>JARHVA010006840.1:482500-655000 GCA_037957365.1 Torreya grandis | reverse complement strand
TTGATTACACTTGAAACTCTTGAAAGGCAACCCTTCAAAATTGATAAACTGAGTCATAATTCCATGAGAGGAAGAGATCTTAATGGAATGATGAAGTAGTTTATAAAAATCCACCAAAACACAAACCCACACAAACTATGGATGTTCCTTTAAACTTAGATCAATTTTAACAAAAAAACCAATTTTGTTAACCAGTCATTGAAGCAACCCAGAATATTGGAATGCTAGAGGAAGATTGTATAGCCTAACCCAAACTGGAGCATTTGAAATAACCACTGCAACTATATCAAAAAAGGGAATCCAAGGGCACAAGGATAACCCCAACTTTCCAACAAACCAAGGGCCATTATTCCAAACAAAGACCCTCTCTTCCTCAGAATGAAAGATAAACATGAAAAAACCATTTGGGAGCATCGATAGAGAAAATTTTGCCAACAAAGTCTAGGCGGATTTAATCCAACATGAAAGCTCCTCCCACAAAGGTCTTTTTGCAATGCATTTTCCAATGAGGGTTTTGCACCCGATTTCCTGACCAATGGCCAATAAATCCATTTATGAGACCTCAACAACTAGTGGATCATTAGAAAAAACCAAAGGAATGTCCCCAAAGAAAGCCAGATCCACCTCTATCTTCTTTTGAACTCCTTTCTCCACAATCCCTTTACTACCGAATGAATCCTCAACCTCTACCATAAAAGGTTATGAAGTGGGTATCTGATCTGTCAAAACTAACTGAGGATTAAGGTTAGGATGATTTCAAAGAATGGAAGCTTTACAAAAATCTGCATAGGCATGAAAGGGGTTTGACCTGTTTTGTAATTCAACATATACCATAGGCCGGGATAAAGTCTTGGTGTTTCTACATCTTTTCCCGACCTCTTCCCTGAAGACTCACTCACAAAAGGTTCTACCCTGCCATCACCTGCTTGGCCATGCCTCTTAGTAGATCCTTTCACCTTTCTATGAGAATTTAATGGGATTGAACCATGCCCTTCTAGAACCTATTTGAAACTGCCCTTGCTTGTATTACTCTAACGTTGTTGTTACCAAGTTTGAACCCTTCTTCATCATTGTCATCGGAAAAACCAATGCCATTGCCCACCTTCATTTGATAAAAAATTCGATCGTGAATGATTGAAATATGATATATTTTGTTAATAAATTTTATTTTTATTTGTGTTTTGAATTTGATGTTATATTGATTGACTAAAATTAGGCATGCACAATTTAATTTTATAAGTAATTTATTAATACTAATAGAAACCCATCTTTAACATGGATATGTTCTTACACTTGTTATGGTGAAATTGCACCTCATGTTTTTTCAATACCTCTAGGCACATTGAGAATAGAGGTTAAGGACCATGAATAGATTTCATTTTGTTGTATTGAAGTGCAATATATCACAATGGCGTAGAATTTGAATTAAAATGTGAGCATTGAGCAATTAAAATGTAGATAGACATTTTCAATCATCGTATGAAGACACAAAATTTAACTAGCAAAAATAATAAAACATCTGGATCTGAAAAACTAGTGCGATGTAATAAAATATCTCCAAATAATGTGAAAACAAACTCACAATCAAATATATTAAGCTAGTAAAATTTCATTTTGTATCTAAACATTTACAAGTAATGTGAAAATGAGCTCACAATCAAATATATTAAGCTAGTAAAATTTTATTTTATATCTACAATATTTTACTCTTACATAGAACATAAAACTTAGTATTTTAGATGCAATCATCATCAATATAAAGGTCAAAAAATAAATTAGTGTAATAATTTTATTGGGAACAAAGAGGAGCAATGTATCTTGAAAATATTGTAGTAACTTTTAATGCAAATATTGGTAGAAAACAAAAAGATATCATTTTATGAATGTAAATACAAAAACAATTATACTTTGAAGTTCCAAGATAATTTAATCATATTTTTTCTTGTGAATAATTCTATATAAATCATAAATTTATAGATGTTTGAATCCCATGCATAATAAATGAACAAACACTAAGTGATAAAAACCTATCATAACTATCACAAACTAGCTCAAAACAACAAAAAAATATCGTAATAGTTACTACAATAAATATTGTAATATTTATGAAGAAAATTATATATATATATATATATATATATATATTCATTTTTAAAGATTGGCTTCAATAAATAAATATCTAACATGTTACAAAAATTACCTCTTCGTTTTGCAACTATGATATCCAAAGAATAAGGCCAGAGTTTCCTTGGAGTTGCATGATTAATGCACTATTTTTGTAGGATCATTTGCTGAGAGAATAAAGCTTTGTAATTGCCTCATCAAATGCTCATTTAACGAAATGGCAGGGCCTAAAATAGCTAACAAAGGCCATGTGCCAAAATGAACTTATCATTGTGGGTGAAGAAGAACGCCAGACCAAGTCCAACAAGATGTGTAGAAGGCAGGATAGGGTCGTTGTGTTTGAAGCATCTGTAATATTGCATTCAAACCATGCAATAAGGTGAATGCAATCTTAAGAGGGTCAGTCATTATATATCTAATATTTGCCGTATCAAGCTTGGTACGTTAAGTACATTATAAATAAGATTTAAGCCTAGAAAATTGGAAAGGAAATATCAAGTTTAATAATGTTAGTTTTTAATCAGTTTAATGATATCAATGGAAGACAAATGACATTGAATGCAACGAGTGGATTTTTTTTTTAATGCTAGAGAAAAGAAACCTGAAAAATATGGCAATAATGTTAGACACATCTTTACAGTATCAAAATAACAAAATAAGATATTTTCCCTATAATAGTATTGAATGCATAATTAAGAGATTGTCATAAGAAATATTATTTAATCTATAAAAATATGTTTTTAATTATATAATATATAAATTGTAATAAAAATACATAAATTGAACATATAAATCTATATAATTTGTTATATAGAACTCAAATTCAATTGGTAAAAGGATCATACAAATTTACAATTGAACAAATTAATATGAACATTTTTTTTGGTGATCATCTCATAGTATTGGTTTGATTAGAAAAATATTAGAAAGAAATACTCTGTATATGATCTCGAAGAATTGGATTTATTGTAAGTTGCAATTTATTTCTATGAGTTATGTATTTTTTGTATATTGAAAATATGATATATATATTTTTTACTTGAAAATACGAAGATTAATAAATATAAATAACTAGAAATAAAAACTAAAACACCTTTTTTTAGTTGGATTAAGTTTGACAAGGCAAAAAATAAATAACATGTTTTTAATAGATTTTTTTAATTGTGTTTTGAATATGATAAAATATTGACTAACTAGAATTAGACAATTACATTTACTTTTATAGACACTTTCTAAGTTCTACACATGTTTGTTGTTCCTTCCAATGGAGAAAACATTGATAATATATGTTGATCAACATGAATTCGAGACAAGCTGTAAAGAATTATAGTAAATTGTAGTTGTAATGATTTCAATACATTTTCATTATCTCCATTGAAGAAATTCAAAGCTAAAACTGAAGCATTTAAATAGGTCAAATGGATACTTCTCCTTTGCATGTATCTTTAATCTGTGAATGGATGTGTACCACAACTCTTTGTTGGTAATGAACACTTTTTTTGTTCTTATATTCTTTCATTGAAATATAATATGAACATGGTATAACTATTACATATATGCATTGCTTGTGAATAAATCCATTCGGGTAATGTTGTCACTTGGATTTGCACCCTTTGAGGAGATGTCTCAGCTCTCCTCATCCAAGTGGCATAATAGAAACATCTCACAAGCTGTGGGTAACCATTAGGTAAGATGAATCTCTGGATTTAAGGGCTAGCTCCCTGAATGTGTCTTGAAATGCTTACACCTATACTAATTGATTGTTTATGGGGGAAAAGGGTTAGAGTTTACATGAAATGAAACCTATTCTTGAAGGTGATGTACCAAGATGTTTACCATAATACTATCATACTCTATCAAAAAGAGACAAGGCATACAACACTAGTGTAAGAGTCTTAGAATGCACTAACATCAATATTTTAATATGAAGGTGACATGCATGAAGACTATCCAAGGTAAGTGGAACCATAGATCAGTTGAAGATACTAAAGGCTTCCTTATACACTTAAGGACATATACCTACACTTAACAACACTTCATATGACTTGCTAGGTATGGAATCACTTGCATCAAACATGAAAGGATTGAGAGAAATCAAGGATAAATAAATATCTCTTAACCATTCACTATACATCTCTTCATATACTTTGACAAGCTAATATATGAACTCAAACTAAATTAAATTTATTATCTAAGGCAAGTAAAATTTTAAAACTAGTAGGGATTAACCATACATGGTATGGTATTAGATTACAAAGTTCAAAATGGTAGCTACTTATAACATTTAAGAGAGAAGTGAAAAAGAGGAGTCCAAAGGTCACAAGGACACTTGTAAATATGAGAAAAAGAGTTACATATACATGAAAATAATATTTGAAATGAACCATGTAAATTCAGGAAGCACAAGTGTCACCTCAAGTCATGAGACTCTTGAAATGTGGTGTAGAAGTTCTCATTTTGGCTCAGAAAACTACCTTCATGATTTAGCCCTATTTGAACATCCCAAAAATGACTAGGGGTAGGTTTGATGATTGAAATGAGGGGAAAGATATGTAGAAATTCCTCTCCATGAATTGGTTGTAGTCTTGGTCATCTAAAATCATCTAAAAATGAGCTATCACTACTTGCACTCAAAGAAAACTCATCTTTCAGTCACCCCTAACACTTGGATTATAAAAAGGTATAAATTTTACATGTAAATTCATAGAATGGAGTGTATGACACTTTTAAATATGCTCCATGGCTTTATAGACATCATTCATACCTTAAAATCACTTCCACTTGAAGTTTTCACACTTCTCACCACCATGTTCACTTTGTCAATTTTGACTAGTTGAGATGAAGCATCTGGTTGAGGCACTTAGGAGTTATTATGAGGCATGAAATTGACATGGGGAGTTATATTAAGTATTAATAATCAATTGCATGTGATTGGCATCTCTTGAAACCTCCCATAACTTGCACAATGCATAAAATAGTCAAGAAAACCTTGTTTGTACCCTATCCGTACAGATTTTGTGCAACTCATCTTAATGGTAGGGAGCCTGATTGAGTATTATACCTATTATAATAATAATTATCATAAAAATATTCCATTTTGGTAGCTTACCATCCTCATTTCCTTCATCAGGTCATTCTAGGGGTTTGCAAGGGTTTAAGCTTCCTTTACCCTCTTAAGCTTTGTTCATAAAGATGGAACATTAGACAGGGAAACTAATGCCACAAAATGTTTTTTTAAGACCTTATACAATACATCATATCCCATTTAGTCTCCATGCAAATCATTCAAGTAGATATGGGCCTCCAAAGTTGTTCTATCAAATTTGATTCTCCACTTTGCATAGGTTTGATTTGATCCTGAGCCAAAAAATGGATTATTTATGATTAATATGCAAGGTGAAAGCTTTAATATATCTATAAATACCATCAAAAAATTTTAAAATATATTTTAATTCTTTCCTAAGGCTGCAATTGAAAATGATCTCCTCTTTGGCTTCTAGGCCTTACTATGCTTAACAGGCCTGCTTGCAAACCTAGCCACCTGAAACATCTTGTTGGGTTCCCTCCTTTTGTGACATGTTTTTTATGTTTCCTTGGGTGTGTTTAAACTCCAAATCCTTCCTTTTCATGTTCAACCAACCTATGGTTGACCCTTCCATCCTCATTCCCCAACACTATAGGGTTTATGCACAAAGGGAGTGCCCTCTATCTGAGATAAAATAGAGGGCACTCCGCTATTTTATCAGATAATGATGACTATTAGAGGAGATTAAAAAAGACAAAATAATTTTATGTACCAATTTTGAGCCCTTGGTCTGATGATTTAACCTCCCAAATTCTCAAAGACCTAAGACAAACTATTTGAAGGTCGACTGTGTGACCATTCAACCATATGGACTGTGTATTACAATATTAGAGCTCTCTCTCTAATTTATTTCATATAATATGAGACTATTAAAACTTATATAATAATGATGGGTCTCTTCCAAATCCACTTATCATTATAACCTTCAATGTACCCCTGCACACACCTTGAGCTCTCTAAACAAAGTGTATTCCATGACTATGTCTCTTCAAGGCATTGTTCCTGTAGATGTCTTGCATGATTTGAATTTGGATGTATTGTTATAAGGCCTTCCTTGGGTATTCATGCCCATATAATCATTTTTTTTATATATTCAAGTTATATACCTACAATGCCAAATTTAAGAATACTAACCTTTGTTCATTGTCTTACCATAGTTATAGTTGACTATGTTTTTTGTATCTTGGAAAGGAACTTGTAGGTGACCATGCTTGTTTGGGCTTGAGGGTAGTATATGAAAAATTATATAAAGTCCCATAGGATCATATTATCCTTGTTTTAATTCATTTATCTCATCTTTCCTAGGCTAAACCACATCAAAACTCAAACCCTTGGCTCTCTACCCCTCACAGTCAGCTACAACTGACTATGTGGGGTCTTGTAGGTGATGTTGAGGCTTGAAATTTAGTATTATAACTTTTTTTAATGTTTCCTATCCCATATATGATTTTTTATATGCCTTTCACCTAATGAAATATCTCAAACATGAAGGTAGACTCCATGCTTAAGTCTACTTCATGAATGGTGTAAGAACTAAAATCTGCTGTAGGTGAATGACTATAAGGGCAAGGACACCTATAGGTGTGTATAGGAAGAAAAAAACAATATATAAATCTCCTTAAGTGGATTTTAGATCATAAATACTCCTCTCAACTATTTGGAAACATTCAACTATGGTGGCATAGTCTAGTTTGCAACTTTGGGTGAAAAGGGCTCTTTTGGATCAAAATCCTATATATGATACTGATTGTTTTTAGAACATGAACTTGTAACTTTGTTTTTCCCAATAACCATTCTCCACTAATCCTCTACCTCCCAAATTTTGCCAAGTCATTCTACTATGTGGAGAATACAAAGTGGGATCATCTAGATGTCACAAAACCTTTAGTACCCCTATTACAAAATATCAAAAAAACATCAAGGAACTCTATTTTGCACTTTTGGGGATTTGATCCCAAAACTCAATCATCTAACCCTAGAAGGTGATCCAAACCCTCACCTTGCCAACTTGACATTCCAAAAGGTCTATCATGATATTTCAACCTATTAGAACTCTAGGAAAGGCTTCATCACATGCCTTAACACTCCATATGAGTACCTTATTCTTCTTTTAAGCCACTTGTAGGTGGTTATTATCATATGTAGGTAGATAATATGAACATCCTTCAAAAAATATATGATGTATGGACCTTTGATCACTCTATCCCTTTCTATTCTCTTCAAATGCATGTTTTCAACCATGGGGGTCTTTAAACAGGTCTCAAAACCTTTATTCTCAATGTGACTATTCTCTTCTAAGCACCTGTAGGTGCTCATTAATGGCAGACTGTGTGGAAGTTATGTATATGAATGCCATAGTGTTTCCTTTATCATTTGAAAGCTCACCATACTACCTCATGTTGCTAGAATATATCTCATAGATTTGGAACCTTCAATTTCTCCTTTATAATATGGTCAGTTCTCAAAAAACATGATTGTAACTAAGACTAGGCAGAAAGTTGACTGTGAGTATGACAAGACTGGGTGTTTGATTAAAGTATGGAGTTATGAGACCAAACATGGAAGGAGGTGGAACCTATGGTATTAAAACATGGAAAACAAAATTTCCAATTCATATGAAGCCCTTGCAGAGAATACAACCTTCTATAAGTAGTGAACTTGACTACCATTCCACCTGGAACATCAACCTACAAACTAAACTAATTAGCCCATGAGATATTTGCCAAAAATGAAAATAAACATGGAAATCATGAGGGGAGAGAGAGTCAACATCATCTGGAATCAACCTTAGCATTTTTATTATACGATTTCTCCAAACCAAAGCAAAACCTATGGGGTGCACATATTAACAAGCAAATTACATAGGTCAAATTCTTAGGAATGGTTCATAAAACATAGGCCACCATTATTATACAACCAAACATCAAATGGAAGATGACTGAGTTTAGAAGACATCTCTATGATCATTTTTCCTAAAACCTCTCTTACTGACCGTACCAAGTACAAACTTGAAGACCATTTTTGCTTGCCAAACCTAGTGGAAAGAGAAAGAAGTGGTTTTATTCATTTATTTGAGATTATAATTAAAATAATCATTGAATAAAGTGTGTGTAAGAGAAAGAGACACTAATGAAGTGCCATCAATTGTAGGAGGTTGTATAAATAAGTACACCTCATTAAATACTCATTTTCTCCCAAAAAATAACCTTTTTTCTAAGGAACCTACCACTTTTCAGTTAGAAATAGTTGAATATGGCATAAACCTTTAAAACCTTCACACTTCCCAAAGAGGTTTTACAACTTATTTAATGCTTATTTTGACCCTCAAAATGACTCAAAAGGACATAAGGACTAAAATGATTAATGACCAAGGCTAATATGACATTAAATTATATAAAATGACCTATAATAAACCTTATGAAAAAATATTAGACCCCTTAACACATATACAAATTAAATTTTTACCTATAGGGGTCCCAATTTGACTTGTAGGGTCAAATTTGATCAACAGGTAACACAAAAATAAATGTGCTTTTGTTTGTAGGGCACCCTTACGGTCATAAGGAAAATTTTAATTAAAAAAACCAATACAAGATGGATATATTCATTGTATATAATATAAAAAACCAATCAAGTGCCCCGATAATAGATATTCATATATGTTTGAAGCAAAATCAAAAGGAAAATTTTACATTGTTTCTTGTTTGTACTTGTATTGTTATATTTTTTTAAAGATTCATTGGCTTTGATTTATATGGTTTGATACTATGCACACATATCTAGATATATTTCATTTCATTGTATTATAGTATCTGCCAACATAGCATTAAAATTATATATATATATATATCATAATGTAGCAAGTTGTAACCAACATGTGATTTTACGAACACTTTCTTGTTTGAATGCAAAGATTTCCTAATCGAGGTCAACCAAAATAAGTTGGAGCATTGTCTATTCTAAACATATGTATTAATATATACACTCGGCCATTCATTTATATTATCAATGTAGGTTAGTGAATTTATGTGGGCAGAGATTCAATATTTTCCTTCCATGCTAGCACAATGGGAATGATACTTAGTTGTGTAGACACATAATTATGGTAAAGGGTTTGTTATTACAATATTTTTATAAATATTTTGTGCTTATGTATAATTGATTCAAATTAGGGGCTTATTGGTGCTTGTCTATATTTTATTGTTTCTCTCCTTCTCTGTGTGGTCCTTTAGTCTTCTTTGCTTCTGATTTTTTGTTTCTAATTTGTTTGTTTTGTGCCTAAAATATTGTTTCTTTGTTATACTCATGTTTTTTTTAGTTTTTTACTTTGGGAAATATTTATTGGTCCTATTGAATCTTTTCCTTATCTTTTGTGGACCCTTCTACCCTTACTCATGAATTTTCAATGTTTAGATCTATGTATGTTGGTTCTTTATTTTTTTCTTGGTCAGCTTGAGTGCCACTAAGTTTATAATTCAAAATAAGGATGCATATACATAAAAATCATCTACAAGAATTAAAAAAACAAGCACCAAGGTGAAATCCATTAATAATTCAAGTCTAGGCACACTTCTGTTTTACCTTATATTGGATTAGTTAACCCTAATAAGATATACTTGTGTGTATTATTCAGAGTATATGAAATGTTAAAATCAAGCATAAATATGAATGTATATATAAGGAAGAAGTAATAATAAGGATAAGACACTTATGGAAATTAATAATTATGGAAAGTACTAAGAGGGATAAGATACTTAGTGTTTTACTAAACTGTGTAAGTTCAAGACTGAATGCAGGTGATAGGAAAAGTATGACATTGGATTGTGAGTCACTCAGATCAAGAATTAGATTTTTAGGCATGCTTAAACAATAATGTAAGCCTCTAGTCGTTATTGTCTAATTCCAACAATAGAGTCTAAATATTTCATTTACATATAATTTTTACTTCTTTATTTTGGTATAGACTGCTATGTCTACTTATCTTTTGTTTGTGTATGAGATCATAGGTCTAACTTTTCATATAATACCCAAAAATTTATCTCATTCAATTCCAATTTCAACAATAAGTTTTGCCTTATACAAGGGGAAAGAAAGTGGGGTGATCTGACCCCAATCACTCCCTATTGAATGGATGAGAACTCCTTAGATATATAATACTATAAAAGAGGGAAGTCATGCACTGTATGTAGTTATCTCCATTAGGTGTATGTGTGTAATAGTGATTTGTTCAATATATGCAACATGTGGTCTAGTTTTTGACATGTTGAAAATAACAACTTTGGCTTGGATTTAAGGTGCTTAAGAATTGGGTAAGACCCACTCCATGTGACTGATTGGTAAATTGAAGAGAACAAGGCATTCCATATTAATGTGAACAAGTTTATATATGTTTCTTTGATTTTTAATAGATAGTGAAATAGGCTCACAAATATTGTCTATTTATATGAGACTCTTTGTGTACTTTCTGACATGACTCACATGTGAAATGTATAGGACCCTAGAAATGATTTTAATTTGAAATGTGACTATTGCTTAGCAGGGATGAAACTATTAGCTTTGGATGGTACCAGAATTAACATACCAAATGAGTCTAATGGTTCTATTTAGGAAATAAAAATACTAATCTAATGATTTGGAGATGTATAAGTATGATAATTGACTAGTTTGACAATGAATAGGAAATTCTTGTAGGTGATTGATATCAACTTGGTAGGATTTAACCCATGAAAAGTATGTGGATGTGAGGTAGTCATGAATAAGAGTCATATACATGTATGCACAAGATATTTAGGATGAATTAAGTCAAAATTGATATTACCAAGTATCTAATACCAGATTTTAGTATCTACATCTTCCTACTTCTAAATATATACTCAAAGACTTATTTCAAAATTTCATAGTTACATATTGTACTAATAGCTTGGAATAGGCAAATATCATGTAGTTAAGTTACACTTAGACATAGAAAACATAGTTTTTATTTCACATTTCTATTCACACTACACAAGAATTATGTGGTGTTTGATTCTAGCATGCAAAATATGTAGTTACAACTCCATTGAGGTTTCCAAACCAAAATAGTTCTCTTCTATTTTTTAAGTGTTAATTTTATGTAGAATTAAAGCAATAATATAAATAAGATCAAATTAGACATTTATGCCCATCAATTCAAAGAAGAAAAAAACATAAAATTATATGGTATCACTCTACGCACCTATCAAAATAAAGAAGTGAGCATAGTATATATTTAGTGGAAAGGAAACATATTCGTCAATCATAGAGGCACTTAATTGAATCTGCCATGGACATATTTATTGGCCGGATAATGTACATCAAATATAATAATTGTATAGTGCACAACCTTTATTTTACGTAGATCTCACTCATTCCTACTAGACCACTACTAGACTTATAGAATTCTATAAATACATCAAATTATGATTTTTATATCTCTTTTAATTTTTATATTGTCCATTGCTTGTCAAATAAATTTCTTATCCACATTTTTATAATTTTCAATCACCACAGTCTATGGATCTAATTTATTGTTTTAAACTACTATATCCTAGATCTTCCTTGTGAACTTTTGTTTACTAAATCTACCTTTTGCACTTTTATTTACCATTATAACAGTGTCATTATTCCCTAGTTACACATTTTAGTGAAACTATGTATTATGAAGTTTTCCCTTAGGGGTTCATTGCTGATTTTATGAGCAAAGCAAAACACATGCTATGTGTTGATTTCTAAGCTATCAAAAGAAGTGAACACAAACACAATAGAAAAGGAAATATTTCTACACAGTGAAAGAGATACTAATTGAGTTTGAGGAGATTAGTTCTAATGAACCACCATATGTGTTGTTACCCATGAGGAGTGTAAATCATCAAATGCATTTTATTCCAAGTTCAAGTTTATAAAAAAAATCAACATATAGGTTGACACCAAAATAGAATGAAAAGGTGTAAAGACAAGAACAAGAGTTCGTGGATAAAGATTTGATTAGAGAAAGTTTGATCCCATGTATAATACTAACAATATTAACACCTAAGAAGAATAGAGAATGGAGAATGTGCATTGATTCTAGATACATTAATAAGATAAACATAAAGTATAAGTTTACATTGTTGTATATTGATGATTTAATGGATTATTTGAGTGGAGTGAAATACTTCAAAAAACTGACTTGAAAACAATATATCTCCATATTCACATAAGGGAAGGTGATGCATGGAAAACAATGTTCGAGACATAAGAACTGTTGAGTGGTTCTTTATGCCATTTAGGTAAACTAATGCACCAATTACATTCATGAGATTGATGAATAAAGTTCTTAAACCATATTTTTGAACAAGTTTTTCATTGTATATCTTGATTACATAACATTTTTTAGTATACTAGAGGAAGAACAATTGCAACATTTGTGCCATGTGCTAAAGAAGTTGTGAGATGAAAAGTTGCTTGTAAATTTAAAGAAATATATTTTTATGCATATAAAATTGGTATATTTTGGATTTGTGGTTTCTCAAGAAGGTTTGAATATGGATCCAAAAAAGATACAAGCTATACTAGATTAGATGTCACTGCAACATACATTTGAAGCACATATTTTTCATGGATTGTGAGTTTTTATAAGAAGTTCATTAGGAATTTTACTGGGACATGAACAATAATCATTGATGTGATGCACAAAGATAAAATAAAGTTTGTGTGGAGAATGAAAACAAAATATAGTTTCCAACAATTGAAGAAGAAAATAATTGAGTAGCTAGTGTTGGCATTGCCCGATTTCAATAATTTATTTCGAGTAGATTGCATTGCGAGTGACAAAAAAATAAGAGCAATGATGAGTCAAAAAGGAATACCTATCACATATTTAAGTGATAATTTAAATGATGCAAAGTTAAAATATTTAGTGTATGATCAAGAGTTCTATGCAATTATGCAAGTGCTAAATAAATTGATACATTATTTATTTTCTAAAGAGTTTGTGTTATATACAGACTATCCAACACTGTAATTCATTAATAGTCAAGGTAAGTTGAATCAAAGACATGAAGTGGATAGAATTTATACAAAGTAATTCATTTCTATTAAAGCATCAGTGTGAAAAATCAAACAAAGATGTACACACATTCGATAAAAGAGTTATTTTGTTAAATGAATTAAGGGTGGATGTCGTAGGATTTGATCTTATGAAGGAACAATATGAAATTGATGAATATTTTTAGGAAGTATGGAAATCATGCACAAAACTAATGAGTGGTGAAGAATACCATGGTTAGATTAGTTTTTCAAGATATATTGTTGTTTCAAGGAGTGCAATTGGGTATATCAAGAGGTTCAATGAACAAAAAAATTGATCAATAAAAAGCATAGTGGAGGTTTCGCAGGTCATTTTGGTTATAAAAAAATATTAGCAAAAGTATCAAATAAATATTTTTGTCTACATACGAGTATGGTTGTGTGAAAATATGTTCATAGGTTTAAGAGTTTTCCAACTAGTGAAAGAGAGAAGTTAGAATATAGGGTTGTATCAACTGTTGCATACTCCAAAAAGGCCATGGAAGGATATAAGTATAGATTTTATTTTAGGTGTGCCTAGAACATAGAGAGGAAAAGGTTTCATATTTTTTATTGTGGACATTTTTAAAGATGGTAGATTTTTGGCATGCATGAAGACTAGTGATGCGACAAACATTGCTAACTTGTTTTTCAAGGAGATTGTGAGACTATATGGTTTGACATGTAACATAGTATCATAGAGATATGAAATTTGCTAGATATTTATGGAGGACACTATGGAAGAAGTTGAATACTAAATACATTTCAATTCAACATACCATCCTTAAATAAATAAATGGATGGAAATAGTGAACATAAATTTAGATAATTGATTAAGATGTTTAATTGAAGGTAAGCTAAAAACATAGGATACTATTATAATGTAAAGTGATTTTGCATATAATAATTCAATGAATATAAGTACAAGGAAAACACCATTTTAGATTGTCTATAAATTAACTCTAAGAACAATTAGATAACTATGCAACATCAAAAATGAGGAAAGAAAAAACACCAAAGTATAAATTTTGTAGAACATATGTGAGAAGTGCATAAACAAACACACTGAAAAAAAAAAAAAGCTGAGATATAAAGTTTGTAGGGCATATGGGACAAATGCATAAACAAATAATTAGAAAAAAGTAGTGGACAGTACAAATAGTGTGCAAATGTGAAGAGAAGGGGAGGAGAATATCATGTGTGAGTTTTGGTCTTAGCACACTTAAAAGAAAGTGAGATTCTCAGATTTATTGCAACACTTAGCTAAATTATGTTCGATTTGGTTTCCACTTTCAAATTTCACAACTGGTTTATGCGGAATTTAATTGTCTCAGGCACCCTCGGATGAGATGGATAAACGAATAGAGGAATTTTGATAGCGGAGATCAAAGAAATGTTTAACTCGATGGAGGATAGGGATATAAGTCCGTCTACGTACGAAGCTGAATGCCTGCCATTGATGGCTCCAATAGACCTCAGTTTCCTCGAATGTGAAATGGATTCTCGACAATCAGTTGCCCGAGGGTTCCTGGGGAGAGGACCGTCGCATTTTAGCTTGTGACAGACTCCTCAATACTCTTGCCTGTCTAATTGTACCGCAAACTTCTTTCCATATAATGTGAAATCCTCTCTTTTTGCAAGCAACACTGATGCTAAAGTTGAGTCTAGTAACTATTTAGAAGAATACTTTTTTACGACAGTTTTCGTTTGCATTGCTTTTAAAAGTGGCTTCTTACGTAGATCCTCTGGCTGGGCAACTCATTTTATTTATCTTTTATCGAGTGCAGAGATTACGTGAAGAGAATACACAGAGATATTAATATTTATTTAATTTTGAGCTTCTCAATTTAAAAATATTTATTTGTTCAAGTTATCATTTAATTGTAAAATTTTATGAACCAAACTATCAACCTTTAACACATTGAATATTTAACATTGGATTATTATTTTATTTTTCCACAGGCAATGCCTCCTCGGGTACCTCCTCTGTACAGAGATTATTGTCAATAATATTTTTTAATCTTTAGGCAAAACCTGGTAAAGGCAGCCTTGGTAGAACAATGATAAAACCCCCATAGAACATGGAGAAAAAGTTTGTCGGAAGTGTCTGGTTTTTAATTGTCATTTTGGGTAGGGAAGTATTCAAATAAACCAAACAAGTAACGGTTAGCCTTTTGGACTCGTATGTGGTAATGGTATGAACAAATGCAAGTGGGATACATTATACACCTGTAACTGCAAGTGCTCTCTCCACTTGAATTTCCATGTTCCATTCCTTTTACTTATCATATGATTACATAATACATTCATTTCCAAATGTCCACATTTCATAATTATATCTGTGGGCTGTCAAAGTGAACTACAGACTTTTGATACGTCGTATCTTTAAAATTAAATAGTCTTAGCAAAAGAATGTTTCACAAATAGGGCTATGATATGGCAAATCTTTTGTTTGAGATACAGTAAATTTGGTAGAAGGTGGCATATTTTGTAATGTAGACAAAAGATTGAGTTGTAAGAGTTTATATTATATGATTAAATTTAATATTTTTAATAAAAATATGTTTCATAAATAAAGTTGTGATATGATAAATCTTATCAAAGATATGATAAATCTTGTGGAAGATGGTGTATTTTGTAATGTAGGAAAAAGGGTAAAGCAGTAAAAGTATATTATATGATTAAATTTAATATTTTTGGTATGGGTAATTATTAATAATATTTATTATTATTATGAAAAGAATATTAATTTATATTTTATTTGTGAATAATTTTGATTGAAATTAAGTTTTGTGTATTTTAGTTATTTTCATGATTATATTTGAAATTTTTTTAGAATCTATAATGCAAAAAAATACTAGACAAAAAATACTTGTCCTCCATTTTGGGTGGGGCAAAGCAGGGTGACATGGTTTTGTGTCTTTTCAATGGAAGAAAGGCTAGTTAGCCCTACACTAAACAAGCCCATACACAGGGTCCATGTCATCCCCAATGTGAGTCCATTTCATGAATTACATATTTTTGATATATCATACATTTTTAATATTAAATATAATCTTGCAAAAGAACTTCTTACAAATAATGTTATGATATGACAAATCTTGTTAAAGTCGGTGTATTTTGTAATGTAGATTCTTACAAATAATGTTATGATATGACAAATCTTGTTAAAGTCGGTGTATTTTGTAATGTAGAAAGCAGGTAGAGTGGTAAAAGTCCACAATGTATAATTAATTTCAATGTTTATGGTAATAGTGCTTGCGTGGTAATATTTGTTAATAGTGTTGTGAAAGGAACTTTGATTTTAATTAGTTTTATATTTATTTGTGAGAGATTTTGATTGATGTTGATTTTAAATATATTTTAGATATTTTTATTAGTATATTTGAAAAGCTTTTAATGCATGTAATGGCTTGTTGACTTAGTTCACAAGTAACTATTATCGATGTTATAATTTTGTTAAATATCAAATTTGATTAGATTTTTCTTTGACTTTAATATATTTAAGTAACCAATTTTCATACATAATTATATTTTTAATGATTTTTTTTTAAAATTATCTATATGTACTATGCTATCAGGTTACATGTTCTCTCCATCATTCATTAACATTGATTTGATTGAAAAAAAATACATTTAATATTTTGTTAATACACAATTATCTTTCCATAGAATTAGAGAGGATGATATTTTTTTGATTAAATACATAAGAAAATTAATAAAAAAATAGCTCTTTATTAGATTTGAATTGAGAGTTACAAAAAAAATAACATGTATTGTTTAATAAACATTATTTTGTAATTATGTGTTTAATTTGACGTTATCTTTATTAGCCACAATTATGCAGTGTAATTTATTTTTTAAGTAATTTCAAAATTTTAATTTTAAATATTGTTTGTACCAATATACTTTATGTAAACTCAATTTAAAAAATCAAAATGATCATATAAAATGACAAATATTACAACATAATAGTAATAAGAATTGTTTTTGTCATTATCTTTTAGCATATGTCTAGTTCAAACAAAAGATGATATGAAGATGCTTTTCTATGATCCCAAAGAGTTGGATTTATTGTAAGTCACATTTCATATTTTATTCACGCTATAATATTTGTACTGCTTGAAGAGAAATAAGACGCACTTTTTTATTTATTTATTATTTTTAATTGTGTTTTGAGTTTGATGTTATATTGATTGACTAGAATTAGGCATGTACAATTTATTTTTATAAGTAATTTATTAATGCTAGCAGAATCCAATCTTAACATGGATATGTTCTTACACTTTTGGTGAAATTGCCACCTCTTATTTTTTCAATACCTCTAGCACATATCAAATCCATATTAAAGCTTAAATATAGTTAAAATTGAGAATAGAGGTTGAGGACCATAAATTTTAGACAAAGTGTAAAGTATTTGAGAATGTAATTATAGGTAGAATGATTTGAATACATTACAATTATCTTTATGTACAAGCAATTAAAAAAATGTAATTACTTTTCTTTGTTTGTTGTTTTACTACATAGTAAATTTTAAAGATTTCATTTTGTTGCGTTGAAGTGTTTGGTAATATATCATTCTAATTACATATAAAATGAATTAAAATGTGAGTATTGAGCAATTAAAAATATATATAGACATATCCAATTATCATATGAAAACACAAATTTTCACCACCGAAAGTAATACAACATATGGATTTGAAAAGTAGTGTGATGCTAATTTTTTTTATAAGCAATGTGAACACAAGATCATGATCAAATATATTAAGGTATTAAAATTTCATTTTGTATATACAATTTTTTGCTCCTACAAGGAACATATAACTTCATATTTTGGATGCGATCAATCAATATAAAGGTCAAAAAGCATAGCATAATAACTTAATTGGAACAAAAGAGGAACATTGTATCTTGAAATTATTGTATAATATATTTTAATGCAAATACTAATGGTAAAAAAAGATCTCATATGACGAATGTAAATATAAAGATAATTGCACTTCAAAGTTTTAAAATAATTTAATTATATTTTATCTTATAAATAACTCTATATAAATCATGAATACAGATATTTAAATCCCATACATAATAATTTGATAAACACTAAATGTTAAAAACCTATCACAACTTAAAAAACTAATTCAAAGTATTAAAAAAAAATAACATTACAGTAATTACTATGATAAATGCATTTAAAAAAAATGCACTTTCAAAACCAGTGCTGCAATATCAAAAGAGATAAAAAATCAATGTTAAAAGTGTGATGATACTATGAAATAACTTAACAAATAAAATCGAATATGTGATTTAAGTTTTAAAATTAGATTTATATAATCATATCCAGCATAAATAATATAATGAATAAATTTACAAAAATTTTGGTCGAAACCTAGTGAATAATAATGCTAAATTACTTATTAAAATAATAAATAGAGAAAATATATGCACAATACAAACTACAACTTTTTTTAAAAGCAAAAGTCATCATTCTCTTTTGCATGATCTTCACGTCTATCAAAATTAAACTACTATTCATATCTAAGAAGAAAATTTTATTAAATAAAATTATATATAAAAAAATCGAATACATTCAATATTGGTCATTCAATATTGCATTCAAAACATGCAATAAGGTGAATGTGACCCTCTTAAGAGGGTCATGTACACTAATTCTTAAGATTTACTGTATCATGCTTGGTACATTAAGTACATAAAGAAGATTTAATCCTAGAAAATGTAAAGAAAAAGTCAAGTTTAATACTGTTTGGTTTTTAATCAGTTCATAAAATGAACGGGGAAATGAAAAATGATACCAATGGAAGACAAATGGCATTGAATGTGGGGAGTGGAAATTTTTTTATGCGAGAGAAAGGAGACTTGAAAAGTAATGGAAAAAATGTGAGACACATCTTTACAGTATCGAAACGAGATCTTTTCGAACGCATAATTGAGAGCATGATTGTCATTATCATAAGAAATATCATGTAATAAAAAAATTTAATTATAATTTTACATGTACAAAGTGTAAAAGCGTGTTTTTAAATATACAACTTATAAATTGTAATTAAAATATATAAATTGAACATATAAATCTATACTAACTCAATCCAAAATGGTAAAAGATCATACAAATTGGTAATTGAACAAATTTAATATGTATAATTATTTTTATCATTATTTTTAACATTGGTTTTGTCAAGAAAAAATATCTGAAAAAAAAAAAAAAAACTCTGTTTATAAATTTTAAAGATTGAATTTATTGTAAATTGTAATTTATATTTTCTACATATTAAATAACATGATATATATTTTTTTGCTTAATAATAGAAGAAGATTAATAAAATATATATAATTATAAAGAAAATCTAATCTTTTTTTTTTAGATTAGATTCGACAAGTCACAAAACAACAACAACAACAACAACAACTACTACTACTACTACTACTACTACTACTACTACTACTACTACTACTACTACTATTATTATTATTATTATTATTATTATTATTAATTTTTTTCCAATATGATGTTATATGGACTAGATATAATTACATGCGCATATTTTATTTTATATAAAAATTTAGATTTGATTTTATAGAAAATATCTAAGTTATATCTTTATTTATTGTTCTTTTCAATGGAGAGAATATCGGAAATAAATGTTGAACATTGAACAACATGAATTATAGATAAGGTGTAAAGAATTTTAATATCTAATAGTAGTTGGAATGATTTCAATACTTTTTTATTATCTTTATCTAATAAATTCAATTTTAAAATAAAGGCATTTAAATAGGTAAAATGGTTACTTCTCTATTGTGTGTGTCTTTAATATGTGAATGGGTGCGAATTGCAACTCTTTGTTGGTAATGAACACTTTTTTTTCAAAGATTATATTTTTTTCTTGAAATATAATATGAAAAGGATATAACTACTACATATATCTATTGTTTATCAATAAATCCATGTGGGTATCATAAAAATAGACATGCTTTTGTTTGCAGGGCACCCATAAGACCATAAGGTAGGTTTTGCTTTTTTCCTCTAAAAACCAATACAAGAAGGATATATTCATTATATATACTTAAAAAAAATTCAAGTACCCCAATAATAAGTATTTATATATGTTTGAAGCAAAATCAAAAGGAAATTTTGAATTGTTTCTTGTTTGTACTTGGATTGTTATATTTTTCTGAGATTCATTGTCTCTACTTTGCATAGTTTGATACCATGCACACAAATATAGATAGATTTGATTTGTTTTTCTTATGTCATCCACCAACTAAACTAAAATTATATATATATCAAAATTTAGTAGGTTGTAACCAAGGTGTGATTTTAAAATATTGTTATCCTCAGGTCGGTGCCATCTAATGCTAGAGATAGAGTCTAACGGTTTCATATGTCTAATTTTTGATTTTTTATTCTAGTATAGGCTAATACATATAATTTTATTTTATTTATGTGTCCAATTCCATGGTTTGAATATATGCATAATTCTGATAAATTTATCTCCTCTTAAAACCCTAAGTCCACTTTTGACACTATATTTTTCCCTATAAAATGAGAAAGAAGGTGGACTGAGTTGACCGCAATCACTCCCCATTGAGTGAATGAGTATTGCATACATATAAGATACTTTTAAGAGGGAAGTCAAACCACATGTATTTCTACCTGTTAGGTGTATGTGTTCAATAGTGGTTATTCAATGTATGCAATCTATGATCCAAATTTTGGCACTTGGAAAATAACAAATTTAGCTTGAATTTGAGGTGATTCAGAATTGGCTAAGACCTACTCATTGTGATTGATTGGTAAATTGAAAAAAATAGGTCATTTCTTTTTTTAATTGAAAAGTGTGTTTTTATTAATTAAAAACTAATATAGTACAATTCTAATCATATAAGCAACCAAGTGGAAAAGAAAATCACATCCCATAATGCTAATGTCACATTGAGACAAGTCTTGAGAAAATAGTCAAATAATAACATTAAAATAACTATACAACATAAGTCATAAGTATTGATCAATCAAACTAGAATGCATAACAAAACATAGAACCCAAGGCCATTAAGAAACAATAATGAACATGGTAGATGAAGGAGGTGGGAAGTGGGGTCAGGAAGGGGGTTGGGGACTATCTGGCTTCCTCCCTAACCACTAGTGCACAATAGATCTATAATATTAGGAATGGGCTCACACCCATTAGTATACTATTTTTGTTTAGTTTCTTCCACCTATCAAGAGGAGGAGATAAAAAGAGCCCCCCCTGGGGAACCTTTATGATCATTGTACCCAAGTCAGTAAAAAATACCACCCCCATAGGTAAGAGATAACTATTGGTGGTGATGAGACACACTCCACTTGATTCTTGAGCATCAATGTCAAAATCCTTGGACCTAACTTTGAGAGGGTATTGATGGCATGGGAGATTCAAAGTATCATGAGTGACATCACATAGATCACTCCCCCAATGATCTAAGAGGGTCTAGGTGCACCACTTCCAAGCAGACCTTATACGCCTACAGTTGAATTTGGAGCAAAATAAGGAAATGATAGTAACTCTGTTAGTCATGGAGAAAAATCTTTCCATGGATTCATTATTAAAAATAACATAATTTATATATTTCCATATATGAAAAATAACATCAACACAAAAAATATGCCAAAAATTATTATATCTTGTAGGTAACATGGTCAAGTCCCCAAGAAGAACCATTTTCTAGGTGAAGAATTCTATAAAAAGGGTTAAAAAAGGGTATGAATCCATTTTAAGGCTAGCTGAGCATGAAGGGAAAACAAAAAAAATGTTTTAAAGTCTCAGTTTGATGACAAGTAGGGAAAACTAGATTTGATATCCCCGGGTGCTTAATCTAGTTGCCAATCGATAAACCTTAATAAATAATGCACCAAATAAAATGGGATTTTTGGGCTTGATATTGGCTTTCCACAAATTAGAAAACCTACAAGCCCAAATGATATCCAAAGACCTTGAATTCCACTGGTGGTTAAGGGTTTCACTTTGAATATACTATGAATCCAGTTGCTAAACTCTAATTTGAGGCGTATATCTATTGAAAAGAGTGGCCATGAGCCATTGGTAGTCTCGCCACCAAGGGATTTTAGTAGAGACACTAATATTATGGAGGCACTTATCAAATATGGATTTTTGAATTTCTTGTATCAAGCCCACATCCTCAGTTTTGAGTTTGTACTTGATTCTTAATATATCCCACATGATCCATTCTCTAGAAATTTAATAGAAAATGTCCCCAATGATCTTAATTCATTTTTTAAAGAGCTCAAGCCCTTTAATCTAGGGAACCATAACAAATGGAATGTTATGAAAATTTAGGAGGGTGACCACTAAAAGGAATGTGAATTAGTTGAAAGACCAATTCTAAATCTATCCCCAACCTAAATAAGGCTAGGTTTGAGAAGCTCCCATGCTTTCCATATGATTTTGACAACAAAGTGCCCCTACCTAAACAAGCGCATGGGAAAGGAGAATATTATTTAAATCAAGTCCTTTTCAAGCCTTTCAAATAAGAGGGTTTCCTTAGGTAATAAATTGTTTCATAAGAACCTTCCAAGCTTTAGTCCTTTTAAAGATTCTAATGATCCATCTCGCACTAAAAGCTTACCCTTGAAGCTTGATATCAATGAGCCTAAGGCCTCTAGCTTCTTTAGGTCTACAATAAATATCCCATGAAATGTTGTGGAAACCCTTGTGACCTTATAAGTTATCCCAAAATAAGTCCCTCAATAATTTTTCTAATTTAGGATATGCAACCTTAAAAGGAGTCTTCAATAATTTATTTAGTCTAGCATATGAAACCTTAGAAGGAGCCCAACAAGAAGAGTAGTAAATATGAGTAGTAGCCAAAAATTTGGAGCACACTTGAAACTTTCCTTCCAAGGAAAGAGGATTGGATTTTAGGATATATTTTTCTCAACTCGCTATACAAAATAAGATTAAAGTTCAATAAAGAAGGCATTAAATGCAAATGGAATGCCCAAAAATTAAATGACACACCTGGTAGGATCCATTGCCATTGATATCCTTCCAACTAAGGAGGCTAGGGGATAGGGATTGCATATAAAACTGAGTCTTATTCCATTGGATAGAAGAATTTGAAGCCAAAAAAATATTTCAAGACATTTCCTGGAATTCTTAATAGTGGTCTCTTCTTCCAGAAGGGTAAGAAAAAAATCATTTATGAAATGCCTATTGATGAGTTATCGGTCACATTGGGGGGAGAGAAATTCATTTCACCAAGCCTCTATATGAGTGGTTAGACAAGATATAGTTGAAACCTTTGACAACTAAAAAATATGATGAGGGACATAAGGGACAACCTTGGATTATAGACTTGAAAATCCTATAAGTATGGGATTACACTCTATTAATGATAATGCAAACTCTAACATCCTAAAAAAATATGCTAACAATATGAAAAAAGATCCAAAACCCAAATCTTGTAGTATAGAAATAATAAAGGGAAACTCATATATGCCATAGGAATGTTCAAATTTTATTTTATAAAACATAGAACTATGACTAGAAACCCTATGCCATTCCATAGCTTCCCAAACAATAATTACATTGTCCAAAATAAACTAGTTCTGGATGAACCCAGTTTGTTCACTTATAATAATGAGGGGAAGGAGGTGTATCAACCTGAGAGTAAGGGATTTGGTGATGGTTTTTTAAGAAACATTCAAAAGGGTAAGTGGGCTCTAATTTTTAATAAGCTTAGGATCTCTAGCCTTAGTATGAATTTGATGTTTCCTTGATTGATGAGGGTGACCAAATAATTGGACACAATAACTTCAAAATAGATTTTATGAAGATCGTGACTCATGTTTTCCCACAAGACCTAATAAAATTCACTGGGAACCATCATTCCTGGGAGCTTTATATGAGTCTATCTACATGGTTGATTCTTTGAGATCATTCAGAGAAAAAGGTCTATCATAGGCAACTCTTTATGTTTTAGACTACTTAAAAGGGACAACTTGAAGATATTGTAAAAGTGTTGCTTCCTGGGTTGGAGAGGAAGGTTGGGAAGAAAAAACCCCATGGTAATCCTGAGCAAAGGATTATAGAAAGTATAACATTTTGGTGAGCTTAACATTAACATCTTGAATGGCTTTAATACTATTTTTATCTTATTTGGAGTGGAGAAGGGAAAATAATTATTTAGTAACCCTATCCCCATTTCTCAACCAAGACATGTGGGATCGAAGTTGGGCTCCCTTAGACTTGTAAGCTTCTTAAATAGTAATCTTGTGTTTCCATTGGGCATATCGAGTTTGAAGATTGACACTAAAAGAAGCATGATCAAGTTCCTATAAAATCCTATTGAATTCATGGGATGATGCTTCTTGGGTATGCTATCGAAAGATAAATGCTTGCATCTCATACAAAAACAAAAAGGTGGTAGTATGCTTAATAACATTCTACCAACAATCAATCCACATAGTATCTCCCTTGGGTCTGGGAACCAAACTCCATATCCACTTGATATGGCTAAGGGATCACTCATGCTTAAGACGAGTGGTGTTGAGTTAAAATTGAGACTTAGAGATTTTGGTTTTGAGGGGAGTTCCATTCAATGAAGAATTAAATGGGATAGTGGTCGAAGATAATGACATCATCGATGATCAAAACATGACAATCCTTGGAGCTCAAAAATTATAATAAATACTACTTCCCAAGTAAGGTCAATCTAATATTTTAATGACTCTATCTTGATTTTGTTTTAATTTTCAGAAGTGTATAAATGTTTCCTTGATAATTAATAGATAGGTAAATAGGCTTAGACATATTTTATATTTATATGAGACTCTTTAGGTACTTTCTCATGACACCAACATGTGAAAAGTATGGGCCCATATGAATGATTTGAATTTTAAATGTGACCATTACTTGGTGCAAGATTAAATCTTTCAGTTTGGACAATACCAGAATTCATGTAATATCTAAGTTTGATGGTTTTATCTAGGAGAAACAATATTGATCTAATGATTTGGAGATGTCTGAATATGATAATCGACAAGTTTGGCACAAACTAGGGAGTTCCTATAGGTGATTGATAATAACTTGGGAGAAATGGACCCATTAAAATCATGTGAATGTGAGATAACATGGGAAATAAAATTCATATACATATGCACAAGTCGTGGAGGGTGAAGTAAGTCAAAACTGACATTGCCAAATATCTAATACCATATTTTAGTATCTATAGCTTCTTATTGATAAATATCTACTCAATGAATTATTTCAAAGTTTCATAGCTACATCTTGTACTAATAGAGGACTAGGTGAATGTCATGTAGTTACATTACACTTAGAGAAAAAAACATAATTTTTATCTCACACTTCCATTCAGACTGCATAAGAACTCTGTGGGGTTTGATTCTAGGATGTAATTGTAACTCTATTGAGGTTTCCCAACCCAAATGCCTCTTCCATTCTATTTTGTAAATAAATAAGTCAAGAAGATAAAGAAGATCAAATCAAAAATTTATGCTTGCCAATTTAGGGAAGTGGAAATACAAGATTGTATGACATCACTCTAAGCATCTATAAGAAAAAAAACACTAGAATAAAAAAGTGAGCATAATATATATTCAATGGAAAGGAAATATATTCATTAGTCTCTGAGGCGCATGATCAGATTTTCCCTTGATAGATTTATTGGTTAGACAATGGGCACCAAATATGTTCTTGTATAGTGCACAACCCTTATTTTACATAGATCTCATTCATTTCTAGTATACCACCACTACACTTTTAAAATTTTGATAAATATCAAGGTGTGACTATTCTATCTCTTCTAATGTTGATATTGCATGTTGTTTATCAAATAAATTTCTTATCCACTTTTTAACTATTTTTTAGTCACTAGAGTAGATATAATTTACTATTATAGAATGCTATATCCTAAATCTACATTGTAAACTTTGGTTTACTAGATTTACCTTGTGTACTTTGGTTTATCACTCTAATTGTGTTATTATTCCCTCGTTCCATATTTTAGTGAAAATATATATTTTAAA
Source organism: Torreya grandis (assembly GCA_037957365.1). Classification (NCBI taxonomy): domain Eukaryota; kingdom Viridiplantae; phylum Streptophyta; class Pinopsida; order Cupressales; family Taxaceae; genus Torreya; species Torreya grandis. Next base: position 628,658 of record JARHVA010006840.1, on the reverse strand, counting down.
GTTTTCCATTAGGGTTTAATTGCTATTATCTGAGTAGAGTAAATAAAATGTTATGCATTGAATTCTAAGCTAGAACAAGAAGTTAGTGCAGGTGCAGTAGCAAAGGAAATACTTATGTGTAAAGTAAATAAGATACTAAGTGAGTTTGAAGAGATTGTTTCTAATGAACTACTAGATGGGTTTCCACCCATGAGGAGTATAAATAATCAAATAAATTTTCTTACAGTTCAAGTTTACCTAACAAAGCAACACATAGGTTGACACCAAAGTAGATTGAAAAGGTGTAAATACAAGTATAAGAGCTATTGGATAATGAGTTAAGTAGATAAATTTTGAGCCCATGTGCAATTCTAATGATATAAACACCTGAGAAGAATGGAGAATGAATAATGTGCACTGATTCTAGATCCATTAATAAAATAACCATAAAGGATAGGTTTCATTGCCACACATGGATGATTTTATGGATTACTTGAGTGGAATGAGATAGTTCACAAAATTGACATAAAAATTGTATATCTCCATATTTGTATAAGGGAAGGTGATGAATGAAGAACAACATTCAAGACATACGAAGAGTTATATGAGTGGTTGATTATACCATTTGAGATAAATAATGCACCAAATACATTCATGAGATTGATGAATGAAGTTATTAAAATAATTTTTAGTAAGTTTTTCATTGTGTATCTTGATTACATATATATTTTTCGTAGAATAGAGGAAGAAAACTTGAAACATTTGTAACATGTGCTAAACAAGTTGCGAGATAAAAAATTTCTCATAAATTTATGGAAATGTAGTTTTATGCATAAATAATTGGTATATTTGGGATTTATGGTTTCTCAATAAGGTTTGAAGATGGATCTAGAAAAGATGCGAGATGTACTAGTTGGATGTCACTGAAACATACATTTGAATCCCATAGTTTTCATGGATTGGTGAGTTTTTTCAAGAAGTTCATCACGGATTTTTATGGGACGTGAAAAATAATCACTAATGTGATGTGAAAAGATAAAATATAGTTTGTGTGGACAATCAAGCAAGAATAGTTTTCAATAGTTGAATAAGAAGATAATTTTGTAACGAGTGTTGGAATTTTTTGATTTCAATAATTTTTTTAGGTAGATTACAATGCAAGTGGCACAATAATAGGAGAAATTATGCATCAAGAAGGAATACTCATCACATGTTTGAGTGATAATTTAAATGATATGAAGTGAAAATATTCAATGTATGATCAAGAGTTCTATGTAATTTTGCAAGTGCTAAAGAATTAGAGACATTATTTATTTCTAGATAATATATAGGGATCCTTAACTCCAACCCAACCCCCCAAACCTCTAATAGATAAATGGCCTCTAGGAGTACCAATTCATGTACATACTATACTACACTTCACTAGATATATATTAATTAGATAGGGCCCCTTGTGCCAACAACATCTATGCCCAAGAGGCTGAGGAGATCAAGGACCTTTAGATAAGCACGACCCTACATATATATTTGGAGGGAAGTGTTTTTATTAGATAAATACCATAGGTAACTCGAAACAAAGTCATATGAAGTGGGTTAACATTATACAAATTTATTCATTTTAATTAAATTATAGGAGAGAAAAGTCAAATAGAGTTGAAGACGTGTTGAGAAGAAGAGTTATTTTTTTAAATGAATTAAGGGTGGAAGGCATAGGATTTGAAATTATGAAGGAACAAATTGAAAAAAATGAATATTTTTGGAAATAATGGAAAGCATGCACATAACCAATGAGCAGTGACAAAACACCATGGTTAGAATATTTTGTTCAAAATAGATTGTTGTTTCAGAGAGCACAATTGTGTATACTGATAGGTTTAATGCATGAAAAATATTGATCAAGGAAAAGGATAGTGGAAGTTTGGCATGTAATTTTAGTTACGAAAAAATATTAATGAAAATAATAGGGAATTATTTTTGGCATTGAATGAGTATGGATGTGTGTAAATATGTTCATGAGTGTAGAGCTTTCCAACAGTAAAAAGGAGAAATTAGAATGCAGGGTTGTATCAGCCATTGCATATTCTAAAAAGACCATGGCAGGATATAAATATAGATTTTATTTTAAGTTTCCCTATAAAATAGAGAGGAAATGGTTCCATATTTGTGATTATAGACATATTTTCAAAGATGGTAGATTTTGTGGCATGTAGGAAGAATAGTGATGTGATAAAAATTGTTAACTTATTTTTTAAGGAGATTATGAGACTACATGGTTTGGTGTATAACATAGTATCATATAGAAATTTTGAACAACAGAAAAGAGAAAGGTAAGGAGTTAGAAAATATGAACATGACTTTCAAATCATGAAAGGAAAATGGTTTTGAAGGGTCTTAGTTGTTTCTTGGTGTAGTTTTTTTAGCAGCAATTGTCACATTTTGTTGTTGTTGTAATGTAAGGTAGTTTTTAAATATTTTTTGAAAGCACTATTATATTATCTGATTTTATTGACAATGTTTGCTTGATTCTTATAAAGGGTAAGGTCCCTCTGTAAAACCCATATTTAACATTAATAAAAAAACATAGTATTATATATCTAGATATGAAATTTATTGGACATTTCTAGAAGACATTATGGAAGAAGTTGAATATTAAATTATAATTCACCTCAATATACCATTTTTAGATGGATAGATGAAGATATTAAACAAAAATTTAGGTAATCTATTGAAATATTTAATTAAAAGTAAGCTAAAAACATGGAATAATATTCTAATATAAAGTAAGTTTATAAATAATAATTCAGTGAATAAGAGTACATGAGAGGTGCCATTTTAGATTTTTTTAATGAGTCAGTTCCAAGAGGAGTTGAAGAACTATACAATATCAAAAGTGAACAAAGAAAAAGTTCTGATGTAGATAATTTTATAGAGTATATGTGAGAAGTGTATAAGAAAGTGCACACAAGATTGAGAAGTGTATAGTACAAACAACATGTAGATGTAAAGAGAAGAGAAGTTGAATATTATTTGGGAGATTTGGTCTAAGCACACCTAAGGAAAGAGATATTTACAGATCTATTTCAATATTTGAGGACATAAATTAATGTTTGATCTAGGTTCTACTTCCAAATTTAGTAATTGGTTTTATGTGAAAATCTAATTGTCTCAGGCACCCTAGGATGAGATGGATAAATGAATAAAGGAATTGGTAGTGGTGATCAAAGAAATGCTTAATTAGATGGAATATGGGGATATAAGTCCATATACATATGATACTACATGGGTATCAAGCTGAATGCATGCCATTGATGGCTTTGCTCAACCTTAATTTACTAGAATGCTCGAATGGATTCTCGACAATTACACTCACTAAGAGTCTTATATTCCTTTGCATTGGTGTTAATGGTGGATTCTTATGTAAATCATTTGGTAGCTGAGAAAATAATTTTATTTATCTTTTATTGAAAGTAGTGATTTCATGAAATTAGTGAGGAGAATTACAATTGCATCTGATTCAGGGAGGAACGACATGTCAAGATAACTATTGTTGTGCATAAAGTACTTGCCTTGTTCTTGCATTATAATAAAATCCCAAGAGGACATGGAAAAAAGTTGTGTGAATATTTTTCTATCATTTTTAATTGTCATTTTGGGTGGAGAATTATTAAAATAAACCCCCTCCCCACAAAATAAAAATAAAAATAATGGTTAACTTTTTGAATTTGTATGTGGTACTTAATGGTAATGGAAAATTTGTAGGCCCATTGCTTTAGGAAAAAATGAATGTGGGAGACATTATCCAACTTAAAATACCTCTTTTATCTCTCTCCACTTAAATGTATTTTCTCCATTCCTTTTACTTATCATGACTACACAATACATTCATTGACAAATGCCCACATTTCATAATTTATATATGTTGGCTGTCAAATTAAACTCCACACTTTTGATACGTCACATGTTTTAGAATTAAATAGTTTTTAAAAATAAATCCTTTACAAGTAAGGTTATGATATAGCAAATCTTGTTGAAGATATGTGAAATCTTCTTGATGACGGTGCATTTTGTGATGTAGAAAGATGATAAGGCAGTAAAAGTTTACATTATATAAATCCAATTTTAATGTTTTTGGTAAGATTATTTCTATGATAATATTTGTTATTATTATTGTAAAAGGAATATTTATTTATATTAGTTTTTAAGTGATTTTGATTGATGTTGAGTCTAGTAAATTTTATTTATTTTTATGAATATATTTGAAAAGTTTATAGTACATGTTAAATGTAATAAATTAAGATAGGTTTACATTATTTTGTTTAGTAAATATAATATTGGCATGAAAGGTATAATTAAATTATATTTGCTAAATCTAATTAAATTATCTCTTATCTTATAACATTAAAGGAGAGGGTTCAAAAAACTCTAAGTAAATGATATTATGCAATAGTCCTAGCTAGATCCAAGTACATAAAATAAAACTAATCTAGTGCTTATCAAAACTTATGGTACAAATGAGGACCTTGATCCTTTAAGATGGAAGATGACAAGAAAAGAAAATCCTAAAGCTATACTAAATCTAAGTATAAAGGTAATATAAGCAAGGGGTTATACACTCAACACATATTACTTTATACAACATATATCTATCCAATGAAAAAAAAGAATTAGAAATACTTACCTTTAGACAAACCTATCAAGTCTCAATCTCTCCCTTTACCAACAATTCTTTTTAATAGGTTGTTGTGAATTTATAAGGATTACATTATAGAAATTAGCTCTAGGTTAAAAGACTCCTACTTTGCATCCAATAATTTTTTCAAGACAAGTTATATTCCCTTCAAGGCAAACCCTAAGCAATGGCTCTTTCAGATACAAACTTAGCAGAGTTGCAAACTATAATGATGTGAAAATGAATGTTCCTCCCTATTGGATTGAAATGAGCCTTGTATTTATAGCAATGGATAAGTCTTAACCTTTTTAAAATTTTAGCCAAGAGATTGATCAACATGACTCTATTCTAAAAATTTATTGTTAGGCCTCAAACTAAGATGGTTAGGTTAATTTAGTTGTGTAACCTATGAAAAATATTTTGTAACAGGGTAGGCTAGGCTGACTTAGTAGTAAAACTAGGTAATAGGGTCATCTAGGCCAAATTATTAGGAAAAAATGGGCAATAAGATTGGCCAGATCGACTTAGTAGGAAAATTGGGTGACAGGGTCACCCCAGGAAACTTAGTAGGAAAACTGGTTGACCTAGATAGAGCTATGGAGAAGGGAGATTGCTTAGGAGATAAAGGCATGAAAGGTACTGAAAATAGGAAACACATATATAAATTGACATATAGACTTATAGACATATAGCTTCTTAAACTTTAATTTATATTTTATATATACTTTTAGGATATTTCAAAGTGGTTTTGGACCTCTAGGAGCTATAATACAAATTCTAGGTTTTGGAGGATTTAATCTATATTTTAGACTTAGCCATATTTCAATATTTTAGGGAGACATAATAGGAGGTAAATATATAGACACTATATAAAAGCTAGACTAATATAGTACAAATGCTATGGCTAAACAACAATCTTGTGAAACACCAATGGTCTACCCACCCCTTTCTTGGTGCACCCTTTAAGACATGCACTCAAAGATATTGAAAATTGACAAGTTCATGTAAGAGATAAAGAGTCAATAAATGATCGAGTTTAAAAATATTGTGTATACATATGCCCAACCTGAAGCTCATCATGTGTCATAACAGTGTAACATGGGATGATCCTTCAGGAAAGATCATAACAACACAAAAACTAAGCTAATTCAAATGAAGTATAAAAATAAATTATTAAATTAAATAAAAATAACAAAAATTATCATATACATACCTTGACTTAACTTTATTTTGAATGACTAAATGCAAATATCATAGTCTTGATCATGGAGGGCATAATACTTGCATTTGAGAAACCCTAGGGATACAGTGCTAAAAATAAAATCAATGCATGCTTACATAATATGGTCAAGGAAGAGATGAATAAATCTCAAAATTGATTAAATTAATTAAAAAATTAGCACACTAGGATCTTGAAGGCTAGGTAGAACCAAAAGAGCAAGCATGTACTAAAAAAATAATGACAAATGAAAGTAAAACATTGGAAGTAAGTGAAATATAAATGTGATAAATATACATAAGGAAGAAAATAAATGTAAGCTCATTTAAGATAATCATATCAAATTAACCATGGATAAAACACAAATGGGGAAAAAATGAAATGTAAGTCAATATGTAAGACAAACATGTCAAATCAAGACATAAAGAAAACATAAATGGATGAAAATGAAATATGAGTCAAAATGTAAGAAAAGTATGTCAAGTCATACATAAAGAAAAACATATAAGTAGGTAAAATTTCCTATGTAAAATAAGTGAAGTCCACAAAAATCAAACAAGAACATGATGGATAGATGTAAATCAAAATCTCTAAAGGATGATGACAAAATTAGTGCTTGCTTAAAAATGTGATGTAAGAAAGCAAAACCACCTAATGACATGACTAGTATGATAATGAGATGGTGTGGAAAGTAAATGTGAAGGGATGTTTTTCAGGAAAACTTGGTCCTATTTGAGGTATTACAATGCAACTCATGAACTATAAACTAAGAAGTTTATGTAGGTAGATGTAATCAAGGATGTGATCAACTAAAAATAATGTCCAACAAGGGGATAATAGGAATAATGTGATGTAGATAAGGAATGTGAAGATCCACATGGGTGATGTGAACATCCTTAGTAGGAATGAGACACACTAAACAAGTGAGCAAGGCTAAGAACTATCAACATCAAGGACTTATGACACTCTGACTAGTGAACATAAAGATTGGGATAATAAGTGAAGTACATATATCATCCCATGAAGGCTATATGCATAAAAATTAAAATTTACCTAACTTCTCACAAAATGTTCCCCACTCCTCAAGACCCATTACAAAGCCATTGGTCTACTGTGAATATTGGGTACTTGAATGAAAATGTAGGTGGTACTATAAGTATATGATATAATGAGATTTCCTAGCCCAACCAAATAGCCTACTGCACCCCAATAGACCTTAGCTCTAACATGAGGCCAAATATGGAGTTTGATCTTTGACTATAATAGGCAATGTACCAAATATAAAATATCATCTTTTGGTGTGAGTTTAACTTTTAAAATTATTTTTGCCTTTTGATTGTTACCTTTTTTTGTCTGGAATTTAACTCTTTTGGCTTTTTATATTTTCCTCATCCATATGGATTTAGATAACCAATCATGAGTGAAATCAGCAATGAACATAAAATATCTTACACTTGGTCACTAGATAAAAGGATGTAAAGACCATGGTGTCTAAAGACCCTTATACTTGCTCACAAACAAGTGCATAATCTCAAAAATGACCTATGTGTGCCTCAAATAAAAGGAAATAAGGGAAATATGGGGACCATGAGAAATCCATCCATGTAATGAATGATTTAATGTTGAATATGATTGAAGCTTATCACAAAGAGGTAAAATAGTGATATGAAAGGGATGAGGCTATGCTATGGTAGTCATGTTACTAGGGAAGCCGTTATAACCTACAAGAGATCTAACATAAACACCAATGAAAGTAGTAGTCATCCCTAAATAGGGGGAAAGTAAATAATGACAAAATAATCATAAAGAGACTAAGGGAAATAATGAAATAATGTGATAAAATGAAAATTAATAAAAAACATGAAGGTGTTACATTAGGAACCATAAGGGAAACAAATACTAAAAATAATGTGATATAAAACCAACAAACCAAAAAGGAAACAATGGTATAAGTAGAGTGAAATAAAACTGAAGAACCCAAAGTAAAAAATGGTATAAGTAATATGAAACTAAACTAAATAAAACATCTAAAAACAAAGAAACATGAAATAAAAATAACAATAAAAATCTATTATAATGTCTATCTCAAAGATGAGCATGTGAAATACAAGCATATGTATCTTAGAAGGTTTCTTGAAGTTCAATTTGTTTATTATTATACAATATAGAAGAGGAGTGGGCATCGTAGGATGCCCTAAAGTATAATTTGATAATTTGATGTAGGGATTAGCATCACAAGATGCCCCAAAATTTGAAGTCACATATGGATGAGAATCGTAAGATTCCCCAACATGTGATATGGAGTGAGGTGAAATTGAATAATTATAATGAACTGTATTAGAATTTTCAATGTAGTTTTAGATAGGTAAATATGTTGATATGTTGGGTTTTGAGGATGTTTAAATTGACATAAGATGTGTAGGAGAGGTCTGAATAGGTCTATAAGGTAAAGGAAGACAATTTATGATGTGCTTTGGAGTAGGCATTTGAACTAGGTGCTCGTTGGATTTATGTGACCTAAGAGGTTGGGGTTTGATGAATGAAACCACCCATTTTCAGTTGTTCATGTTGGTTATCTTTTCCTTATTGGTATAGGAAGAAGGATCAAATGTGGTTTTATAAACATTAGTAGATAAGGTGTTGGTATAGGGTAATTATTATTGATCATTAGGTAGGTGATGTTGATATTATTATGATTATTTAGATTAGACTTGTGAGGCTTGAATATATTTTGATAATGTTATTAAGTAAGAGTATCAATAATGAAATGTAGACCAAACAAGAAAGTAAAATGGTATCATTGAAGATCATAAAAAGTCTCATGAGAATGACCTATCATAGCATGCCCTCAATAAAACTTATCAGGATTATACCATTTTAGAGGAGGTTTGGAAGGATCAAATATCATGGGTTTAGAGGGTGAAAATTTACTCTTAAGTTCTTTTAGAATTAAGGGAAGGTGGGTTGGGTTAAAATTAGTTAAATGAGATGCTCTATTTTTATGTTGGTTAGGCTTAGATGAATCAATGTTACTAGAAAATGATTGAAAATGTTCCTCAATAGTTGCGTGAGGTGATTCTAATTGAATCATAAGAAAGTCTTGCCTTTTTGCTTGGTCTAAGGCTTATTCTAAAATTTTAGGGGAAAACATTCAAACTTTGTATTAAAGAGTATATTTAAGAGTAATACCACACATTTTTAAGAGAGTATCATCATTTATGCTTATTTTAGATTGTACCAAGATCAAGCAACTAAAACAAAGAATGCATATAATCTATGGAAAAGAGAAATATAAAGAGAGAAATATGCAAAAGATTGTCATCCAACACACTCCATTGAATAAATCAATAATACAAGATGTATAAATAGGAGAGTCAAGTAAATAACTCCTCCATGAAAAACCACAAAAGGCATAAAATATGCATGTAACTCCTATAACATAATAACATCCACTAACTAATGATGGTGGGAAAGAGTATCTCCCTATGTGTAAGCACAACTAAGAAAGCTAATCCAAAGGTGTAGGAAAAATCCATGTGTATGTGTAGAATAATCCTAATAAAATGATTAAAAAGAAAAATAATATCCTACACTAACACCCTCCATAAGTGTGGATTAGGTGGGTAAAAGAATAGGTCATAAAAACAAGTCCTGATGAGGTACCCATGTACAAAGAAACTCTCATAAATTAGAGAAAAGGAGAAAACCCATAATAAAAAACTCTCGACCTCCCCCCCTCCCCCCCCACCCCCCCTCACGAAAAAAAAAATAAAAAAAGAATAAAGAGACAAGAAATAGTGCATACTTTAAGGATTTTGGGCACAACCAAAAATACATGCATAAATCAATAGAGCACATAGGGAGAAGAGCTAAAAAGTATCTCATGAAGATTATGTTGAAGTCATCCACACTCCAAGTACAAATCACAAGATGACCAATGTCAATAACAAGATACTTTGCCTGAAGATTAAAGAAGTTATATCCATGTCAAACAAAATTTATTCCTTTTACCAAAGGAAGAACATGAGGTGTGTATTGAAATTATACCCATTCCAAAAAAAGGACAAAATAAATAGTATGAAGATATCTAAAAGAGGTCTAAAATCAAAGCATGGCATAAGTTTGGCAAGATCATGCATAAGAACTAGATGTAATGCCACTGAAGTGAACCTATCAAAAGAAGGACATGAAACATTCACTAGAGGAATATCCCTGTGAAAAGGAGAGATCAACTCAATAACCATTGAAATTGAAGAAGATAGTGCAAATGAAGCACTCAAATTTGTAATATGAATATCCATAGTAACATATGAGTCATCAAAGCTCTCAATGGGTGTACTCAAATTATAAATAATGAACTCCTCTAAATTACAAGACTATGAAGGCTCTAAAAGAGAAACATATTAAATATGGATAGAATTAGAATATATAATGGGTCAATTGAGGTTGGATAGAATCTTGTCATGTAGTGGCATCTCGATAAAAGGAAGAGCATAGTCCACAATGAATGTATCATCATAAGAAATATGAGTAGTAGGTGGAAGTACAATAGTATATTATGAGATGATAGGAAGAAGAGGAGTGATATAAATCTTAGTAGGATCTATTAAAAGAGATCTAAGAATGATCCAAATAGTGTAGGGGCATTGAATATGCTTCACATGGTAACATAGATCTATGGAAACATGCAATAGTAAGGTACGAATAACCTTGTCAAAAGTGTTAGCTCGATTATTGTATTGAACATGATCAGTGGGAATAAGAATTGATCCATATAGAAATGGGATATGATTCTTGATTGTGAGAAAGGTGTTTCATGTAAGTATACCAATAAACATAGTTGGTCTTTCTAAGAAGAACCACTAGTATAGAATTAACTCTCCTCATTAGTTGGTATTTCTAAAATGGAGTTGACATGATTAAGAGAAGACACTAAATAAGAATAATGAGAAAAACACTACACAAGTATGCAAAATCAATTAATAGACATGAGACTCTACTAATAATATGTCCAAGAATGTGATAACAATTTATGAAAGTGACACCAAAGTGGTACACAAGTCACAGGAACTGAGTGTGCACACAAGAGAGAAAGTATGCCCCACAATAACCCCTCCAAGATAATAAAAAATGACCCCCCTAAAGTTTGTAATTATAATTCACACTCAAAGTGAGGACATCAAACTCAATCGACAATGTATCTAGATACGTAAGATCTATGTAGTAGTCTATGTCATTGATGATCTGGGTTTTGAAAGTTGAGATCTAGGTAGTAGTCTATGTCATCAATAAGATTCTAGGGTTTGTATACTCACTAGATAGTAGTTCCTAGTATGGAAAATAGTGCCATCTATTTTTAGTGTCCTTTATGTGGTGCTAATATCCCCTTTCCAGGATTATTCCCATTTTATGGGAACACTTGTGCCTATGTCTGTAGGTCCTATTATTGCATGACCGAAAATTGTAGATTTGTGTTGTACATAGAAAACTTGATTTGGTATACAAACCCTAACTTACTCAAGTATGACATAAGCAATAATTTTGTGTGTGTATTAGGATGGACTGAATATCCTTAACACCCTATTGTGTAGAAAGTTTCCTACATACAAATACTCTGAGGAGGGATCAAGTCTGATATATTTCTCCCACCTATTACTTGATATATGTGAAAGTGAATGCTATAATGAGAGTGTCCTTGGATGCCTTGAATGTGATTGAGTTTTGAAATTATTGAAAACTAGGCTTAGGGCTGATGTAAATGGTAGTATTCAAAAATTAGGGCATAATAGGGATCAAATACCTTGATTTTGCACAACTTTATCTTTGGTTTGAATAAATTTTGCATCTATTTTACATCTAGTGATAGAGGTGGATTAAAATTTTATTTATAGGGATTTGTTTCTTGTGTGGATAAGAAAATGAGCCAAGGCCAATGTTAGAAAGGGTATACATTTGAAAAACTATCCATTGGGAAGAGCTGGGGCTAAGGAAAATAGTGCCCAGTTGGGGACACTAGTGCCATTTGGCTGTAGTGTCCAAAATGTGGTGCTAATGTCCATTTGGTAGATTGCTAAGCAAGTGGGATTAGGATCTATGAAGATAGTTCTAGGACTATGTTTTGACTAGCTATAGGTGACTATAGTTTACTGAATGACTAGAAATGTAAGTCTAATGCATAAGGATAGGTCTATGGCTATCCTAGAGATAGGTTAACTCAAGAGACACTCTTAGCATCCAATTACCACTTTTAGGTGATTACATTTCTCCCCCCTTTATGCTAGTAATGTAATAAAGTGAAATGACTAGTATAAAAGAAAAAGAAGCATACTTGGACATACTTTGGAAGTGAAACCCACATAGTTGAGTTTGAATATGTGAATTTGGGTTTATGTATGTGAAAATATGATCCAAAGTAATGTATTACAATTAAAGATGCCAAAAATTAGTCCTTCCTTAAGAGATGATCAAAAGCAAAAGACTATAATGAAATGAAATAATTGAGTAAAGCTGAGTAAATAGAGAGGAAACAAATGAATACACCTCATTGGGTACATGAAATAATGCATGAAATTGGTGCCAAATTGTGTGTGTGAGTGTGTATAGTGATCATATCATTGAATATATTGAACTGAGTTGATGGATTACTCAATCCTCACATGGGTGGCTCAAGAACTCAATTCGGTTTTGATTCCATCATTTCCCACCCCTACTTGGTGGATCCTAATATCTATGAATAGATTAAATAATAATGTAAGTGTGTCAAACCTTGTCATGTAGGTGGGTTAAGAACTCAAGTATGCCATGACTCCATCATTGCCACATATGTGAAGTAGATGCATCTATAACTATATTGTGCAAAGTACTGAAAGTATCTAATTGAGTAAATCTAATTGTGTATTCGGCTTCATGACCACTTGAGTATATAATTTGGCTTTGAACCAGTTTGGAATTCTAACCACTGTAGATGGAGTAAGGCAAAGATTTGGTGACAACTTGGAATGTGATAAAAGGTGTATTTAACATAGAGAATGACATGGAGTTTACCATTCCATTTGATCAACATGTCTAAAGCTAAGTATATAGAAACCAATGTGATGTAGATATACCCCTAATATAGTATCTAAGTATACTAAATATGAATAAATTATGTAATATATAAATCTATGTAATTGATCTAAATATATGAGCGATCATACCATGTATGATGTCCCCAAATCTGAGCAACTAGTATGAATCTAAGCTGAGATGAATGTATCTAAGTTAAATCTAAAATGCAAATCTATATTATACCTACTATACTGGTCTGAATGATCAGGATTATCTAGAAGTACATAAAATAAAACTAACCTAGTGATTACCAAAACTTGTGGCACAAATGAGGATGGTTAAATAAACAAAACATATCAAGGAACTGTGGTATATAAATGGGGACCTTGATCATCTAAGGTGGAAGATGGAAAATAAAGAAAACTTTATAACTACACTAAGTCTAATTATTAAGGTAATATAAGCAAGGAGTTATACATTTAACACATATTACTTTATACAACATCTATCTATTACATGAAATGACAAGAAATATAAATACTTACCTTTGGGCAAACCTATTGAGTCTCAATCTCTCCCTTAACCAATAGTATTTTGAAAGAGATTGTTGTGGATTTTTAAGGATTACACTATATAAATTAAGTCTAGGCTAAAATATTCTTACTTTTCATCTAAGACTTCCCACAAGACAAGTTATCTTCCTTTCAAGGCAAACCCTAAGCAATGGTTCCTTCTAATATATATTTAATAGAGTTTTAAACTTTAATGATGTAAAAATGAATGTTACTCCCTATTAAATTGAAATGAGCCTTATATTTATAATAATGGTTAAATATTAACCCTTCTAAAATTTTTCCCAATGAGGTCGATCAACATGACTCTATTTTGAAAAGTTTTCATTAGGCCTTGAACTAAGTCGATCAAGCTAATTTAGTTGAGTAATATATGACAAATTTTTTGTAACAAGGTTAGTTAGGTTGACTTAGTAGGAAAACTAGGTAATAGAGTTGGCTAGGTTGACTCAGTAGGGAAAATGGGTGACAGGATTGATCAACTAACTTAGTAGGAAATAAAGGTGATAAGGTTAACTAGGATGACTTAATCGAAAAACTGGTTGAGCTAAATAGGAGCTATGGAGAAGGGAGATTTATTACGGGATAAAGGCATGAAAGGTGTTGAAATAGGAAATACATACATAAATTGACATATAGACATGGACATATATCTTCTTATACTTTAGGTTATATATATGTATTTTCAGGATATTTGAAAGTGGTTTAAGATCTCTAGGATCTATAATGCAAATTCTAGGTTTTGAAGGGTCCTACTAGATTTTAGGCTTAGCAATATTATAATATTTTAAGATTTTAAAGATATATCATAGGAGGTAAATAAATATACACTCTAAAAAAACTAGACTATATAGTATGGATGCTATGGTTAAACACCAATCTTGTGAAACACCAATGGTCTGCCCACCCCTTTCCTAGTGCACCCTTTAAGACATGCACTTAGAGAAATAAAAACTCAAAAATTTCTTTCAAGAAACAAAGTATTAGTAAATGATCAAGTTTAAATTTTGTGTATGTATACATATTCCCCACCCAAAACTCATCACGTGTCACAATAATATAATATGGGATGTTGCTTTAGGAAATATCATAACACAAAAACTAAACTTATTCAAGTGAAGTACGTAAATAAATTCTTGAAGTAAATGAAAATAACTAAAATTACCATATACATACCTTGAATTACCATTCTACTAAATGAATACATGTAAATATCATAGTCTTGATTGTGGAGGGCACATTACCCACATTTGAGAAACCCTAGGGATATAAAGCTAAAAATAAAAGCAATGCATGCTTACATAAGATGGTCAAAGTAGAGATGAATGATCTCAAAACTGATTAAATTACTTATAAAATTGGCATGCTAGGATAATGAAGGTTAGGTTAGAACCAAAAGACCAAACATGTAACGAAAAAAATAATGATAAGTGAATATAAATCATTGTAAGTGAAATATTATGCAAGAAAGACATGTAATGAAGTAAATAAATGTAAGCTCATGTAAGATAATCATATCAAATGAACCATGGATAAAACATAAATGGAAAAAAATAAATGCAAGTCAAGATGCAAGATAAACATGTTAAATCAAGACACAAAGAAAACATAAATGACTAAAAATGAAATGTAAGTCAAGATGTAAGAAAAGTATGTCAAGTCATACATAAATAAAAACTTGTAAAGATCATATCAACACAACAACTAATCTAATTCAAATGAAGTAAAAAAAAAAATTCTTTAAGTTAATAAAAATAATGAAAATCATCATATACATACCTTGAATTAACTTTAATCTAAATGACTAAATGTAAATATCATAGTCTTGATTGTGGAAGGCACAATACTTGCATTTGAGAAACCCTAGGGATACAATGCTAAAAATAAAAGCAATGAATGATTACATAATATGGTCAAGGTAGAGATGAATGACTCAAAAAAATTGATTAAATTACTTAAAAAATTGGCACACTAGGATTGTGAAGGATAGGTAGAACCAAAAGAGCAAGCATGTACTGAAAAAAATAATGACAAATGAATGTAAAAAATTGTAAGTGAAATATAAATGTGATAAATATATGTAATAAATATACATAAGGAAGAAAATAAATGTAAGATCATTTAAGATAATCATATCAAATGAACCATGGATAAAACATAAATGGAAAATCAATGAAATGTAAGTCAATATGTAAGACAAACATGTCAAATCAAGACACAAAGAAAACATAAATGGATGAAAATGAAATATGAGCCAAAATGTAAGAAAAGTATGTCAAGTCATACATAAAGAAAAACATGTAAGTAGGTAAAATTTCCTATGTAAAATAAGTGAAGTCCACAAAAATCAAACAAGAACATGATGGATAGATGGAAATCAAAATCTCTAAAGCATGATGACTAAACATTAGTAATTTCTTGAAAATGTGATGTAAGAAAACACAAGCTCCCAATGACATGACTAGTATGATAATGAGATGGCATGGAAATAAAATGTGAAGGGATTTTTGTGAGGAAAACATGATCCCATCTGAAGTATTATAGTATAACTCACAAATTATAAACTAAGAGGTTTTTGTAGGTAGATGTGATCAGCTAAAAACAATATCCAACAAGAGGATAATGGGAATAGTGTGATGTAGATAAGGAGTGTGATGAGCCACATGGTTGATGTGAACATCCTTATCAAGAATGAGACACACTAAACAAGTTAGCAAGACTAATAACTATCAACATCAAGGACTAATGACACTGTAACAAATGAAAACAAATCTTGGGCTAATAAGTAAAGTACATAGATCATACCATGAATGATATATGCATGAAAAGTAAAATGGACCTAACTTCTCATAACATGTTTCTTGATCCTCAAGACCCCTTATAGATCCATCAATCTACTATGAAGATTAATTACTTGCATGATAAATTAGGTGGCACAATAAGTATATGATATAATGATACTTTATACCCTAGTCTATTAGTCTATTACACCCTAATAAACCTTGGATCTAAATTGAGGCCCATTATGGAGTTTGAGATTTGAATAGAATAAAGACGTGTCAAATATATAATTTCATCTTTTGGTATGATTTTAACTTAATTTTTTTTCTTTTGATTATTGCCTTTTTTTGTTTTAATCTGGTTTTTAACTCTTTTGGTTTTTTAATTTTTCTCCTCCATATGGATTCAAAGAACCAATCATAAGTGAAATAGGCAACAAACACAAGAGAGCTTAGAATTAATCATTGGATAAAATAACATAAAGACCATGGTGTCTAAAGACTCCTAGACTTTCCCACAAGTAAGTTTGAAATATAAAAATTGACCTATGTATGCCTCAAATGAAAGGAAATAAGGGAAATATGGGGATTGTGAGAATTCCAACCATGTATTGAATGATGTAATGATGAATACGATCAAAGTTGATCACAAAGTGGTAAAATAGTACTATGAAAGGGATGAGGCAATGCTATGGTAGTCATGTTAGTATGGAATCTATTCTAACCTACAAGGGATCTAGCATAAACACCAATGAAAGTACTAGTCATCCCAAAATAGGGGGAAGGTAAATAATGACCAATGAAAAAAGAAAGAATGAGATAAATATGATAAATTAAAATCAATAAAAAACTTGAAGGTGTTACATTAATAACCACAAGGGAAAAAAATATAAAAAATAATGTGATATAAAACCAAAAAACGAAAAAGGAAACAATAGTGTAATTATAGTGAAATAAAATCAAAGAATCCAAAGGAAACAATGGTGTAAGTAATATGAAACTAAATGAATAAAATGTACAAAGACAAAGAAACATGAGATAAATATAACAATAAAAATCTATGATAATGTATATATCAAAGATGAGCATGTGAAATACAAACCTATGTATCTTGGAAGGTTTCTTGAAGTTGAATTTTCTTGTTATTATGCAATGTGGAAGAGGAGTGGGCATTTTAAGATGCCCTAAAGGGTACTTTTATGTAGGGATTAGCATCACAAGATGCCCCAAAGTCTAAAGTGTTATGTGGATGAGAATATTAAGATGCCCCAACATGTGATATGGAGTGAGGTGAATTTGAATAATTAGAATGAATTATATTAGGATTTCTAATGTAGTTTTAGATAGGTAAATGTGTTGATATGTTGGATTTTGAAGATGTTGAAATTGACATAGGATGTGTAGGAGAGGTATATATGGTAATGAAGGACCATTTATGATGCAATTTGGAGTAGGCATTTAAACTAGGTGCTCCTTGGATCTGTATGACCTAAGAGGTTATGGTTTGATGAATGAAATCACCTGTTTGAAGTTATCCATGTTATTTATCCCTTCCTTATTGATGTAAGAAGGATCAGCTATGGTTTAAATAACATTAGTGGATAAGGTGTAGGTATGGGGTAATTATTGTCGATCATTAGGTAGGTGATGTTGATGTGATTATGATTCTTTAGATTGGGCTTGTGAAGCTTGAACATATTCATGATAACATTGTTAAGTAAAGTATCAAGATTGAAAAGTATACCAAACAAGAAGGTGAAAAGGAATTGGTAAAGATCACAAGTCTGATGAGAATGACCTATCGTAGCATGCCACCAATAAAACTTATCAGGATTATACCATTTTGGAGGAGGGTTGGAAGGATCAAATCTCATCGGTTTAAAGGGTGGGAATTTATTCTTAAGTTATTTTAGACTTAAGGGAGGGTGGGTTGGGTTAAAATTAGTTAAACGAGATGATCTATTTTGAGGTTGGGGAGGCTTAGATGAATCAATGTTATGAGAAAATGATTGGAAAGATACATAAGTAATTATTTGAGGTGATTCAAATTGACTCATAAGAAAGTATTTATTTTTTGTTTGGTCTACGGCTTCTTCTAAAATTTTAGGGGAAAACATCCAAACTTTGTATTCAAGAGGAAATTTGAGAGTAGTATCAAATAGTTTTATGAGAGTATCATCATTCATGTTTATTTTTGATTGCATCAAGATCAAGAAACTAAAATAAATAATGCAAAGAAATATGTGAAAGAGAGAAATCTAAATAGATCAATATGTAAAATATTGTCATTCAACACACTCTATTGAATAACTCACTAATACAAGATGTAAAAATAGGATATTTAGGTACGTAACTCCTCCATGAACATCCACAAAGGTCCTAAAATATGCATGTAACTCCTATAACATAATAAAATTCAATAACCAATGATGATGGGAAAGAGTAACTCACTATGTGTAAGTATGCCTAAGCAAGCTAATCCCA
The DNA here is from genome assembly GCA_037957365.1 of Torreya grandis. Classification (NCBI taxonomy): domain Eukaryota; kingdom Viridiplantae; phylum Streptophyta; class Pinopsida; order Cupressales; family Taxaceae; genus Torreya; species Torreya grandis. Next base: position 609,908 of record JARHVA010006840.1, on the reverse strand, counting down.
AAGGTGTAGGAAAAATCCATGTGTATATGTAGAATAATCCTAATAAACTAATAAACAAAATATAATATCTTATACTAACACTCCCCATAAGCATATCTTAGGTGGGTATGTTTGCAAAGCTTTCATAAATGGGTCCCAACAACAAGGCCTGATGAGGTACCCATGTACAAAAAAACTCCTATAAAATGGGAAAAAAGAGAAAAACCATGGGAAAAAAGCTCCCCATCAAAAGAGAGAAAATAAATAGTGCATGATCTAAGGATGTCAAGAAAAACTAATAATGTGTCCATAAGTGAGAGCAACAAAGCACATATAGAAAAGAGATAAGAAGTATCCCCTGAAGATGATGCTAAAATCATCCACACTCCAAGTATAGATTGTAAGATGACTAATGTCGAAAATGAGATCCTATGACTGAAGGCTGAAGAAGTGCCATCCACATCAAACAATGTTTCTTATTTTTTCCAAAGGAAGAACATGAGGTGTCTACTATAATTATACCAAAAACATTATTTAAAAAAAAATCATGGCATAGGTCCAGCAAGATCATGCACAAAAATTGGATGTAATGCCGCTGAAGTGAACCTATCAAAAGGACATGAAACATTCACTAGAATAATATCCATGTGAAGAGGATAGATTAGCTAAATAACCATCAGAATTAAAGAAGCTAGTATAAATAAAGCACTCAGATTTGTAATATGAATATCTATAGGAACATCTGAGTCATCAAATCTCTCAATGGGTGTACTCAAATTGGAAATAATAAACTCCTCTTTAGTGTAAGATGATTAAGGCTATATAAGAGCAACATCTTGAATAGGGATGGAATTAAAATCTATAATGGGATAATGGAAGTTGGGTATAATCTCATTCTATAGTGGTAGCTCAAAAAGGAAGAGATTAGTCCACCATGAATGTATCATCATGAGAAATAGGAGTAGGAGGAGGGAGTACAACATTCTCTAATGAGATAATAGGAAGAGGAGGATGAGTGATATAAATATCATTAGGATCTCTAAAAAGAGACTGAAGAATGCTCCAAATAGTGCATAGACACTATGCATGCTCCACATGGTAATGAAGATCCATGAAAAAATGTAATAATAAGGTAACAAGAACCTTATCACAAGTGTTATCCCACTTATTGTATCAGTCAAGCTCAATGGAAGCAAGAATCTATCCATATAGGAATGGAATATGATTCTTGATTGTGAGCAAGTGTTTCATGTAAATACACTCAAAAACATAGTTGATCTTTCTAAGAAGAACTTGTTTGCCATTTTTGGCCCACATACCAAAATTTTGCCTAAGTATGAGAAGGTGGAAATTCAAGCAAAAATAGTAAGTTTAGAACAACTTCAAGCTTCCAGGAGTAGACAACAAATAGATTCAAGTTCTTGGAAGGAGAAGGCTTTAGGATTTAACAAGTAAAAGACTTCAAGATTTCTCTCAAAAGACTTCAGGTTTTTCATGAATGAAGACTTTGGGTTTGTGGGGCTACCTTACTTAAAAGGTGAAGTAAGTTGCAAGCAGTTGGAAACCCAAAATAAGTAAAGGGACATGACAAACCCAAGTTGGTCTTGGGAGGTGGTTTGTGGGTTCTTCAAGAGGAAAGTCTTCAATTTTTTTGAGGTGAAAGACTTAAATTATTTTATAAGTCATAAGCAATGGAAACCCTAAAGTAAGGAAGCAAAAAGTAAGTTATAAGGAGTCAAAAGCCCAAATGAATGAGTAAAATGAAAAGTTCCAAAAAGAAAATTATGGAAAATAGTCCACAAAAAGAAAATGACTATGGAATATTAAGGTCAATGGTCAGCAAATCCAAAGGGCCAATTAGTCAAGGACAAGTGGCACAAGTACATACAGCTCACTTCTATAACATGTAAAGTGGTCAAACAAGGATTAGACTCATCCAAGTGGAGCAATGAATATGCAAAGACCAACTGAGATAGTCCAAATTATATTAAAGAACATTCCAAGTTTTAAATGCAAGGACAAATCACTCACACTTGGAAGGAATATATAACTACCTCTAGTATGTCTCAGTTCCAAATGGGAGAAGTCAATGCATGATGAGTTCAAGAAGATGGATGCTGATTATGGATGGCTCATTCAGTAGTCAAAGTAGTTATATGTTTTGAATGCAAAGAGCTTGAGTAAAATAAGCATTGGTGCTAGTCATTTATGAATTCCTCTCTTCCTTATCTCTACACAAAGATCTTCCTCTTCTCTCTCCCCCTTTCTACATATCTCACATCTTCCATTTTGTAAAGGGTTACCAATTTTTAGATTTTTTTTTTATCTTTCTGGGAGATGGGACACTCTTTGAGATATTTCAAAAATATGCTTAGCTTGATTAGGCTCGACTCTACTAAGCACTTGTAAGAACTACCTCTTGATGCAATAAAAGGATTTTATTTTCCTATCTCTTGTCTTAGGTTCATGTCTATTGAGTTGTGCACTATGGAACTATGTGAAGGAGAGTATTCCTCATCCATGGTCCTCCTTTCTAACCTTATTTAGGGAGTTTTTCAATGCTATTTGTAGGTCTGGTTTAGTGTTATTTCTACCATTGATGTGATCTTTCAGTGAGTTTTAGAACTCCTCTCTATTTTCATTCCTTCCTTCTAAAACCTCCTCCATGAAATAATAATGCAACTAGATCGATCTTGAGATTTTACAAGTTGGCATCCTCTACAGAATCAATGTGGGTTCAAGCTGGTGAAATTTTCCCATTTAGACTTGTTGCATCACCTAGTTATCCCTCTTAGGAGCCCTTATCTCCCTTCTAACCCTTTTCCCCATGAATTTTTATTTCAGCATTAGTTTTAGGTGATCCACCAAGAGGAACTAGCCTCTTTAAAAATCATAAAGGCTTAACCTTACCATAGGACACCCACATCTTGAGGTTGTTCCCATACTCATAGCCAAAAGTGGGAGAGCCTTCAAAACTCTCCCATATGGGTGTAATTATAAGCTATAATAGTTTTGGCACGCCTAGTCAGACTAAGGTCCAAAGGAGTGGAAGGAGTTTTGATGTTGTATTTCTACTTATCAGCCTTTGGAGGCATTCTGCAAATATCAATGGTGACTCCAAGTATTTATCACCTAGTTTGGTAGTCTAAGTGCCTAATCAACATATTTGGTATGTATAATCAGCCATCTTTTGACCAAAATGCATATTCCCTACCTCAGTAGCACACTTATCAATCTAATAATGTTTATGTGTTCCCCCCAAGTTGCTCTCAAATGACCTATTAACCCTATCATGAGCCATCTATACCAAAACTTAGGCAAAATTTAATGAGCCTTGACAAGCATGCACTAGAGTTGCACTCATAAATGTGTTATGGGCAAAATGTCCCTACACACCAGATTAATTATGTGAGGGATTCATTATAGTAAATAAAAGTAGAATGGGACCCTATTGAGAGAGAAAATTGGAATAACCTCACTGATGACATGATGGATATATGCGATTACATTTAAATCATTAAGGATAAGATAAAGGGACTTGAGGAATAGTAGGGCCGACCTTGCCAACCTTTAGTTCCTATGTATACATCACCTAAAACTTATTATGTGTCACCCATTCCTCTTAAAGTGACCATTTCAAGTGATCTTTCAAATCTTCCAAGTTCTTCATATGTTTCACAGTCTTTTCCTTCTTAGAAATCTATGCAAGGGGACTGTCAAAAAAATGAAGTGCCTATTATGGAACAACTTGCTATTTCAATCCAAGACTTCATCCCTTTCTAAGAGCCTTCTTCTATTCTTGACCACCTTAAGGAGGAGATATTTCAAGAGAACATAGCAAAGCAGATCAGAGAGTTGGAGCTAAAGGCAAGGAAGGAAGAGGAAAGGTAGAATTAGAACTACTACCTTTCCCATCTTGGATCCAAGTTAAGAAGCTAGGTAAATCTAAGGTCATTCAATGTCCATCCCTCCCTCCTCAAAAGCCTGTCTATCTTTTCCATATTTGAAATCCATTCAGAGTAGTGGGTCGAAGAAGGAGGTGGTAATTCTTAAAGTCAGACAAAGATCCTTACAACCTCCACTTGTTTCCATTCAAAAGCCTAGAGCCTTTCCTTCATGGAGAGCCATTTAAGAAGTAAAGTTTTAATAAGAGATGTCAGATGTGGTGATCCAAGATCCAAGTCAAGATAATGAAGAGTCAGTGTTTAAATAAAATAATAAAGAGAGGTTATCTCAGCTTAATGAACTTTCCCTACAAGATTTCCAAGATTCTTTCTCCCTCCATCAAGAACCACCAAAGAAGCTATTCCCTAGCTAGAAAATCAATCTCTCAAGCTGAAAGTAAGGTGAAAATTGCCACCCTCCCACCATCTCCCTCTTGGAGGAAGAACCTATTTTACAAGGAATAAATGAGGAGGTTGTAGTCAAGTTGGAGCCATCAAGGGAAGAGAAATCAGGTTTGGACCAACTATGGCATGGATTTAACTTTGATGAATTAGAGCCTAAAGGTGGTACTAATGACTTCATACTTAAAGAGGTGTGTATTCAGAATGCAATTGAGATCAAGGAGGGTTTTGTTTGGTACTAAGAGTTTCCATTTGGTGTGGCTATAGATGAAGATGATCAAGGTGCATAGATTGATGTAGTCAATCAGTTAGTTGACCATGTTGGAGAGGGCAAAAATGAGCGAGAGGATCAATACGAAGTATGGTAGTAGCTATACCATAACTTCATGGATCAAGTAGAGGTTTTAAACTATCCTATGCCTCTTCCAGAGTATGAGGATGAACTCACCAATTATATTGAAGAAGCTAATCAATCTCAAGATGAATTATCCATTGAAGGTAATACTGATGTCTTCAAGAATGAAGGGGAATGGTCATTTATAGAGCTACAAAAATATGACATATTTAGCCTTATATGGATGAATAAATACAATATGGCTCATTTCAAAGCAAATAGAACAAATATGGAGTTGAAGTTCACATTGTATTAGATGAACAACATGAAGATACCTTTTGGGATGACTTAGAGCTATTTTTCTTAGACCTAAATAAAAAACCAAGTACCAAATCAAAGGATCCATCACATGTTGTGAGCAAAAATTTGAGCCATCAAATGTAGAGATTGCAAGATCCCCCATAGTCCAATGTGAACCAAGTTTGGAGGACATGAACTAGTATGTCTACATTGGGGACATGTTCATTACATTTCCTCCATTAGAGGGCACACCAAAAGGTTTGAACATAAAGCTACCTAGTTCACCAATTCTAGTACCTCCAAAGCAAGGTATCTTTCATATTGATTTTTTATAGGTGAATGATACTCATACTTTCCCATTTGATCCAGGAGAGAGTACTTGTAAAGTTTAACCTTGTATATATTAGAATAGATTTCATGATTTCCTCAAAGTGTTTTGTGCCCATTTTTTTTATATTCTATTTTTCCTTTCCCTAAGTGCCTTGGGAACTTTACATTATTTTTGTTCTATCCACATTAGTTCAAGAGGAAGTTCCATAAAGGGTCAGCCTTGTATCCATTTCAGACCAGGTCAGTTGTAGAGGCAAATGGAGACTTTGTGCCCAATAGAATAGACAAGGAAATATGAGCTAGGTTCTCAAGCATAGTAGGCATGCTTCCCTATGAGTCACCAAAAATGTTGGCCATTTTTGGCCCACATACTAAAATTTTTCCTAAGTGTGAGAAGGTGGACATTCGAGCAAAAATGACAAGTTTAGAAAAACTTTGGACTTCCAAGAGTAGATAATAAATAGCTTCAAGTTCTTAGAAGGAGAAGGCTTTGAAATTAACAAGTAAAAGACTTAAAGCTTACTCTTAGAATACCTTGGGTTTGTCAAGTAGAAAGACTTTGGGTTTGTGGGGCCTCCTTGCTTAGAAGGTGAAGTAAGTTTCAAATAGTCAAAAACCTAAAATAAGTAAAGGGACATGACAAACCCAAGTTGGTCTTGGGTGGTGGTTCACATGCTCTTCAAGAGGCAAGTCTTTAGATTTTCTAAGGTAAAAGACTTAAATTATTTTATAAGTCATAAGTAGTGGAAACCCAAAAGTAAAGAAGCAAGAAGTAAGTTACAAGGAGTCAAAATATTGAATGAATGAGTACAATGAAAAGTTTCAAAAATAAAATTATGGAAAATAGTTGACAAAAAGCAAATGATCATGAAACATTAAGGTCAATGGTCAACAAATCCAAAGGTCTAATCAACCAAATAAAAGTGGCACAAGTACATACAACTCACTTCCATAACATGAAAAGTGGTCAAATAAGGATTAGACGCATCTAGGTGGAGCAATGAACATGCAAAGACCAACTGGGATAGTCTAGATTGTAGTAAAGAGCATGCTGAGTTTTAAATACAATGAAAAATCACTTACACTTGGTGGTAACATGTAGCTACCTCTGGTATGGCTCACTTAGTTCCAAATAGGAGAATTGAATGCATGAGGAGCTCAAGGAGATAGATGGTGATTATGGATGGTTCATCTGATGGTAAAAGTAGTTGCATGCTTTGAATGTAAAGAGATTGAGTAGAATAAGTGTTGGTGTTGATCATCAATGACTTCCTCTCTCCCTTTTCTCCACACAAATCTCTTCTTCTTCTTCTCTATCCCCCTTTTTATATATCTCACATCTTCCATTTTGTAAAGGGTTCCTACTTTTTAGACTTTTTTATCTTTCTAGGAGACATGACACTCTTTGAGATATTGCAAAAATATGCTCAGCTTGATTAGGATTGACCCTATCACGAACTTGTAAGAACTAACTCTTGATGCAATAAAATGATTTTATTTGCTTATCTCTTGCCTTTGGTTCATGTCTATTGAGTTTTGAACTATGGCAATGTGTGAAGGAGAGTCTTACTTTTTCATGGTCCTCCTTTTTGACCTTGTTTAGGGAGTTTTTGAATGTTGTTTATAAGAATAGTTTAGTGTTTTTTCTACCATTGATGTGAGCTTTTAGTGAGTCTTAGAACTCCTTTCTATTTGCATTCCTTGATTTTGGAACCTCCTCCATGAAATACTAATGCAACCAGCTTGATCTTGAGATTTTGTAAGTCAGTATTGTCCTCTACAGAATCAGTGTGGGTTTAAGCTAGTGATGTTTTCCCATTTAGCTTTGGTGTATCACTTGGTCAACCCTGTTAGGATCCCTTATCTCATTTATAACCCTTTTCCTCATGAAGTTTCATTTCAACATTAGTTTTAGGTGATCCAATAAGAAGAACTAGCCTCTTTAAAACTCTTAGAGGTTCAACCTTACCATAAGACACCCACATCTTGAGGTTGTTCCCATGCTTATAGGCAGAAGTGGGAGAGCTTAAAAAACTCTCCCATAGGGTATAATTTTGTGATATAATAAAAACATTGGTGTAGAATCAAATATCATCATTAAATTATATCTCTCAAGTGGATTCAACATGACTAAGATAATACACCAAAGAAGTGTAATGCAAAATAAATACTTCATAAGTGATAATACACACTCAATGAATAGATGTCAGGATCTATTGATAATGTGTCAAAAAATATGAAAGAAATATATGCAAATGATACTAAAGTGGCACATAAGTTGTATAAATTGAGTGTGCACACAAGAGATACAATAGGGCCCACAAAAACCCCTCTAAGACAATCAACAATGACCCCCCCCCCTAAGTTTGAAAGTGTAATGCACGCTCAAAGTAAGGATTGCAGACTCAAGTGATAATGCATCTAAAAAGGTAAGAAAAAATAGTGCATAAATACCAATGCACATCTCAATTAATGGATTTAATACATAGATAATATATCAAAATAAGATTAATTAGTGTAAGAAGTGATAGTACAAACATGCCAAAGAGGATGTCAGGATCTGTTAATAATGTATCTATGTAAAAATCTCAAAAAGACACATAACATGTTGTTGTGAGGGGATATAACCACCTTTCAGATCTAACCTCACCCATTGGTGGAATAAATTACACTATAAGAACTAAATAAAGGCCTATAATATGAGTGTTTGGGGGTGGCAACCCCTAACAGGATCAAAGAGTAATGTTCCTTTTGGGGTTCAAGAGTATATCCCCATACGCGCTCTTTATTTTGATAGAGGGAAGGGTTGAGGGGTGAATCCTCAATGCTAAACACAATTTGAAGCTTTCTTGGCCCTTGGAATTACCCAAAATTCACCAATTTTATCCAAAAATGGCTCCCTAAAATGGACATCCAATTAACCCTCCTAGATTTTGGCACTTTATAATTGAGTGAATTTTATAAAATAAATGAGACCAATGGATTAGGAATAGAAAAATATGAAATTTTAAATAAAATGACACTCACATCTAAGAAACCAATAAAAAAAATTAAAATATCTTATTTATATCATTTATGGCCCAAAATAATTAAATTTATACAAAATTAAGAATGGTCCTAAGGATTAACCACAACATAGCATTTTAACTAGGAGTTGGAATCAAAATTGAGCCCCTAACCTTTTCAAATCAAATTACAAGTCTTGTCCAGTCCTCTTATGCACCTCTATGTGCCCTTTTATGGAAAACATCCTTCTTAAGGGCAAAATAAAAAATGACCATTTAAAAATAATTAAAAAAAACATGTTTAAAAAAATATTTTAGGGCAGAAATGAACATTAGGTTGGACTTAGATTAGAAGAAGATAGAGAAACACTACCACTATTCATGCATATTTCTAAAGCTAGAGGTTTATACCACTAGATGAGAGTCTGATCAAGATTTTGAATGAACCAGATAGATTTGAATTCCAAGCTAGTGCTAATGTGGATGCCACTTATAGGTTAATGCCTTCAACAACCTAGGAGTAGTGAGTGATAGGTGTTGAATCTCCAAGGACAACATAAAAGAGTTAGACCAAGGTCACCAAGGGCCAAGAGGCAGCCATATATTATGTTATTTTCCTTTAGTTTAACATTATTTTCCCTTGTCACATGTTCAAAGAGTATAATATATCTAAATATCTATAACACTAACTTATCACATGATAAATGGTCTCACATGCTCACCCAAAGTGCATGGCTTAAGTCTAGTTCCCATTGGTTCTATTGTGTCATGATGGTGTATACATTGGAATTTTTATACTAAGGTGATTAAACATGTACTTGTTCTAATAAAATATATTATATTTAAGCTAATTCATACCATGCAATCATTCCATACTTAACTATTTATCACAAGTAAAGAGGGGCACAAATCAAGAAAAAGAGTAATAACACCATAAGTTCCATAATAAGTTTACTTGTATTTCAATATCACAAGTATTCCATTTTATTATGTCATTACATATTAGGAACATAAGATCATGATTAAATTTACCATTATAAAACAAAAAAAACAACATCAACCACTTAATAAGTAAAACTAGGAGTATTTATATACGATTATACCCTAATCATTCAATTACACCATTAATACAAAATTAATGACTTACCAATGACTTTTAACAACAATTAGTCATGACATGCCATTGCATTGAATTCCTATTGATACTAGCCTAAATACCCCTATATACCCACTCTATGATATATGTTCGATGCCATGCAACTATCTCATGGATTGGTACTAGATTTATACTTGAATTATTCTCCTCCGATACTCATGTGAACTATTTCCTTAACTATTTGTACCTTTTGTACCCTTGTCCAAGTCATACACCAATTTTTTGAGTCTTGTATCCTTGATTCCTTCATGTTTCTTGAATCCTTGTTCTTCATTACTTACTTCTTCCATGCCAAGGTTTTCCACACCTTGTCTTACTTATATGCCCAGGTTTACTTTCATGCCCATCTCTCCTATGCCATCTTGCCAAAAAGCACTTAGAATAAAATGATACAAAATTTAGGGTCCAAAATCACCCAAAACTAAGTCAATGGTCCATCCAAGACTATGCACTCTCCCCAGGTCCTTTAGATACCAAAAATTTAGGTTTTATTTATTTGACCTAGCGCTTGACCCCTTCCCAATGGTTTAATGAAGAATATAGCTTGGAGGTAATTTATTCAACTTTAACTTTGAGTCTTTTGGCCTAATTATGTTGTTCCAAAAAATCACCCAATTGAATTTTCAAAATCTCTAATGATGTAGTATCATATTTATGGATGTCCTCAAGCATTCTAACTTCTATCAAAATATGTCCTTAGAATACCAAAAAACTAGTGTTAAGCTCTTAGTAATGAGTACTTACTTTATTTTTGAGTACCTCTACATAATATAATACTTTGGCACACTTCATTCTATCCTTTATTATGAGTGCATTCTCAACAAGTTGATGACATTATGTTTTTCTAGCTAAACCCTAGATTCCAAAAATTTGGTGGGTCACACCAACTTGATAAAAACCCCTTTTGTTAAGGAAGTTGTGGTACCTACTCAGGGTAAACAAATCTTACACACTTCTACAGATTGCATAAATTGATCCGTATCCCAAGTTTTCTCATGTTGGGGGTTAACTTGGTCTTTTAATTTTGTAATTAAAGGTTGACTAGGGTCTCAAGCTTATCAATATGTTTCTTATAAGGGAACTCCAATTATAAGTGTCAGCTCTTATTGAAAAATTGATTTACATACTTTTAGAGTCTTTAATCAAGTTACCATCACTTCTTCTAACTGGCACTTGAGCTCATCTAATTCTTGTTCAACCTTTATTATTTCAACACTTTCATTTCGGTACAAGGTGTAAACCTCTTAATGCCTTTTATGAAGATGATTAACATCATAGCCTTGTAAAGCATTCTACCATGTGACTGTGGGAGCGAACTTAATAAGGGTTGCACTTGCCTGGGCTAGTAAACATTTCTAGGGATCTACCCAAAATACTTCAAGAAGATTTGACCCCTATGGAAATAAATAAATATTGGTTGATGGAAGCTCAAAATATTTTTATTCATCAAAAACATCCATATAAAATGAGATCTCACATAGAGTTTGATTGGAAGCATCCTCCTTAGGGAAATACCCCCACATATACAATTATTCTTCAGGGATGTTCTACTATAGATATCCTTAAATAGAGAGGGTATCATACGTAGTTCCTTGATGTTTTTCTAGTTCCTTAATAGGCCCCTTACCCTTATTTGGGTCATGCTTGAGATCTAGATATTTTTATCAATATATTATTGGGTGCTTGAGCTAGCATCCTAGTCCCTATCACTTAGATTTGCACCTCTAACTACCTCCTCTTTAGTAGTGGGACTTTCAATGTCCATTTGCATGTCATTAGGGGCATAATAATATTATTTTTATATGGTTTCCTCTTCAATCTCAGGGGTGGCTGCCATAGATTATTTTTTAAGTGATGGTTGAGGAGTCACCACCCTTTATTCTGATACCCCAATACTTAGTTCAGAATGCCCCTATCTTGAAGGAATAATGCTCTATTGGGTAGTGTCAATGTTATTTTATTCTTATTACACATGTAAGCATTGGTATTTGGGAGTTTATGGGGACATTAGTTTCTACTTGGGTTTCTCACCTTGCATGCTTTTAATGGCATCAGACCTTTGTTAGAAAGGAATGCTTGCTATTGCGCCAAAAGGTTGACCTTTTAAAATCTGATACAAACACTAGATAAGTACCCACAGGAGGTTGTTAGTCCATGTCAAAAATCCTTGAGGGGGATGCTAGTGATTAGTCCAACAATCCCCCACTCAGCGTTACCTGAGGGGATTCAAACCTGTGACCACTGCTCTGATACCAATTGTTAGAAAGGAATGCTTGCCATTGCACCAAAAGGTCAACCTTTTAAAATTTGATACAGACACTAGATAAGTACCCACTGGAGGATATTAGTCCATGTCACAAATCCTTTAGGGGGATGCTGGTGATTAGTCCAATAACCTTTGCCTATTTTATTATATACACTACCTTATTTTTGTAACTATTTATGGTGGGAGAGGAAGGGTTTATTTATGGGCCTCCTAGCTTCTTGAAGCCTTCCTATTAGGATTAATAGTATAATAAAACATGTGAATATTCCCTCTAAATAAAATTTGGTGTGCATTGATATCCATTAACATTGGTGTCAACCTTTTCCCTATATGATTTATTTCTAAGATATATGAGTTTCAACATCACCGAGTATCCCAACCAACTAGACTGTAATGAAACCAAAATGTTGGGTTATTTTCTTTTAGTTTATCATTACTTCCTCTGGTTGCACTTACAAAGTGGATAAGAGATCTAAATGGTCTCATGGGCTCACCCAAAGCACATAGCTTAAGATTGGTTCTCATTGGTTTTATTGCATGATGGTGTATATATTGGGATTCATATACTAAAGTGCTTGAATAGGCACTTAGTTCTAATTAAAGATATCATAGTCAAGATAATTAATACCATGTAATCATTCCATAATTAAGCTATTTATCATAAGTAAATAGGGGAAAAAATCAATAAAAAAAGTAATAGTACCATTAGTTCCATAACAAGTTTACATGTATTTCAATGGCACAAGTATTCCATTTTATTGTCACTAGTCATCATACACAAGTATTGATGCATATCAAGAACATAATCTCCTAATTACATTTAAAAGTATTGATGTTTCATAGGATATTTCTTGGCATCTTTCAAATATTTGTGCTCCTAATAGGATTGTTGGTCATAAAAGACTATGGAATGATCTGGTTTCTTTCAGAAACTCATGTAAAAATTTCAAATGGATGCTATTGGGGAATTTCATTACCCCATTTAGTGTAGAAGAGAAGAAGTGGGGTGTCTAATACTTCTTAGATACTATGGAAGATCTAACTAAGTTCATTGATGTCAATGGGATATTTGATATCAAGATTAAAGGATCCCTTTTCACTTGGTTGAATAAAATGATTGGTAATAATCTTATTCAAATTAGATTGGATCATGTTCTCATATCCTTTGATTGGTTTAGAATTTAGTATTTCTGTTTATTGTCATTTCCTAGGATAGGCTCAGAGCATAATCTGTTGGTGCTAAATATTTTAATGAGCTTCAAAACTCAAAAAACACCATTTATATTTGAGCATATGTGGTTCTCTCACCCAATTTTTTTGATAAGAATAAAGGAATGGTGGAATGTGGATGCTACAGGGACAACTATGTTTAAATTTTCCTAGAAATTAAAAAATGTTAAGAATAAAATCCTTGTTTAGAATTGTGAATTATTTGGCAATATCTTCCTCCAAAAAGAGGATATAAAATCAAAGTTACTTAGTCTTGAAGATTATATCATCTCTCAAAGCCTTAATGACCATATCCTTCATTAGGAGCAGGAGGTAGAGGCAGATTTTCAAATCATTCTTGAATAAGAGGAGTCTGTATGGAGACAAAAATCAAGGGATACTTGGTTGAAAGAGGGAGATCATAATATTTTTTTTTCATTTAACTATGCCTAAGAATAGAAGTCACAACATAATTACAAACATATTTGATGAGGATGGCTCCCTACATACCATCTTGTTGACATTAAAGAAAAAGCTGTGAGATTATTTAAATATCTTTTTGCTCCCAACTTGGTTCTTGACAGAGATTTGATAAAAGATTTTCTTCAGCATGTCCTTACTCTTATTAATGATAATTAAAATGCTAACATGTTGAAGTATGTTACAGAAGAGGAATTTGAGGTAATGGTTTTCTTAATGAACAAAGACAAAGATCCAGGGCTAGATGGATTTCCAATGGTTTTTTTCCAAATTATTGGGATATTATTAAGCAATATTTATGTGTAGTGGTGGATGAATTTTTTTCATCCAAAACACTTCTTAGAGAGTTTAATAATACCTTTATATCTCCCATTACCAAGAAGAAAGGGGCCTCTAAATTCAAAGATTTTAGGCCTATCAACATGTGTAATTCTATCTACAAAATCTTTATGAAGGTTATGACATTGAGAATTCATTCACTTTTGAATAAAATTATTTCTTCTAATCAAGGGAGATATGTCTCAGAGAGGCAAATCCAAGATGGTATTATGGTAGTACATGAGACGACACACTCCATGGATGAAAGTAAACAAGTAGGTATGATTTTAAAAATTTTTATGGCTAAAGCTTATGATAGAGTTGACTGGGGTTTCTTGGATTCAGTTTTAAATAAATTTGGTTTTCATAAGCATAAAAGAAGATTTATTTGTAACATCATCTCAATGACAATGTTTTATATCATTATTAATGGTTTCCCTATTGTATTTTTTATAATTGATCATGGTATTAGATAGGGTGACCCTTTGTCTCCCTTATTGTTCATTATAATGGCATATTTTATCAGTATAAATCTTTTGAATGCACTTTCACAAGGTATTTTGAGGGGTTTTAAACTGGCCTCCTAGGCTCAACCATCTCTTCACCAACAATTTGTTGATGATATGATTATTTTTACTTTTGATTTAGTTAGAGAGGCCAAGGAAATAAATATTATTTTGGATAGGTATGTGGTTATCTCTAATCAAATGATTAACTATTCCAAAAGTGAATTACTTTTTGTGAATACACTAGGTCTCCATCAAAGGAAAATTTCTCATATTCTAAATTTCTAAATCAAGGATATTCCCTAAACTTATTTAGGCATGCCATTGGTTAGAGGGAGATTGAAATTCAAATTTTGGTACCCTCTAATTGAGAGGTTTCAATGTAAGCTTTTTGGTTGGAAAGGGGCACCACCTTCTTAGGTGGGCAAAGTGTTGCTCATCAAAAGTGTGTTACAGATTCTCCCCATCTACATTATGTCCCTTTTCAAAATGACCAAGGCTATCCATGAAATTTTTTATAAAATCTAAATAAGGTTTTTATGGATGGGAGTGGAAGATATTCATAAATTCCCTCTAGTGGCATAGGATAAGGTCTACCTATTAATATCCTTTAGAGGGTTGGGTATTATAAATCTCTCCTTCATGAATATGGCATTAGTCACAAAACCTTGTAAGATATTACTCAAGGAATCAACTCCTTGGGAAAACATTTTCTATGCCAAATATATAAGATACAGACCTTCTATTTCCTTCTTCACTGAGGCTACCTTTATCAAAGGGTCAGTAATTTTGAATTTCTTTTCCTATAATATGGATACCATACTAAAGGGTTTAAAGTGAAAGATAGGAAATAGTCACAATATTAGATTCTGGAAGGATCCTTGGATTATAAATCACTCCCTAGAGACTCTTGAATCAAGGCATCAAATTTCCCATCCCATCTTGCCTATTTTAGGAGATATGATGGAAGATTATATTCAAGTTTGTAATGGTAAGCAAAGATGGAAATATATGACCCTTGAAAATGCTGATGCTACTTCAACCATCATTGTTTTAGTTATTAATTTCATCCTCAAGGGTAATTATATCATACATATTTAGTGGGAGGATGAAATGGTTTGGATTGACTCAATGAATGGGAACTATCATGTCAATTCTAGTTATTTAAAGATTTAAAATTTGATATAGAGGGTTAATCTTTTGGGTCAAGTATATAACAAAAATATTATTCCTAAAATCAACATCTTCATGTGGTTGAGTGTTCAAAATAGAATTCTCACAATGGATAATCTAAGTAAAAGAGGCCTTACTATGGTTAATAGATGTGTGCTATATGAGGATGCCTTATAATCTATTTATCACATTTTATTTGCTTATGCATACACTTTCCATATTTGGGGAACTCTATTACAAAAATTTAGTGTTTCTTGGGTTCACCTTGTATCTATTATGGAGGGTTGGCAAGCTTGGTCATGTCCCTTTATCAACCAATAACTCAAGGAGATATGGCATATGGATTTACCTCATCTTCTATGGGGCATTTAGAAGGAGCACAATAATAAGATATTCTAGGCTAAGAAAATCCCCTTCTTTAGAGTGTCTTATAATATCAACCAAGAGTGTCTTATAGTGTTTCTTGGGTTCACCTTGTATCTATTATGGAGGGTCAAGCTTGGTCATGTCCCTTTATCAACCAAGAACTCAAGGAGCTATGGCATATGGATTTCCCTCATCTTCTATGGGGCATTTAGAAGGAGCACAATAATAAGATATTCTAGGATAAGAAAATCCCCTTCTTTAGAGTGTCTTATAATATCTCTTCCCATTTATCTAAAAATTTTAAAAATATAAAATGGGGAAAAAGGCTTCCCTTCTTTCCATTTGAGGAAAATATTTCTAAGGAGCAGTATCTCAACCTTGATAATAGACCTCTAGTGGATCCTAAGATTACCTTGAGGAGAATTTTGAGATGGTTGGCTTCCCAACCTAGTTGGGTGAAATTGAATTTCGACAGGTCATCCAAAGGGAACCCTAGAATTTTAGGAAAAGGAGGGGTTATTCAAGAAAATCAGGGAGAGCTTATCACTACTTATGAAGGAGGCATGGGATTCTAAACAAATAATTCCTCGAAAGCATTATCAGCCTTGTGGGGGGTTTAGATGTCTCTTGAGATGGGTTGAAAAAATATCTACATTGATGGGGATTATCTCAATATTATGAATTATATCAATAAGAAGAATGTGGTTACCTGGTCCATATTACACATTATAGAGGAAATAACTCAGTTATGTGATAGCTTTTAAAAGGTTATCTTTCAATATACTTATATGGAAGGTAATATGTTTGATGAATCCTTTGCTAAAAGAGGTGTAGAGGCCAATGAATTTAAAATTTAAAATAAATTGGAGGCTCAACCCAATCACATCAATGATATCATTAGCAAGGGCAAACATAACATGATGAACCTAATCATGAAGGTGCGAGGTCTATGACCAGGGTCGACACAACATGATATGATTTGATAAGGGTGAGTACCTTATGTAAAGTAATAATAAGGCATTTAATAATAGAAATAATCAGTATAAGATTTCCCATCATTACTCAATCAACAAACTCTTTAAGCATTCAAAGGCCATTATCATTTACAATTTGAATCAATTTGGTTGCCCTTTAATCACAAATTTGGGAAAGTCTGCTAATAGGTGTTCTACTATGTGAGGAGATATGAACATACTGGAACCCATACATTCTAATAATATAAAAAATAAATCAAAACTTTAGGAAATACTCCACATAGGGGGTATTACCAATTTCATTGATTGCATTTTTTAGATATGATATATATCTCTCACATCAATTTTATACGAATTGGGTTGACAGGGTGGTCAATATCCATAATATTTTGGTATAAATCACTGAGGAGCTTATCTCCAAGGTTATAGGGCTCAATATCAAAGAGAATAAGTATATAAGATTAAATACAAACCTTGATCTAGAGAATGAAATTTTTTTAGTTGGTGATGAGAGACTCATAATTTTTCAAGGTGGATTTAAGAGGTGAGGATTTCCTAATTCCTTTTGATGAAGTGGTTGAGCAAGTCATCAAGTATGTTACCCTTGAGAGATACTACAAAGTAGTACATAACTATCATCTTCCATTCATTTATTATCTCCATCATAATATCCCCATTAACATTCCTTTTTATATTCTTCATTTGTTAGAGTATTCTTTCAATGAGGTTTAATTGGGTAAGAAAATAGAGCTACTGCATCAAGCGGTCATTTTTATTATATACAAGTTTTTTTCAAGACTAGAACCCTATTCTTCATTATTCCATTTCTAATGAGAAGCATATGAACATTTTTTTATTGGAACTTCTAATCAAATTTTGATAAGCAGTTTTAATCCTAAACTTAAGAATATAGAGGCATTAATTTTGCCTCACAATAGGGTGGACTATAGGGAAGAGTTCACATTTAATGATCAACCCTTTTAGGATTCACATTCAGTGATTGATCTAGAGGAGCATATTAGTAGAAAGAGTGAAAAAATTACTATTGAGGAAAATGATACTTCCTTCAAAGCTAATTTTCCTTTCATTGGGGAAGGGGAAAAACAAAATGTGTTAGGCAGTAGGGTATTAACAAAAATGTTGGTGTACAAACTAGTGATCCTTAACCTAATGTTCAATCTAAATTTAATCTTAATTCTATGATGGGTGTGACCAAGAATAAAATCAAACTAGAATAGTTATAGGATGAATTAAACCTACATAAAGCTTTCCTTTGATGGTTTATGAAGGATCATACTCGACTAAAGTAGGACATTAATAATTTCAATAAGATGGATGGAATTTTTTGCACAAGGGAGAAAGTATTAGAAATGTTTTGCACAAATTGAGCTTCATACTAACAAAATTAATATGCTGGAAAGTGATAATAAAGAGATCAAGGATCAACTCAATATTCTTTTAATTTTTATCAAGGTACTAGTTAACAATGTAATGTAAAGTATGGAAGGTTTGTTTGTGTTTTTTAATAATGAAAAAGATAATGAGGATGGTACCAAGCCCAAGAAGAATCTTAAAGGAGTCACTACTAAGAATGAGAAGGACAAGTTGGTAGGTGGACTAGACAATAAATTCTAGAGTATGACTAAGGAGTGGTCCATGGTATATAAGGAATGGAAGAAAATCCATAGTTAATTTTGTATACTTTGTGATGAAGGTTGTGTGTCAGCTATTTCTCTACTATGTTTATGTTTTTTCATTCTTATGGATATGCCTTTATTTACTATGTTTGTTGATCCTTTATTTTATGTTATTGGTCATGGTGGTGGTTCTTTTGTAAAGGTAGGGTCCCTCTAAAACCCCTTTTTACCTTAAATAAAAAACAACCAATGACATAAAACACCTTCTAAATAAAAATAGGGGTATTTATATATGATTCTACCTCGATCATTTAGTTACAATATTAATACAAAAGTGATGAATTACCAATGGATTTTAATAACAATGAGTCATAGCATGTCATTACATTCAATTCATATTGATACATGCCTAATTGAACTTATATAGCTACTCTATGTTAGATGTTTGATGGTATGCACCTATCTTCTCATGGGTCAGTACTAGATCCATACTTGACTTATTGCCCTTTGATGCTTGTGTAAACTATTTATTTAACATTTTATTCCTTCTACTCTCTTGTCCAAGTCATACACCAATTTATCGAGCCTTACATCCTTAGTACCTCTATGTTTGTTACATCTTTATTCTTTGTGACTTGATTCTTCCACACCAAGGTCTTTTGTGTGTTGGCTTAATTCCATGCTTATGTTTACTTTCATGCCTAGGTTTACATTTGCACCCATCTCTCCTACACCATCTTGCCAAAAAGAAATTAGAATAAAATGATAAAAAATTTAGGGTCTAAAACCATCTAAGATGTATAATCCTAGATATTATGCAACAATGGAAGGACATCATGGAACCTATGTAAAATATTTACAAACTATTGAATAGGTCATATGACTATGCATGCCCTAAAAAAGACCACGTCAAAAGTAAATGTAGGTTTGGAGTGCCAAAGACCAACAAAAATTCCATAATGAGATGCCAAAATATTAAATAGATGACACCAAATAACCAGACTGTGTGGGAGCTCAAATGGAATCCAAGTTCTAGATTCAAACCCCATGTATTGAAGAGAACAATGCTGGTTTGAAGAATTTATCACAAGTAGGGCAAAGAAGAATGTCTTCTTTGGAAAATATAATCATTGACATTCATATAATACCAAGGAAATAAAAAAAAATGAATCCACCATGAGAGTATTCTCCTTACTCAAATTACATAATGACTTTAATCTATCATCCACCATACATACATGAACTTGTATGGATATTTAACTAGAAGTCACCAAACTCATAGGAACCAATGCAAGATTAGATTTAGATGAAATAATGCATGAATTCAATGATTTTTTTTGGTGTGTAGTAAACAACCATTTAGTGTGAAATGTGGATTATAGACTAAAATTTAACACAATAAAACTCAAGATTTATAACAACATTAACACAAAAATAATCAAACATTCTCATTACTAGACCAATTCTAATACCATATTATATATTGCACCAAGAGAAAGTAACTGGGACAAATAATGCACATGAATATATGAAAGAGAGAAATATGTAAAAGATTGTCATCCAACACACTCCATTGATAACTCAATAATTCAATATGTATACATAATAGAGTTAGGTAAGTAACTCCTCCATGAATAGCCATAAAGGTCCTAAAATACACATGTAACTCCTATGATAGAATAACATCCAATAGACAATGATGATGGAAAATAATAACTCCCTATGTGTAAGTACACTTAAAAAAGCTAATGCCATAAGTGTAGGAAAACTCCATGTGTGTGTATAATAATCCTAATAAACTAATAAAATGAAAATAATATCCCACACTAATAAGAATACCCTAATGAGATTCAAAAATTTCAAATGGAGGATGTTAAACAACCAAACTGTGTGGGAGCTCAAATGGTATCCAAGTTACATATTCAAACCCCATGTATTGAAGAGAACAATGTTGGTTTGAGTCATTCACTACAAGTAGGGAAAATAAGAAGCTTTTCTTTGGAAAATATAATCAGTGACATTCAAAAAGTACTAAGGCATTTGAAAAATGAATCCACCACAAGAGTATTCTCCTTTCTCAAATTACATCACAGCTTCAATCTACTATCCACCATGCATACACAAACTTATATATATCTTTGAATAAAAGTCACCAAACTCCTACAAAGCAATGCAAGATCAGATTTAGATGAAATGATGCATGACTTCAATGTTTGTTGTTGGTGGACAGTTAGTAACTATCCAATGTGAAATGTGGATTATAGGATGAAACTTACCATAATAAAACTCAAGATTTATAAAAACATTAACACAATAAATAATTAGACATTGTCATTACCAGATAAATGCTATGATATCATATTGTGGATTGTGCCAAGACCGATAAACTAGAATAAATAATGTACATGAATCTATGAAAGAGATAAATCTAAAGAGATCAATATGCAAAATATTGTCATCCAACACACTCCATTAAATAACTCACTAATACAATATGTACAAATAGGAGAGTCAGGTAAGTAACTCCTCCATGAATAACCAAAAAGGGATAAGAATAGGCATGTAACTCCTACAACAAAATAACATCCACTAACTAATGATGATTGGTAAAATTAACTCTCCTATGTGTAAGTACACCTAAACAAGCTAATCCCACAAGTATAGGAAAACTCCATGTGTGTGTGTAGAATAAGCATAATTAATTAATAAAAGGAAATTAATTATTTGAATGAGATTCTCCATTTTGAGGTTGGGGAGGCTTAGATGAATCAATTTTATGAGAAAATGTTTGGAAATATTCCTTAGCATTTGCTTGAGCTAATTTGAATTGACTCATATGAAAGTCTTGCCTTTTTGCTTGGTCTAAGGATTCTTCTAAAATTTTAGGGGACAACATACAAATTTTGTATTAAATAATAAATTTAAGAGAATTAACAAATGGTTTTAATAGAGTATCATCACTAATGTTATGGTATACTTTGTGAGCTAAACACTTCCATCGGTTGATGAAAGAGTGAGCAGATTCATTAGTTAGTTTCTTAGCAATCGATGAAATACTAAGGCTATTTTCAAGAAGATAATTGTGTCAAAATTATTTAACTAGAACATTAACTAAATTTTATAGTTGTAATATGGAATTTTGAGGGAGTTAATTATACAATTTTAAAGCATCTACTGTTTAGTAGTGGAAAAAGTGTTAGTTTGGACTTGTTCCTTATAGATATTACCAAAATATTTAAAAAAGATAGTGGGGCCCTTAATTCCATCATATGTAATAGTTGGAGAAATGTTTCTAATATCTATGGATACAATGAATGGAGATAAATGTTCATTTTTAAGATGTTGAAGAATTTTGTTATGAGAGGTGGAAGGATGATATGCCCATTGGCATATCTAAGAGGAAGAGGGATAAAATTATTATTTATTTGAGTCATGATGACTTGAGGTTGTTGACTAGCCATTTGTAATATACGAGATTTCATTTGCATCATTTGATTATTATGAGCGATTTGTATATTGTTAATTTTTTGAATTATTTGATTAAGGAGTTGAGTAGTATCAATGGGAGGATTAGGATTTTTGAGTGGATGAGGATTCCCAACATTGATAGTATAAGAAGGACTAGGGTGAGCAAATTTAACTATATTACATTATGGTTGTATTGAGGATGCAAAATTTAGGTTTCATGATGTAGTAATTAGTTTGGGATTAGGAAGACATGAAGAAAGGTATTCAATAGTTCTATATGAAGTGATAATATAAGTGAGGTTTTGATGTAAATACTTGATTATGAAATATTCTTGACTAATTAGAAGTTGAAAAGAAAAAATAGTAATAAAATAAAAATAGGTCATCCACCTGCTGAACTAAGTTGGCCACCTTCTGAATTGGGGAAAAAATAAGCTAGAACAAACTAGGTTAACCACCTACTAAACTAAGTCAACCATTTACTCAATTGGGTCAAAAACATGCTAAAATAAACTAGGTCATCCACCTATTGAACTAGGGAAAAATAAGACCAAAAAAACTTGATCATCCACCTAGTGAACTAAGTCAACCACCTAATGGGTTACTAGTCTAAAAAATTACTAGGTCGACTAGGACATATAGGGTCGACTAGGTTAATCTAGTTGGTTTCTAAAAGGAAAACTAGTGGTATGAAATTATCCTAGGTCAACCAAGACCTATAGGATCAGCTAGATCGATCTAGTTAGATTATGAAAATAAAAATAGTAATACACAAATCTACTAGGTTAACCAAGACCCATAAGGTTGGCCAGGTTGAATTATTTTTTTGGTAGGGTAAACAAACACAAAATTAATTTGGCCAATTTGACTTCGTTTGTTGCTAGGGGAAATAGACACATACCTAAGTCAATTAAGTTGACTTAGTTTGTTGTCAAGCACAATAAAAGCATAACCAAGTTATTCAAGTTGACTTTGTTTATTGGTAGGGAAAATAGACACAAAACTAAGTCGATCAAGTCAATTTAGTTTATTGTGTGATACAATTTTATAGAACTAAAAAATAAGTAAAAACAAAGTATAAATTTAAAATACAGAGTAATTTTACTAAAAAACATAAATGAACAATTGAGATAATTGACAAAATTTAAGGACATAACTTGTTAGAATAAACCTAAGTAATATAACAAAGTCGACTAGGTCAACTAAGTTGGTTTATTGAGAGTGTTGAAGATTTGATTTCTGACTGAGTTGTTTAAGATTGAATTAGTCCTACAGAGTCAAAGATATTTAAAACACAAAGGTTAAACAAAGTTGACTAGGTTGACTTAGTTTTTAGAAAGTGACTAATTGAAAATAATAAATAATACTAGGTCAACCAACATGATCTAGTTGAATGAAAAATAAAAAATAAATATTGCATAAATGAAAAAGGTCAACCAACCTAATTTATTTGGTTGTAAGCGAAAATTTATAAAATAGGAAAAATAACTAGATTAACCAAAATGATCTAGTTTATTGGAGATGAAACCTTGAAATAAAAGGACAAAAATAGGTTGACCAACATGATGTTATTGATTATAGATCATGGATTTGAAAATAGAGAAAATGACTAGGTTGACCAACGTGACTAGTTGATTATAGAAGAAAACTTATGAACAAAGGAAAAAATTGGGTCAACCAACATGACCTAGTTGAATGTGGATCTAAAATATGCAAATATATATTAAAACTATATTGACAAGCATGACCTAGTTGGATGTAAATGAAAAATAAAAAATGCAAAGGTTAGATTCATGTTGGGTTCACCAGAATGTATGTAACAAATTAAGATAGATCGACAACTTATCTTTGTTAGTAGATCCAAGATCGGATAAAGTAATCAACCAACATATATTAAGATACTATTTATATAAAGGGAATTACCAAATTGGATCCATAAATCTAAATCCTCTAGGCAAATGATACTATGTAATAACCCAAGCTAGGCCTAAGCAGGTAAAACAAAACTAATCTAGTGCTCACCAAAGCTTTTAGAAAAAATGTGGATGGTTAAATAAACAAAATAATTCAAGGGGTCATGGTTGGAAAATGGGGGCATAAATCACCTAAGGTGGAATATGGAAAGAAAAAAAAAAACCTTATAGCTATACTAAGTCTAATTATAGAGGTAATCGAAGAAAGGAATTATACATTTAACACATATTACTTTATATAACATCTATCTATCAAATGAAATATCAAGCGTTAGGAATAATTCACTTTAGGTGAACCTATCAAGTCATCTCTCTTTTGGCCAATAGTTCTTTTCAAGAGGATTTTGTGGCTTTGTAAGGATAACACTATAGAAATTAGCTCAAGGATAAAAGACTCATACTTTGTATCCAAGGATTACCATAAGACAAGTTATCTTCCCTCCAAGATAAACCCTATCCAACATCTCCTTCAAATGCATATTTATTAGAGTTATAAACTATAATGCTGTAGAAATTAATTTTCCTCCCTATTGGATTGAAATTAACCTTGTATTTATATCAATGGATATGTATTAACCCTTCCATAATTTTAGCTGATGAGGTCAGCCAACTCAACTCTATTTTGAAAAGTTATCACTAGGCCTCAAACTAAGTCAATCGGGCCAACTTAGTTTTATAATGTGTTAAATATTTTGTAATAGAGTCATCTATGTTGAATTATTAGGAAAAATAAGTAATAGGGTCAACCATGATGAATTATTATGAAAAATGGGTGACAGGGTCAACCACGTTGACTTAGTAGGAAAACTAGGTGATAGAGCAAAAATGCACCAACATAATTTCTATTATTAGATCTATGACATAATAGTGAATGGTACAAATTTACTATGAAATTAAAATATTTTACAATGAATTTTAATAAATTTTTTCTTTGGGGATCCTGCCCCTAAAACCTAAATAGGGGGCTCCAAAGTAGGTCACCACCTTTTGAACCCCCATGACAACCATAGTGGGGGGGATGTTGCCACCCAAAAATCCCCATTTTAATAACTGGGCATTATAATAAGATTAGGATCCACCATCCAATAATCTCCCACTTGGAGACTAATTGTTGAAAATCCATGCTATAACTCTTCCTTGGACTTTTATTTGAACTTTGACCTGACATGTTTCTCATCTTCCTTGTTATCGCTAAAGACTTATTAAAGCTAAACAACTATCCAGATTCTCCTTTGTGACTAAATTTTTTAACATATCTATAACATTTTGACTCATATGGACATTTTTCAACTTTAGTTGACCATCCTCCAAAATTGAACAAATGAAATGATACTTGAGTTTTATATGTTTGGTTCTTGAGTGAAATGTTTTGATCTTTGCTAAATTTATTGCATTTTGGATATCATTATATAACCTACAATATTCGTGCTTCTACCTCAAATATTTCATGAACCATTTCATTCAAATCATATCCTTGCTTACTTTTGTAGCTACAACATATTCTACCTCTATAGTTAACAAAATAACTATCTTCTACAAATTTGAAATCGTGTCACCAACAGTGAATACATAACCTATGGTACTCCTCTTGCCATCTAAATCTCTAGCCAACCTACATACACATATACTTTTTAGGTAACATATAACCCTTCATAGCATAACTATCTATCAATATTACCTTCTAAGTACTTGAGAATCCACTTGACTACATCCTAATGCTCCTTTCCTAGATTATTCATAAACCTGCTAACAACTCCAACTACATGCACAATGTCCAGTCTCATGCACACCATAATATACATTAAAATTACAACTGATGAAGCATACATAAATTTGGACACGTAATTAATTTCTTCTTGCATTTTATGACATTATTCCTTTATTAATTTAAAGTTCCCTCCTAAAGGTGTTCTCACTGGTTTTGCATCTTGCATATTGAACCTGACTAACACCTTCTTGATGTACTCTTCTTGAGACAATTAATTTTCTAATTTTTTTTTCTCTTATTATTCTCATACCAAGGATTTGATTTGAAACACCCAAATCCTTCATTGAAAATGAATTTGTGAGTTTTATTTTGAGCTTATTTATATCATGCATGTTAAATCCTATAACAAACATGTCATATAAATACAATAAAAAGATAATATAGATGCTATTATCTAATCTATTAAAATAAACATAGTGGTTAGAATGACATTTACTATAACATTATTCTATAACAAACATGTCATATATTATACTACTACCAAAATTTAGTTCTTATAAAATTAATTTTAACTACTAGATAAAATATTTTATCAAATTCTATACATTTCTTTTGTGTAAACCCCTTTACAACGAGTCTGGCCTTGTACCTATTTTTGCCTCCATATTCTTCCTTCAATATATAAACCCATTTATTTTGGAATGCTATTTTAGCTCCAGGAAACTAAACCAAATCCCAAGTTTGGTTATGTAACAAGGATCCCATCTCCTCTTTCATGCCTTGCTCCCACTTCTTTCTAGTTTATACCTACATTGCTTCTTCATAGATTTATGGGTCACCACCATCAATCAATAATAAATAATAAAGTGAAGGAGAGTATTGTTTAGGGAGTCTACTTGCTCTGGTATATCTTCTAACTACACTTTGAGGAGTTTTAGGTAGTTACTATTGTTATTATAATTGTTGCACATTTTGATTTTCTAGCACTTTCAAAATTTCATTTCAAGTACTTGATTTCATCAAGTACTACATATTTTATATTTGGCTTTTCTTGTTTGTTTCCCTGTAATTGATCTTTGTAGAAGACCTTCTCATTAAAGATCACATCTCTAATCCTAATGAATTTATAATTTTTAAAATCCCATAAATGGTAACCAAAAGCACTAAATCCATATTCAATAAAAGTATATTTCTTATATTTTGCTTCAAGCTTGGTTTTATTTTCTTTATCAATATGGACAAATGCTTCACAACCAAAAGTATTTAAAAAAGAATAGTCTACCTTTTTACCTATCCATGATTCCTTTGGAATGCCACCATCCAAAGGACTTGAAGACCCTTTATTTATTAAGTAAACAATAATATCCATAACATCTACCCAAAACTATAAGGGTGACCCTGCAAGTAATCTCATGCTCCTTGTATGATCCATTATTAGCCTATTAATCTTTTTTGACACACCATTTTGTTTTGGTGTTCTTGAAACCATCTTATCTCTATGAATCCCATCAGATGATAAAAAAATTATCAAATTCCTTGCTACAATATTCACCTCCATTATCTGATCTAACACACTTCAACTTATTTCTTATCTCATTCTCAACCAAAGCTTTCCATTTCTTAAAAGTATCAAAAATATTAGATTTTTTTTGTATGCAATAAACCCAAGTTTTTTTAGTTACATCATCAATAAAAGTGACATAATAAGAAGAGCCACCAAGGGATGATACCTAAGATGGTCCCCATATATTTATATGCACAAGATCTAACTTTTCATCCTTCTTTATCTTCCCAGCTTTGATAAATATGACTCTCTTC
Organism: Torreya grandis; assembly: GCA_037957365.1. Classification (NCBI taxonomy): domain Eukaryota; kingdom Viridiplantae; phylum Streptophyta; class Pinopsida; order Cupressales; family Taxaceae; genus Torreya; species Torreya grandis. The sequence goes on along the minus strand of JARHVA010006840.1, from coordinate 582,562 downwards.
TATTTTCCAAACACACAGTGCTCTAAATCCACCTCCTTCAAATCTAGAAACAAATTCTTTGAGTGGATAAACTGCATCTCATTCTCACTCATGTGCCAAAGTCTGTGGTACCATAATTTTCTATCCACTTCTATAGAAACTAAAGAAATACAAGAGTTAGCATTACCATTAAATAGAAGAGTTAGCAAAATCCCAAATCCACCTCCTTCAAATCTGGAAACAAATTCTTTGAGTGGATAACTTGCATCTCATTCTCACTCATGTGCCAAAGTCTATGGTGCCATAATTTTATATCCACTTCTATAGAAACTAAAGAAATAGAAGAGTTAACATTACCATTAAATAGATATAATGTACCTACCTTCTCTCTTTTTTTTATTACCATTGATCCTCTAGTGATCTTCCATGAATTTTCTATAAATGTAACTATGCAACCCTCACTTCCTAATCGCCCTAATGAAATTAGATTTATTCTCAACTTAGGAACATGCCTCACCTCTTTCAACAACCATTTGTTTCCATTCTATAATTTTATTTGTATCTTACCCTTTCCTATAATTTTACAGGGTTCATCATCACCCAAATAAAACTATCCAAAATCTCCTTAAATATAGTCTTAAAAATATTTATTATAGGGTGTAACATGAAATGAATCCCCTGAATCTAACACCTAATAATCATTAATATTATCTAAATAAAGGATTAAAACATCTTGTAATACATCACCTACTACATTTGCTTCTTAATTTTTATCTTGTTGTCGATCTCCATATTTCATTTTAAAAACCAACAATTTTTCTTTAGGTATCCTTTCTTCCCATAAATCCGACACACCAACATTCCTCTAGATTTGGATATTCCCTTCTTAGACTTCCCATGATTACCTGGGCCTTTTCATATGTCCTTTTGTCTTCCTCTATTCTCCATATTCAAAGCATTACCTGATTTCTCACCTATGATTTTTCATCACATTTCCTTGTTAAGAATAACACCAATAATGTCATTAAACTTTAAAGTGTTTGAACCAGATACATAATTACTCACAACCATGACCAAGCCATTTCATCTTTATCGCAATGAGCATAGAATCAAAAGATCCCTAACCTCATCATCAAAGTTTTCTCCTATAGATCTTAACTAATTTTTGACCATGTTAAATTAATTTAAATAATTAGTAACAAACCCACCTTTTAACATATCTAAATTAAATAAATGTTTCATAAGAAATACCTTGTTAGAGGCTGAGGGTTTTTATTAGACTCTATCCAATACCTTTATCACATCTTTTACTATATTTTATTTTGAAATATTGAAGGACACTATCACTATTACGCATAACCATATTTTTCCCAATACCTTTCTAACAAGAACCTTCCAATCTTCATCCTTCATAGTGATCGACTTCTTTGCTATTTTGGCCAATGGTAGGAAATGAACCTTTTGATATAGATAGTCCTCTATTTGCATCTTCCATAGCTAGTAGTTTTAGCCATTAAACTTCTTGACCTTAAACTTGCCTTCATCTACCATTGCTCCCACTTAAACTAGGAACCCTATTTTATTATGAGTTTATTTTCAAAATAAACCTTTAGCTCTGATACCAGTTGTTAGGAATATGGAGCACAAAGTAATATTAATGAAATAAAGATCAAAATAAAATACAAAAAACACAATATAAGAGAAACACAAATTTAACGTGGTTCACCCAAAATGGGCTACATCCACCTATAAATAACTAGTTATTCTCTACTTCAATCCAACAAATGAAGGGATAAACTTGCAATACATCTACTAAAATCTCCTGTTCACTCACACATAGTGTGCCACTATGATTACGATGCCCTCATATTAAAGGAGGGTTATATAATAGGGAAAAAATGCATCAACATAATTTTTACCATTATATCTATGACTTAATAGTGAATTGTCTAGATTTACTATGAAATTACAATATTTTACAATGCATTTTTATTTAGGGGTACTGCCCTCAAACCCCTATTAGGGGGGCTTCAAAGTAGGTTGCCTCCCCCTTGGACCCCCATGGACAACCTTGGTGGGTGGGCATTCCCCCCCATACAACCCCTATCAAGAACTAGGCATTATAATAAAATCATACTCCACCATGTAAGACAAATATGCTCCTAACTTGCCAATATCTCACACCTACATGAACCTCACTATCTATTTAAAACTAGCATACTATCTTGCACAAACATGACCAGATTTTTTGTTTAGTATGCCTTTACATTGGTTGATAATATCAAGTATGGTTACTATCATTTGTTGATACTGATATAATATAGTTGGTAATGACCATCTCCTTTTAATGATTTCTTTTTAAAATCATACATTTCCTTAGGGTCATCCCATCTTCCTATATATTTGGTGATGAGAGAAATTACCCAGTGTATAAAAATTAAGGTATTACTTAATAGGGGACTTGAAACTTATTTGGTACACATATATACACCATTCCACATTGATAAAATATGCACTATTCTTCCCAAATTGCCAATATATCACTAGAAGTAGTCACACGATAAGTATGAAACATACTAAAACCAAGTCAAATCAAGCATTGTCAATTATAAAATCCAAATCATTAATTGTATACATCTAGCAAAAGAACACAATTAAAAAATCAAATTAGGTGAGAGAAATAAGTGTGGTTTGTTTTACCTCATAAAAGTATTTGATACATATGAAATAATCAATCATCAAACGGGAGTGATTTAGGTCAGCTCATCCCATTAAATTTTTCTATTTTTTATAGGTTTTAATCCCTCACAAGCACATCTAGGGTTTCAAGGTGAAGGAGGATAATTTTTTGAGTTTTATGAATGACTAGGGTTAGACATTATGCATACATATCTTTCAAATATATGTGAAGGTGACCATATGATCATAATCCCTCTTTTTTACATAGGTAAGTACCGACCACTCAAGTTAGCATTGACAGTTGATACTGACCTAGATCTAAAAGGACTAACTCTATGCTAATAGAAATATATTTCCTAAACTGGAAGAATCATGATCTTACTTTACTTTATTTTTCATTTCTAGAATACATCAACTAGAAAAGTTAACTACTCATCCCTTTGCTGTACTTACTATATTTAACATATGTCACTTATCAAATCCTTACAAGTAGTTTTAGTATTTCACATTTAGATGTCTACTTGAATGCCATATTTATCACTCTATAATATTATAGTAGTTTGTATCTTATTATGGTTTATAAAACCATTATAGTGTAAAAAAATAACATATATTATTTTTTAATTTAGCATTATTTTGTTTGGCCATAGTTACACACATGCAATTTATTTTATATGTGATTTCAAAATTGAAGGCCAAAAGAGATAAGAATCAATGTTAACTATGATGATATTATGTGATAACTTAGAAAATAAAATTGAATATGTGATTTAAATTACAAAATTGGATTATTGATATTTATAGAGCATAAATAATAAAATGAATAAATTTACAAAATTTATGGCACATAAAAAGTGACTAATAATTCTAAACTACTTTTTAAAATAATAAGTAGAGAAATTATATGCATATAAAAACTAATTTATTTTCAGTAATGTCATGATTCTATTTTGCATGATCTTCATAGGTTTATTGAAATTAAAAAAAACTATTCATATCTAATAAAAATAATTTATTGTATAAAATTATATATATAAAAATACATTAACTCCTTTTTTAGAGTGACTTTAATAAATAATATTACATCATCTATTTTTTTAAAATCAGAATTTGGAATTAATTGGTGTATTAACTCTAATTAAGATAAAATGATTTGAAAGGTAAAATTTTTTGTAAAATAACTTGCAACTAGGAGAATGAACTAAAGTAATGAAATGGAAAACATGAATAAATGAAAGAAACTAACTATGAACAAAATAAGAAGACTTATTTTTTTTATTGTATGCTGACTATGTGTGATTAAAAGATGACTGAAGATGATCAACTCAAACTAATCACACACATGAAAAAATAGTAATTATCATTACTTAGGATAAAAAATGAGTGAAAGCAGACAGGATCAATTGACACTATTATCCTCTATGGGTCAAAATTAACCTCTATAAAATAAATAAAATTAGGGCACAATCACCTATGTTTTTTTTTTTTTTGCACATGTGTGCAAAAAATTTGACTTTCAATGATTTGCAGATGACCTAAAATGATTTATTCAAATTTGAAACTCTAATAGGGATTATAATATTTAAAAACCAAAAAAGAGAAATGGGGAGTGTAATGGGCTAATTTGGTCCCAATTAAACCCATGATGATTGATTACTACCTATATATCTAATAGTCTAAAGTGGTAATTTAAGCCCACACAGTTCTTCCATTGAGAGTGCTTAGTGCCATAATGTTTTATTTACTACATGTATGCATATAGAGATAGATTGAGTACTTGATAATTATTTTTATTGAATTGTATATAAAATTTTATTGAATTGGATAAAGGATACTTCAAGTGAATAGAATCAAATTTGGGAAGAATAGGGAAGCTTTGCTCAGTGTGAAATATGTAAGTATGTCTCAATACTGAAATTTCCAAGTGGTAGAATATGTGAGTTAGATGTGCCTTTATAACAATCCCAAAAGGGTAAAACCTCATGATACCTATCCTAAAAATATGGACCAATATGTAAGGGAATGATTAACTTTAGAAAATAGTTATCATTGGGGTGAAAGACATGATTGACTCATAAGGATAGTATTAACTGCTGACCATATCCCATTTTGGTCAATTCTATCCTAGAAGGGTAACATTTAAAATTAAGGATCTGGGATGTCCACATAGATTCTTATAAAAGTTTTTATATTTAATAACATTCTATAGTCATACAAAAACAACATAGGAAGTGATAAGTCCTTAAAATTTCTTATGATAGAATGAGGTTACAAAATATGACCAATTTAAGTTCTAAAGTTAATTAAATTAAAAGTGGGTCAAAATTGACATTATAGAGCATTAATGACCAAATTTGAGTTACTAAATTTTCTCCCTCTTATTCTAGAAATCAAATCACTTGAGGAAAAGGAAAGATATAATTGATTGTGTACAAAAAACTTTGATTTTGAGTGGATACTTCATTTGTGAAAATCCATTTAACATAGTCAACCCTACAATAGTTTATGAATTCGTCATTTTGTACATTTGAAATTTGAAAAATATTTAATTTTTAAAAAATTAATAATTAAATAAAGATTAAGGGAGGAATACACATATATGTGTGAAACCAATGTTATTTTTTGTAACTTTTCTTGAAAATGATGATTCGTTGAAACATTGGAGAATTAGTGCTTCCGATGAATCACTTGGAGAAATTGGTTCCTTTGTTGAACCATAGATAATAAAGGGTAATCAAGACCTAATTTGGAAATAAAATTAATAGAAAATAAAACCCATTGAGGGAAGAAAAAAACCTCAATTTGTGTTGTTGGTTTTTGTAACCCCAAGATGGAAACGAGTTGGAGTACACAATGGATTTGTAGGTTATAATGTTAGAGGCCACTAAATATAAAAATTATGTGTTATGAAATTTAACTAAATCAACGACTAAAAACTGTATATAGACTCAATTATAACTTTTTTCCTTAGTTACTATATGCATGATTAAAATATAATGGAGAACATCAATGATCCTACCATGACCATAAATATAAATTAGTATTGAAAGTATAGCATAAATGTATATCATGTTCCTATGTGATAAGTGAAAATATGGAATTATATGTAGATGTAAATTTGATAATTTCTATTTGAATTTTGTGAATGAATCTGTTTCATGTACCCAAAATATGTGAATATGTATTATTTTTCTATAATGTAAGTGCATATGCATGGCATATGCCCTTGTTAGGAAAATTGGTTAGTGCTCACATGTTTAAGCTGTGTGTGTGTGTGTGTGTGTGTGTGTGTGTGTGTGTGTGTGTGTGTGTGTGTGTGTGTGTGAGAGACTAGGATATAATGAGATAATAAAGGGATAATTAGGAGATTATGTAGGTATTTCAAAATGACAAGTCTTTCCTCCTTTCTTATAAGAGTATGATAAACTATATATGTAAGCTTTCATCACAATATTTTTTTATATTGAATGAATTGAAATAAGTATATAATATCATGGAGTTAATTATTGTGTGTAGTTTTATTTAATGAGTTTGTTTTAAATTTTCATTATTCAATCTTCACCAAAATTTATCATTGGTATTAGAGCATGGGGGGTCCAATATGAGAGTCTGTGAACAAATTTTTTAATGGTGGTGTATTGTCTTACTTTTCATTACTATGCAAATTTAATGAATATAATGAAGATAAAATCATTATATCACCATGTACAGTCACATGTATTCCATATATATTACTTAAGTGCAATTCCCTATGAAATTATCTAAACTTGTGCTATAATCAATGTGATATTTAGTCATGACTCTTTGATCCACATCTGGATGAACATTTCAATCCAAGATCTCCATTTTTTAGATATTAGAGAGATCTATAGTCAAACCCTCATATTTAATGAACCAATATTTTAAGGGAATATATTTATTAGTTTGAGATTTTTTTGAAATCAACATTTATTTGGTTGGTTCATGATCTATGTACTTCTATTTACGGTGACTCATAATTCAAATCCATGCATCCACTATAACACCATAAAATATATTCTAATGTAGATCCATATGTGATTTTATAATTCCAATTTTTATGCTCCACTAATGGTTTGTTGTCACTATGCATGATCCATGTGTTAAAGGATTCAAGGAGCCAAAAGAAGTTTGAAGGAGTCACATCTTTGGATACTGAGTTTAGCTTCAAAATTTTTGGTTTCTATCCTTTTTTTAGATGGATGTATTACATTGATTTCCACAAATCAACTCAATATAAATTTTATCAGTTTATTTTGAACTCATCTTTGATAATGAAAAAAATTACATTGACACTTGGTTTGATCTCTCTGTCTTATAGTTTTAAGTCTAAGTTTAGTAAGGTTTTATTTAGTTATTTACATTGTTCTTTATTAGCTCAAAGTAATTTTGTTATTATCATCAAATTTTATAATTTATATTAGTTTATTTTACACACACACACACACACACACACACACACACACACACACACACACACACACACACACACACACACACACACACACACACACACACACACACACACACACACACACACACACACACACACACACACACACACACACACACACACACACACACACACACACACACACACACACACACACACACACACACATTCATACTGATAATGCCAATTTCATGAAAAGACTAGAGTCTATAAAATCCATTATCATGTTATAGTTTTTAGAATAGGTTCATATTTTTGATCAAAATCTGATGTTCATAATAAATCTAAAAATGTTAAGAGTCTTCATGTAATTAATTAGAATTTTAATTGAGTAATTTAAATTTGGTAATTATATTAGTATAATTTAAATTTTAAAAAAATGTAAGGATGAATTTTTGGGGTAACAAACATCCTCTATTGTTGACATGGATATTCTATTAGAAAAAAATATTGGTTTTAACTTTCACACATGGAAAGTTAAATTTCAAACGCAACTAATGGATAAAAAACTTTGGGGAGTTTTAGTGGAAAATAAACATAGACCATATATGTATATAAGTTACTAAAATGTCAAATCATAGATGATAAGGACAAAGCAATCATTGGGCTTGCATTTTAGATTCTGAACTACACTATGTAGATTTAGAAAAGTGATGTAGGTGAATCATTGTATATAGCTCAATTGTAATAGTTTGTGATATTAGGAGGTCTTATAGGTCCTATTGAGTCAATAATAATCCCTACATAGGATTCAATTTTGGTTTGTACATCATTTAGGGGTATTTTGAGATTTTCTTGCCAAAAACCAATAATTCAAATTTTTGAATGGTATTGGCATTTTGGTGATTTATAGTGTGTTTCAAGGATCATGGTCCTTAGGTAAATGATCCTTGGGGTATATTAGTGTGTTTTAAAATTAATTTAATTATTAACTTGGTTGTAAATGGTTAAAACTATGTATTACACTTTGATAAGCCTTACCCAACATAGGAATTAGACTAAATAAAGCATGTTGACGAGTCTTATGGGTAGTTGAGAAATTATTATGATAGGAAACCAAGTTTAGAAATTTAATTAAAGGGTATATAGGTTAAAAAAATATTGGTTGAGATTAATAAATCAAATAAACTTATATAAAATTAAACTTTATAGGTCTATGAGAGGTGTATATTAGTATGTTTTAAAATTAATTTAATTATTAACTTGGTTGTAAATGGTTAAAAATATGTATTACACTTTGATAAGACTTACCCAACATAGAAATTGGAATAAATAAAGTATGTTGATGAGTCTTATGGGTATTTGAGGAATTATTGTGATAGGAAAACAAGTTTAGACATTTAGTTAAAGGGTATATAGGTTGAAACAAGATTAGATGATCTTAATAAAGCAAATAACCTTATATAAAATTGAAATTTATAGGTTTGTGAGAGGTGTATATTAATATTTTTTAAAATTAATTTTTTTATTAACTTGGTTGTAAATGGTTAAAACTATGTATTACACTTTGATAAGACTTACCCAACATAGGAATTGGACTAAATAAAGCATGTTGATGAGTATTATGGGTAGTTGAGGGATTATTGTGAATAGGAAACCAAGTTTAGACATTTAGTTAAAGGGTATATAGGTTGAAACAAGATTTTATGAGTGTAATAAAGTAAATAAACTTATATAAAATTAAAATTTATAGGTTTGTGAGAGGTTGTTGTTGATATGCATAAGAGAATAGAGGTTTGTATAGTGTTTTTGAAGATTATATTCAATAAAATAGATTTATTGTGGATCCTTGAGTGTTATATTATAATTTATTGATTTATGTTTTCATTTACATGAGGTTAATTTAATTCATTTTGTGATTTTAATTGGTTACTTGTAGACAGAGTCAAGAAAATACAAAATTTTATGTATTATAACTCTAAAAAAGGGTTACTTTCACTTGATTTTGTTATAATGGAGTAATTTTAATGGAGAGAGAACTAATTTATATTATTTAATAAACATTTCCAAGTGGAATCAAAATTTTAAAGTGTTTAAGACTTTATAAATCCATTTTTAATGCTCCTAGGTCCTGTAGGAACAACAAAACCCGAGGTTAAGGCTTATGACACAAAAAATGTCATATCTTAAAAATGAACCCTTAGTTTATTATGAAAATTAGTAGAGTGTAGGTGATTCTGTATTATAAGTGATATTTTAGGCTTTTTAAATCCCTAAAATTTAAGTTATTCAAGATCGAGCTTTTTGATATATGTAAGTAGACTTGAAAAACCATGGTTTAGGTAACTATAAACACCTACAAATTTTGATTTAATCATAAAAAACAATGAAACTTGGTATATGTCTTCATTTTCCTAAATTACCTATATTAAAATTGATTTCATACCATGTTAATTTTAAAATAATATTTTATTTAAAACTAAGTTATTTTTACAAACCTGGTAGGTCTTGAATGGGCTAAAAATATGTGGTTCATCAAGTCCATTTGGGGATTAGGATTGTGAAGGGTTACAAAAATTTGTTTTTTGATATGAAACATTTTTTCATGAATGTATAAAATCAAATTTTAATTATTTAAGTTTGAATTACCTTAAAATAGATCAAAACCCATAAGTAAACCAATATTGAAAGGTTACAACTAAGGAGGGAGAGGCCATAGCAAGAAAAGTTTGAGACATTTAAGGATCCATTGACATAATTTTTGATACCAAAGCATAGAAAGTGATCTGTGAAAGAGTAAAAAATTCATTGAGAGTTAGATAAGAAGATAAAATAAATGTTCTTGGAAACTTTGAGAAAGAAAAAAAGGAGTTAAGTGGTAAGGAAGAATCCCTACAACCTATTTAGGCCTAGAAAGTGAAAAGGAAAGAGTGGGTAAAATCTAAAAAAATAATGTCCAAGGTGAATAAGGACTAGAGGTACCAAAATACCAAGTTTAGGGGAAGGTAACCTAGGTGAGGTATCAAGAAGCAAGCAAGGGGAGACAAACTTGTGTTGAGATGTGGAGCTAAAAGCTTCACCAATGAGCAAATGCAAGGTTGCTGTATTCACATAGTCACCGACGTCAGTTAGGGATCGACTGGAGGCTGCCAACATCGCTTATGGATCGGCTGACATCGGTCATATGCAGGCAAATAGGCACCGACGTCGACTGTGCGTTCCAAAATTCTATTTTTGTGGGAGAAATGGATTGTTTACACGATAAGATTAAGTGTTAGTCTTGAGTCCGCGTATCTATCTTTAGTAGGACTATTTTGAGCCTTTGATTAGGAGGTGTATCTAATGGTTGTGAATGCATAGCTCATGATCCCTAATTCTATATAATGGGGATAGATCTTCATAGGTTGTATGATGTAGAAATCAATTCAAGTAGCTGAATTGTGTTTGTAATTGTGAGAGAGAAATCTTGAGGGAAAGAGATCTGCACATTTGAGAGGTGTGAGAAGAAAGAGATATTTCTTCAATTGTATTTCCTTCTGGAAGAGTTTAATACAAGTTTTCATTATTTCTTGTATCTCTTATTCTTTGCTGATTCTGATTTCTAGTTGCTTTCAATTCTGGTCTAATTCCGTGTTTAGTTGCTTGCAAGAGTAATCAATTTTAATGTAAGGTCCTAACAACTTGTTGAGGAAGAAAAGTCACATTAAAGCCTAAAATGAGAGAGAAAAAGAAGAGGGAGAGCACATTAAGGCTTAGAAGAAAGAAATAAACATGAGAAAAGTAATATGAAGGGATTAGTTGAAGTAAAATTCCATAAAAAGATGAAATAAGATACCAAGATGAAAGAGTTGGATATGGAGAAAGATATAATTGAGCTAAAAGAAAAGTTGAAACTCATGATGGAGCTGATATAAGAAGAAGAAAGCCAATGTTATGGCTGGAATTTGTGAAGAAAAGTAAAGAGGCCTATATAGATTATAATTGCAAAGAGAATAAGGCATATATTTATTTCCTTAATAAAGGAATAAAGAAGAAATCTAAGAGTCTATAGAGGCATAATGAGAGAGAAAGATGAAAGTAGGTATAATACAGAGAAGAGGCATGAGAAATAATTATTGGAAGAAGAATAAGTAATCATAATTTGTGAATCAGAGGAAGGACCAATGTTGAGTAAAGAAGAGATGGATGAGAGATAAAGAAAATACCTAAAAACATCAATTTAACATGAGAAAAAAATTCCAATTGTAGAGGAATTAATAGGGACAAATGAGACTCTAATTTTTTAAATTAATCATTGTAATGTATCTATGACTATAATTATAAGGACACAAGAAAGTGTCTAAAGACACAAGAAAGTGTCACAAAAGAAAGAGAAATAAAATTATCTCTTGAAGGCATAAGGAAACCAATTGAGAGTCATGGACCTAAAGCAAAGGTAGAAGATAAGTCAAAAGATAACCTCAAGATTCTCCAAGATGAGGATGATAGTAGTCAAGAAGTAAGATTTATATCATGTCCAAGGGAGACTAAAAATAGGTTACAATATGGAGAGAAGAATATTTCAAAAGATAAGATTATATTATCCATATAATTACCTCAAGAAGATGGATTTATAGGTTATGAAGTGGAAAATAATAAAAAACAAGCCATGATTTTGAAGCAAGGACATAATAATCATGATGGTGATATCAATAATAGTTCAAGAACTCAGTCCCTTACACCTATAAGGGAATAATATGATAAGAAATTGTGGAAGGTCTATATGAAACATCAAATGAAATGTTAAATATAGAATATGGATTGAGGAATCAAGTCTTGAAGAGTCCATTCAAGGATACATTAGATTAAAAAATAGAAAAAATAGAGGAAACCATGAATAACCTTCCATGGTTACAAGATATACAAGGAAGATAGGTTAAGAATAAAGAAAAAGAAAAGCTAGATTTCCTAAAACATGGGCAAGACATTATTAGTCTTGAACAAGATAAAGGAGTAGTGACGATTCCAAATGTAATATATGAAACAAAAAGAGTCATAAAAAGCTATGAAGAAGAACATCAACTAAATAACAAGAATAAGGATGAATTAGACTTTGGATAGAAAAACAAAGTCTTAGAAGGGGCTATGTAGCCTCATAATTTTATTCTAACATGTTATATCAATAATGATTGTCCAAGTATAAAACTTAAATAAAAAGAAGACTCTTATGAGGATGAGGTGAGAATAAGGAAGGAATAATTTAAGTATAATAGAGGACAATAAAGAGAATGGAATGATGAATAAATTTAAAACCTCCTAAATTTTAACATCAATTCTTGGATGAAAACAACAAAAAAGTAAAAGTTAGAAGACTTTTATCTTATGGAAACCATGTTGAAGTGGAGCCCACAAGAATATGGACTAAATGATCATATAAAATGTGAAGAATGTCTACCATATAAATATTTTTTCAATATAAATAAGGAGTTAGTATCATATGAGATGAAGAGAGTCCTAGAAGGTATATTATGTTAATATGTAGCCAAAGTAGATCACAAGAAAATAAATCTGAGAGAACAAGAAGTCCTTGAAGCAATCTTTAGTAGTGTGAAAAGAGGATTTTATGTGTAGGTCTTAATATGTCATAACGAGAAATATAGTGGAGGAAGAAGGTATTTAACACCTTTTTAATGTAATATTATCATTATAAAAGTGCCAAATGAATGTAATTTTAGACTAGAGTAGGTATTTGAGGAACCATTAAGGCTTGAACAAACAGAATTTGACAAATCATTCAAAGAATGCAATAAAAATCTCAATATTTAGTACATAGAGGGAATAAAAAGAGACAAGAGAGAGAAAATAAAGGAATAATTGATTTTAAAGAATGCATGAGTATAAGGAGGAAACATTATCTTATAAAATAAATGGGACATCAAGAGAGTCAAAGAACTCACCAAATAACATGATCATGTAATGATAGGAAAATGATAAGTGATAATAAGATGGAGGATAAATAATAAGGAATTAAGAAAATTTTAGTCAAACATGAAAGATTTCTAGCTAAAAAACTAGTCCTTGAAACCATAAGCAAGTAGAGTTTAGAGGTAATACCGAAGTAATAAACTAAGAAAAATATATGGAGTCTTTCTTGGAGCATTGTTAAAGAGTTAAGAAACATGAAATAAGTCAAAAAATAGACCAAAATTATGATAATAACTCAAATTTTAGTAATAACTTTCATTCAAAAGCATCTTTAGAAGATGCATGCCAAAGAAGGTCCAAGAGACCAATGGGAAAAGATAGATCAAGGAGCCAAATGTTAAGACAAGGGCATAAAGAGTTGATAGAATAATTGTTTGAGTATGTTAATGAGATAAAATTACTTGTGAGTGAGGTGAAAATAAAATAGGGTATTAACACATACCTTGAATAAGGTAATAAGGATTCGAGATAGAGGAAAAATGAGGAAAGGATCAACCAAAAGAAGGATAAGAATGGAACTTTTGGAGTTCATCATATAAGTCATGAAGATACAACTAGACATGTAAAATAATGGAATAACATTCCTAAAAGGAATAATGATAAGGTTATTTTATTTAATTTGTTTGTTCCATGTGTAGTTACAACAAAGGAAGGTTTGGAGATGAGTAAAAAAAGAGTTAATATTAAGGAGGAATCCAAAACTCAGCTGGATAGATCCTAATTAAAGGCAATACAAGTATATATTACTCACTAAATATGATAAATAAACCATGGGATATAGGCATATCATAAAGGAGAAAATGGAAATGTTGAAGATACATCAAAAATAATGACAAGAAACAATGTAAATCTAAAAGAGCAATTATGAATTTTTCAAGCTTGGGAGTCTGTAGGTGCATCATTTTATATAGATAAATTATATTAGTCTATGATATTATGAGGTCTTATAGGTCTTATTGGGTCAATAAGAAGCTTTAAATAGGCTTCAATTATGGTTTGTAGTTCATTTAGGGGTATTTTGAGATTTTCATACCAAAACCAAGAGTTAAATTTTTTGGATTAGTTTTGGCCTATTTGGTGATTTTTATTGTGTTTCAAGGATCATGGTCCTTGGGGTCTATTTGAATGTTGTAAAATATATTTAATTATTATCTTGGTTGTAAATGGTTACAAATATTTATTATACTTTGATAAACCTTATGTAGTGTAAGAATTATACTAAATAAAGCATGTTGATGAATCTTAGGGGTAGTTGAGGAACTTTTGTGATAAGAAACCAAATTTAGACATTCAGTTTAAGGGGATAGAGGTCTAACCAAGATTAAAGGATCTTAAGAAAGAAAATAAACTATTATAAAACTAAAATTTATAGGTCTGTGAGAGGTTTTTGTTAATATGCCTAAGAGAATAGAGGTTTGTATAGTGTTTTTGAATAATATATAAATAAAAAAGAGTTGTGGACCTTGGAGTATTCTATATACTCTATAAATTTATGTTTTCATGTGTTTAAGGTTAATTGAATTCATGTTGTGATTGAAGTGGTTACTTATAGACTGTAAATGATATTTTGTGATTATGTAGCACCTTAGTCTTGTACACTTAGAAAACTAAGACCCTAGATGTTCCTCTTCGTTATACACATTATTTGAAGCCTCAAATCTACTCTATATTTTTCCCCTTGGCCTATATGTTATTTTTAATATCCTTAAATTGATGACATAGACATTCTATCTTGATTAAAATTCTTAAAATGTACTTATCTTTACACCTATATAAGTTATGATCTTGTACATGATTTCCTACTCCTTGTACACTAATATTTGAGATAGATAGTAGCATCGACATTACCATTCTACCCCAACTCAAGTATCTAGTACCTTAAAGTCATCCAATTTTTAAATTAAAATTATCACAATGGCTAGCCTGAGTGCTTTAATGTAAGTTATCTCTTGATAGGATTGGTATATATAAAATATCAACTCTCATTCATTCCTCACTTGGGGAACACCTAGAAATTAGACCAAGAGACCAAGGTACTTATGAAAATCAATCTATCAAGAATTTAATTTGATCAAAGCTTCCCTATTTTCACACTATTCATAGGTGTAACACATCTACATGTCTGAAGTACTAAATGGTCATTTATAAGGTCTTATTTACTAGGTTATAAGATAGGCCACTATTGTACTTATTTTACACATTGCATGATTCATACACAAGACAACATATAGGGGAGAACTACATGAGTCTAGATACCTATTATGGAATATTAGATATGTATGTAACACCTTTCGATAGTGGGATAATTATGGGTAGCATATTATTTTACCAGATATTATATATAGGACACTAGTGTCAAACATAGACAATATCATCAATGCAATGATCTAGGGTTGACACCATTATCCAGAGAGATAGAGGCACCACATCCAAAATATGGTGAACATTATAAAAATTTATTCTTTCCTATTTTAATCTACTCCAGATCTAGATCCACATTAGCATAAGAACCACCTAAGTACTCTCTTTTTTTGTCATTTTCTATATTTAACATAGTTTTACTTTCCATTAATAGCCTATTCTTAGTTTAATAAATTTTACAAATGGTACGTCTAAGTTTAGCATTTAATTGGCCTACTATATATATGATATTCACCCTTATGCCCTATCATTTCTATATCTTTAACCTTATCTACCCAAGTAAGATCAAAATACAAATGAGGGTTAAACATTTGTCAAACCCAATCCATATGAATGTAATGTTTTTTGATTCTCAGGGTTTTAAAATAGCTACGGTTTCAAATTATTATAATTTTTAATTTTCTATTGGTACTAGTTTGCATGAAACCTAGGAATATCCCTAGATTAGGGGATGTATCTATTGAACATATTGATCTTCCCCTCAACTCATCCAGGATGTATCAAACCAATGAGGGATACCATACCTTGGACCATGATGACACCCATATTGACAATGCAAAAAATGTTGATAAGGTTATCATAGAAGAAGATTATGATAATGAAAATTTGGAAACAAATTAAAATAAACAAGTAAACCATGATCAAGTACACGTGATTACACTATTTTTTGAGTGCATTTGAGAAAACCTTGAAGATATTGATAAGATATTAATAACTACACTTGAAGCCAAACATTCAAAAACTTTAGTGGATACATCCCTCCTCTTTAACACATTACAAATAAATACATATAATAGGGGCACACATTATCTATTTAAACCTTTATTCCTTGAAAATAATATTGATACATCTATTATTAGCTTACCCATTGTTTCAACATAAATACTATTTTCAATGCCTATTACTACTCAAAACATGTTTTCATTCCCTTTGGTGGCTATTAAAATTACTAATCTAAATCCCATAAGGCCTAAAGTTCAATAATTCCTTCAAGTTATAAAATCCTTGGAAGAAAAGATTACAAACATTGAACAAAAGGCTTGAAAGTCTTCACATGCCATTGATTCACAAAATGGTTTCATAACCCACTTGCAATTGAAATATATTTGCACCCTTTTCTATCTAGATTTGCTACACCTAATTTCACATTTTATGATGGCAAGGGTGATCCTAAACAACATATTGGAACCTTTTATGCAACATGGCTTGGTTATGCTTCTAATTATAAAATTTTGACTAAAATATTTCCCAGGAGCCTCAAAGACTATGCTTTTAGGTGGATTTGTGATTTACCTCTCCAATCTATAAAAGAATTCAAACCTATGGTAAATAAGTTTTTGACACACTTTTATATTAACATTACCAAAAATGTTTCCTATACTAAAATTTCAAAGACCAAACAAGGAACCAATGAACCTATCAATGAATACATCTTGAGGTATGTGATAATTCTAGCCAAAATGACAAATCCTATAGTATACAAAGAGTTAAAAGACATATTAAAGTTTGTTTGCTGCTTTACACGAGTCAATTATTTTTGAGAAGTTTCAATCTTTTGATGACTTATGCCATGTTGTACGGGACTATGAAATGAAGCTTATTTAATTGAATAAGATCAAGTATGTAGCAAAAACATTAGTTACATCTACATATAATACTAAATTTATGATCAAACAGTGTTATAAGGTAAAACCTCCTAAACCTAAGAAGGAAACAATCACCATAGTTAACATAGTTGTACAACAACCTAATCAACTTATGCATCAAGGAGAAAGTTTACATATTTACTAGAGCCTCCTATTTCATTACTCCCATGGTTTCTAGAGTGTCATATTATATCTCTCCTTCCTATTTGAAGTTGATATAAATAGACCTCTACCCAAAGTATATGATGTAAATGCTTATTTTGACTATCACCAAGGCCCTAGACATTCTATGAACATATTTTTAAACTTGAAGCATAAGATCTAAGATATCATTGATGACTAAAAGATTACATTTGATGATCTTCCAAAGGAATCATGCTCATAACCTAGTGATTACCATAAATAGAAGATATTTAACAATCCTTTTTAAGACCATTCTAAGTAGGAACCAAAAGTCTAAATGGATTATAACACACATACTCCTCCATCATATTATGGATACCCAATATATGGGGTTATCAGTACTTACCCATGACATATACCTCCTATGGTTTAGAAACTTACCATTTCCTTTGATGATAGTGAATCTAAGGATGATGACTATGATATTAATTCTCTATTCATTTAAGCATACCTTGATAAACACACCATACACAATGTTATGTTTGATAATGGTGGAAGTTAAGATGTTTGCACCAGGACATTACTTATTCCTTTAGGTTATACTCATCACAATTTACACCCCTCTACTAGATTAGTCAAAGCATTTGATGGGACCTCCCAGAAGGTTCTTGGTGAGATTGATATACCTTTATAGGTCAATCACACTTGTGGTTAATACTTTATCATTTATAAATTTTATGGGTGAATCTGACATGTGGTTAATACTTTATCATTTATAAAATTTATGGGTGAATCTGACATGTTGTTAGCATGACATAAGATACATACTCTTCAAACAAAACATTCTATAGTGCATGTGTGTGTTAATTACATTCATGCCAATTGTATAATTATAGTTTCTAGTGTTTTATATGATCATCCTCTTGAAAAATAAAAATTCATACCCAAAAAATAAATTTTCAAGCTTATTAAGGCTAATCCACCACAAAAAGGTAAGTAACAAACAATCCCATTTATTAAGAGGCTAATACTTGAGAGATCCTTACATTAGAGATAGACATTGGGTTTAATTTAATCCTCATCTTCTATGCACCATATTCAAATATCTAGAGCACTTAAACATGATCCTACTATTTATATTCCAATGAAACCACTAAGTACACAAATATGGCTTCCATGAACCCCTATTCCTTCTATTAGTACTTCATGACCTTAGATTACTATTATAAATACATCGAACATTATAGATACGATAGTGACATATATTATACCTATACATTCTCCTTAGCAGTATCACCTATTTATTGCACTAGGTTACAAGTTGGGAGATACCTATGGTAATTATTTGGATGATATCATAAGATGATCTTGTCTTTAAAAAATACCCAAAAAATAAAAAACATCCAAAAAATCCAAAAATATATTTTGGTAGCTACATGTATTTTCTCCTTGGCATATATGTGTTAGTTTCGTGTGGATGGATAACATATCATTTATTCCTACATACACATTTATAGGCATACATATACATATAATTCTATACACTTATGGGTGTTGGAATTTACCTTGACTTACATCACTAGGACGTTGGGGCCATCCATCTTTTATGATATTGACACACATAGGTTATAAGATTTGATGATCACTCTACATTATCATGTTTGAGCTTACATATGTACTTAAACATGCTTATTATAAATTATTAAATATTGTATAGGGTACTTCATATGCTATGCACTTGATGTTTTTTGCTAACACATTTTACGCATGAGCCACAGTGACATATTTATATTGGTTGCTTATGATTTTCCTTTACACACTTCCTTGAGTGTTTTGCATTGATATTATCTTGCTTCTTCAAGCATTTGAATATGATCTATTGTATGTGGCACCTATGCCTATGTTTACCTTCTTGGATATTTAAATATGTCATTTATTATTCTTGGACATTTGAATAAGTCATGTCCATTTGATTTTATGGAATTTTAGCATGCCCCTTGTTTGTAGTCTCCTTAGATGATTACCTTTTGACTAAATTTTGAATGATCTTGTGTGTGTGATTGTTTGCTTGTTGAGATTATACTATTACTATCTACATGTTTCCATGATATTCATCATTCATCTTATGCCTACATTGGTTCTATGTACTTTAATGATACATTTACCTACACATATTTACTTTTATATGCTACATGGTTGCATTCATAAGTTTTAAAGTTGTCTCACCCTTTTGAGGTGTGGTAAATTTAGGGTATTATTTTTCCCTCACCTAAAAGTGGGGAATATTAGTGGGGGCATGTTTGGGAAGCATGCTATCCATACTTTGCATAGTTATTAGATGCAATGGGGGCATGCCATATGGACATGAATTTCACACATTCACAATTTCCAAATTATAGTGGGGGAATGCTTTGGAAGCATGTTTTCCACTTTTATTCAATATTTGGTACTTACACCAGTTTTTAGATTTAGTGGGGAAATGTAATATGGACATGAAACCCACACATTCATAGTTTCTAGATTACATTAGGGGCATGTTTTGGAAGCATGATCTCTACATTCATTTAATTTTTGGTACTTACACTAGTTTTTAGATTATGTGGGAGCATGTTATATGAGCATGGATTCCACACTTTCATAGTTTTTAGATTAAATGGGAGCATTTTTTGGAATCATGTTCTCAACATTAATTTAGTATGGTACTTATATCAATTCATAGATTCAGTGGGGACATGCTTTGAAAGCATATTCTCCACACCTATTCAGCATTCCACATCTCCAATTTATAGTGGTGGCATGTATTATAAACATGTAATCCACATTGGTACTTATATCAATTTAATTTTATCCATTTATAGTGGGGGCATGATTTGGAAGCATGTCCTCCATATTTACATAATTATCCAAACTAGCCAAAACACATAATTATATGATTCAGATTCATAATCATGGAAGAATTCTATACATTGTTATAATTGTTACACATAGTTTCAACATGAGTCATATATAAGGTGAATATGCTATGCAACATGTGCCTAATATTAAAAAATCCAAATCGATTTTAGATTTAAAAACTATTGCATGTATTAAAACTCCACAAACATTTTATGAACTTTAGTGGACCAATATACTACAATAGTTGGCTCACCTTTTAGTATGTTTGAAGTGATCAAATCACTCAATGTTGAAAATATTTTAGGTTATACTTGATCATATATCCTCACCAGGTTATAAGTATCATTGGGTTGTATGGTTGAACTAATCTCAAATTCTAGGTGGTAACTCACTTTTTATCCAAATTTGGGGGATTGTGCCTTTCAATATTTCTCTCTCTATCTCCTTGGATATATGAAATTTAAATATTTATCTATATTTACTCTACTCTAAATTTTAGAGCCTTACAATGATACATCTTTTGAAAATCAACTTGCCAATAGGAAAAGTAGTTACATCAACAAAAATGTGTACTCTTAAGCCTTGTTCTCTCAATTTCAATCAATTTCAATTAATTTTAACCCAAATTATATGCACTTATTTTACACTATAATGTAATCTTAGTTGTAGGTGAGTCACCAACAAAGCACTTAAATTCAACTCAAGAAAATATAAGGTGTGAATACACACCAAAGTACTTATTCCTTTCCTTTAAACTAACAATTTCATACTAGATTAAAGGGGGAGAAATGTTGATGATATGTTGTGATCATATAACACCTTAGTCTTATACACTTGGAAAAATTAGACCCTAGTTGTTCCTATTAGTTTTACACATGCCTTAATTTTGTAATCCTCATGCCTACTCTTTCTTATTCCCCTTGGCCCATCTATTATTTTGACCAACCTTATATTGATGACACAGATAACTTATCTTACCCAAAATGATTAAAATGTACTTATCTTACACCTCTACAAGTTTTGATCTTATAATTACTTTATTGCTTCCTAAACACTAATGTCCAGGATAGATAATAGTGTTAACATTACTATCCTACCCCAACATAAGTGTATAGTTATCTAAATCCATCCAATTTGAAAAGAAAATGTATCAAAATGGTCATCCTAAGTGATTTAATGTTATTTATCTCTTGATTTAATTGGTATAAATATAATATCAACCCTCATTTATTCCTCACCTGGGGAACACCTGGAAATCATACCAAGAGACCAAGGCACTTATCAAAATCACTCTATTAAGGATTCAATTGATAAAAGCTTCTCTATTTAGATACTATTCATAAGTACACCACATCTATAGATCTAAGTAATAAAGGAGTAGTCATAAGGTCTTATTTATCAAGTTACAAGCTAGGTCACTATTGTACTTATTTTACCCATTGCATAATTCACACACAAGCCAAAATGTAAGAAAAAATATGAGTTTGAGGCATTATTTTGGTGTATTATATATTTAGGCAACACAATTTGATAGTGTGGTCATTTCAAGTTAGCTTGATATTGTGTGCCTACTAACCCATTTTTTCCCAAGGTCACATTGAAGATGGAAAGCTATGGTTTTACTATTTCACTAGGAGTGATAGTCCATGATCTAGATCTGAATGCACCAGAGCAAAGGTGAGGAAAAAATTATAAGCATATAGGTTGTTGCATATTTTTTCACCAAATATTTCATATTGGACATTAGTGTCAAACATAGACTGTAGCATTGATGTAATTGTCCAGGGCTGATGCAATTATCTAGATAGCCAAAGGAACTAGATCCAAAATATGGTGAATTTTCCAAAATTATCTTCCTACCTAATTTTAATATATTCTCTATACATATCCACATTAGCATCATAACCAACCAAGTACTCTCTTGTATGTCATTTTCTATATCTAGTATAGTTGTACTTTCCATTAATAACATATTCTAATTTTAATAAATTTAGCATATGGTACATCTAAGTTTAGCATTTAATTGGAATAATATATAATATATTATATTCACCCTTATACCATATAATTTATATCTCCTTAACCCTATCTACCCAAGTATGATCCAAATCCAAGTTAGGGTTAAACACAAATAGAGTCAAGAAAATACAAAATTCTGTCTATTGTAGGTCTAAAACAACGTTACTTTCACTTTATTTTTTTTAACATGGATTAATTTTAGAGGTGGGAGAATCAAGGTATATGAGACAATAATTTTTTAAAATTTTAATAAACCTTTTAAAGTGTTTAAATAATGAGAAATCCATTTTTAATGCTCTCAGGTCTTGAAGGAACAATAAAACCTGAGGTTAGGAATTATGACACTAAAAGTGTCATATCTCAAAAATGAACCATTAGTTTCTTATGAAAATTGGTAGAGAGTTAGGTGATTATATATTATAAGTGATAATTATTTTATCCTTTTAAACCCCATATAATTTAAGCTATTTAAGACTAAGTTTTCTATTTTTTATGTAGACCTAAAAAAATAAGGTTTAGGTAACTATAAACACCTACAAATATTGTTTTACTCATCCAAAACCATTGAAACTTGGTAGACATATTACTTGGGATAAATAACTTCTATTAAAATTTATATTATACCTTAGGAACTTTAAAATAATATTTTATTTAAAATTTTGTTGTTCTTGCAGACCTAGTAGGTCTAGAATGGAATATAAATATGTGGTTCATCAAGTCCATTTGAGGATTGGGATTGTGAAGGGTTAAAAAAAATTGTTTGATATGAGTTTTTAAAAAAAAAAAATGTATAAAATAAATTTTTAATGATTTTATTTTAAATTAACTTGAGATAGATCAAAACCCATAAGCAAACCTATATTGAAAGGCTACAACAAAGGAGGGAGATGCTATATCAAGAAACGTTTGAGACCTTTAAGGATCCATGACATCAAAAAGTCATCCATTAAAATTTGGGATAATTTGAATAAGTTATTTGGTGATAAAGTAATCAATGAAAAATTATCATTAAATTTATTTTTATTTAAATTAAAAATGAGTGAAGGAACTACTATGTCAGTCATATAAATGATCTCATATCACTCATGATCTTAGATCTCTCATGAGGTGATTATATGAAATTAAAGTTCTAGTTGATGATGAAGATGTGAAATATATATTTTTGAATAAATTGTCTTTAAAATATAAAAAATGTTGTTTTCACTCTTGGTAAAATTCCATCTCAGTCCCTAGAAGACATGATCTTTGCTCTCCTAGTAGAAGAGAAAATAACAACTTCAAAATATGTACAAGAAGAAACTGTAATGTACTAAAATAAGAATCGTAAAAAAATTAACAAAAATAAGGATGAATTCAAATGTTTAAATTGAAAGAAAAAGAGGCACAAATCTTGGTTTTTGAAGGTTCAATATAATGATACACTCAAAGGAAAACTTAAAACAAATGAAGAAAATATGGTCAATGAAAAAAAACCATCTAGTGAGGAAGAAACGACAAACAAAGAACCAAAAAATAATGATAGTGGTTATAATTCTAATAATTTTATATACTAATTTAGAATTGTACTATAAGAAGATGGAGGTAAATGACGAAGGAGTATTTTTATAATACTCTCATCAAGCACAAAAATGGGGCTATGTAATGTTATTGTGCCATGTTTTTCAGTTGTGTGTTTGCTTTTTTTGTTTTGTGAATAAGACCATATGATGAATTCCTATTCATATGATACATGAGAGCAATTTATTTAAATTTTCATTGATGTAATAAAATTATGATATTTGATAAAATAACGCAACATCATGATATTATGGTTGTTGGTTAACCACATGTGAAACCATCATGTTTAATGTGAGGTTATTAGTCAATCTTGGTCAAAAGCATCTTGTTTGATTTGAGGTTCTTGGCAAATCCTAGTAAAAATCATCATGTTTTGGTTGTTGGTAAACCACATGGAAAACCATCCATATCATGAGTAAGTAAAGGCAACATGTTGTAGTACAATATAATGTTTTCCCCATGTTTGCACTAAGGGGGGGGGGTATTGTTAGTAAAATTGGTTAGTGATAACATGTTTGAGCTATATATGCATGTGAAATAATTTTATTATTGTGAAAAAATAATGTGAGTTGTAACTCATGTAGATATAAGTATGTTGAAATATTACATAAAGATAAAAGGAGAGAATAAATGGATAAGCAGGAGATTATGTAGGTATTTCAAAATGATAAGTATTTACTCCTTTATTTTAATAGGAGTATGAGAGAATATATGTGTAATATTCCATTCCATTTTTTTGTCCTAAATGAATTAAAAGAAAAATATAATATCATGGAGTTAAATATTATGTGTAGTTTGTTTTAATGAGTTTATTGTAAAGTTTCATTATTCAATATACACCAAAATTTATCAACCCCCATAATATATACCAATAATTTAATTTTGCATCATTTTAAATTATTAAAATCTAGATTATATTCTCAAAACTAATTTATAATCATAAAGGCTTATATCACATATGAAAATCCCATTGAAATGCCCCGCTTTTGAGGTGAGGAATGAGTCCTGAAAGTCACTCATCTTAAAATAAAAGTTTATTGTATCATGCATGACAAGATTTAATCATTGAATATTGTAGCATATATGAAAAAGGTATGCCATCATATTAATACATTAATTATTCAAAAAATTTATGTAATATATGAGGCAAGGCCTAAAGTATAAAATCTAGATAAATGTATAAATGAAGCTCATAGTATTAGTTGTAATAAATAAGTGTACATGATAGTTATTGAATTATATGGATCATGACACTCATAAAAATAAAAAAAGTCATCCAGAAAAAAAAAAACACAAGTGCAATGCCAATTAATAAGGTCAAGGGTCACATACAAGGGACATTTTTAAATGTCACATGAAACATAGGGCATATTGCCACAAGCAATGGACATGTTCAAACATAACACATACTAAATAATGATCTCATGGAAATGTTCAAGAAATTTTGCGATAGAAAAAATATAATTTATTATATTTAACATGATAAAAAAAGTACACATAGATGAGTTTATATATAGATAAAATAAGAGTTATGCTTCTTTTTATTATTAACCACACTAATTATGGCATTTAAAAAATCTAATGACATGTGACTAATCTAAAAGTGTACATTTAATATTATTGCTAAGACTTAATTAGACTATGATATGATTAAATATTATAACATTCCCCCCATTAATTCCTAATAGTCTTAAGAGTACAAAAGAGATAATTTATGAATACCTCAAAATTATCACATGCAAGTGACTTGGTGAAGACATCTAGACACTAATCTTGAGTGGGACAAAACTAAAGTCAAGGAACATAGTTGACCATCAACATTGTCCTCATCCTCACTACCACTATCAAAATTATAAACATTTATAGGATTAATTCATGTATAAGGTGCTTATGTGGATGGTGGAATAGACTCACCCTTCTCATCAAATACAAAATCTATATTGATATATAACTCTTTGTTTTGAGGATCCATGAGTTGGTAGGACTTTGGATCTTCACTATACCCAATAGATATATACTATAAAGATTTTTCATCCAAACTATGTATCTATAACAAAGACCATTCTGGTTTTCTTTACCTTGATTGTGGGAAAAAATGTATCCTCATAGTCAATGCCTTATTTTTGTGCTTATCATTTTGATACAAGTCTTGTAGGTTTATACTTTTTATTATTTCCATATTATTTGTACTTGGTATTAAAGATATAATTAAAACCAAGAGGCTTATAATCCAACATTTGGAATAAGTATATGATACCAAATGATAGAAAAAATATAATTTCTTGTATTCAACATGATAAAAAGTACACAAATACAAGGGTATATATAGTTATTTAACCTTAAAATGAATTGGTGTAGTATGTTTTCCCTTTGTTTTAGGGTTAAGAATATATAAATGAAATAAAACAAGGGTGATAATCAGATCTATAGTAAGCCAATTAAATAATAAACTTAGATATAAGCATACATTAAATTTATTATGTTGATATAGTATAAATATGGAAAGTACAACTAGGCTAGATATAGAAATGACAAAGAATAGAATTACTTAGCTTGTTTTGATGATAATGTAGTTCTAGATATGGAAAATGATTAAAAAAATTGGGAAGATAGTTCTAGAATAGTTTCCATACTCTAGATCTAGTGCTTTTGGTTATCTATACAATTATTTCAGCTCTAGACAATTATATCAATGTTAATATCTAAGTCTGATAATATTGTCATGTACAAAATATATAGTGAAATAAGATGTGTCCACTTAGATGCTTCTATGTTTGGATTCACCTTCACTTTGGAGTTTTTGGATCTGGGTCAAATACTATCATTCGTTATGAAATGGAAAAACCCTAGCTTTCTATATTTAGTGCAACATTGGGGAAAAATGGGTTAGTAGGTACATAGTGTCAAACTAACCCCAATGACCCCACTATCAAAGGGTGATGTTTACATAGACAAGACTCTAGAAGAGGGCCTTAGACTCATGTGGTTCTCTTCTATGTGTTGGATTATGTGTGAATCATACAATGTGTGTAGAGAAAGTATAATAGTGACCTAGCTTTTAACTTGGAAAATCAGGTTATTGTGCTACTCTTTTATCACTTCATTCTTGTAGATGTGTTGTACCTATATCTAGTATAGAAATAGGGAATTTTTGTTCAATTGAGTGCTTGATAGGGTGATTTTTGATAACTTCCTTGGTCTCTTTAGTCTTTTATAAGTTATAGGTGAGTAAATTAATGAGGGTTGATATTATATTTATACCAATCCTATTAGAAGATAAATAACATTAAATCACTTAGGATGACCATTATGATACATTTAATTTAAAAATTAGATGAATTTAAGGCACTAGACACTTGTGTCAAAGCAGGAAGTAACATCGACACTATTATCAATCTTGAATATTAATGTCTAGGGTGTAGTAAAATAGGTATATGATCATGACTTGTATAAGTGTAATATAAGTACATTTTAATCATTCTAGGCAAGATATATCAGTGTCATCAATATAATATTAATCACACTAAGAGATAGAATAAGGGACATAAGATGGAGTATATGTGAGGCTTTTGGAAGTAAAGAAAGTGTATAACTAAGAGGAAAAACCAAGGTCTGATTTTTCCAAGTGTACAAGACTAATGTGCTACATAATCATAAAATATCATCTACATTTCCCACCTTTAATATAGTAAATGAAATTTATAGTTTAAAGTAAAATAATAAGTAATTGGGTGTATATGCACACCTTTTATTTATTTGAATTAAATTTGAGTTCTTTTTTGGTGATTGACCTATAACCAAGAGAATGTTACAATGTAAAATCAGTGTATATAATCTAGGTTAAAATTACTTGAAATAGATTGAAATGAAAGAGCAAGTTTTAAGAGTACACTTGTGTGTTGATGTAACCACCTTGCCTATTGGAAAGCTATGTTATAAAATATGTATCATTATAAGGCTCTATAACTTAGAATAGGATAAATATAGATAAATATTTAAAGTGAATATATCCAAGGAGATAAATAGATAAACAAATAAAGAGATAGAGATATTGGAAGGCATATGCCCCTGATTTTGGAGAAAGAGTAGGTTACCACCTAGTAGATGAGATTATCTCAACCATGCAACCCAATGACACATATAACCTCATGAGGTTGGATGATAAAGTCCAACCTAAAAACTTATAAATATTGAGTGATCTAATCACCTAAACCATACCAAAATGTGAACCAACTACTATAATAGATTGGATCAATATGGTTCATAAAAGTCCATGGGGTATCAGTGCATGCAATGGTTTTGAAATTTAAAACTCATTTTAATTTTATAGTATTAGGAAATTGTTGCATAAGATATTCACTTTAGATATGCTCATGTTTAAACTATGTATAACAATTGTACCAATGTATAAAATTCTACCACAAATATGAATCTAAATCAAATAGTTGTTTATTATGGCTAATTTGGATAACTATGTTAGTGTGGAGAACATGATTATAAAGCATGCACACACTATATATGGATAAATTTGAAAAATTATATAAGTACAAATGTATAGGACATGTGTCCAAAACATGTCCCCAGTATAAATTGGAGAAGTTAAATACTAAATAGGTGTAGATACAATGCTTCCAAAGCATACCCCAACTAAATTTATGAACTGATATAAGTATCATAGCCTAAATAAATGTGGAGAACATGATTTCCAATCATGCCCCCACTAAATTTTAAAATTGTGAATGTGTTGAATCCATGCCCATATGACATGCCCCCACTAAATCTAAAAACTGATATAAGTACCATATATTGAATGAGTGTAGAGAACATGCTTCCAAAGCATGCCCCTACTGAATCTAAAAAACTTTGCCAAGTATGGAGAACATATTTAAAAATAATTCCCCTAATAATATTACCCCTAATTGAGGTGAGGGAAAAATAGGAACTATGAGTTACCTCACCTCAAAAAGGTGAGATAAATACATTATCTATTAATATAACCATGTAGCATATATAAGTAATATGTATACATAAATGTATCATTGAAGGCAAAGAACAAATTGATCACATGTTCTAATATGCATGATAAATATAATGTAAATGTCTAGACAATAATAATATAGGATCAACAAGGAAACACACGCACAAGAGAACTCAAAATCAAGTCAACAAGAAATAGTCCAAAGAGATTGCAAATAAGGGGCATGTTACAATGCCACACAATTGAAAGGGACATGACTTAGTCAAATGTACATGAAAACAAGAATGAAATATTCAAATTTCCATACAATAAATAATGATATGATGAAAATGTCAAAGAAATCATACATAGGTATAGAGGCCACAAGTAAAATAACATATTCAAATGATCGAACAAGCATGATAAGACACTCAAAGAAGTGAATAAAGTAAAGCATAAGAAACTAGCATAAACATATCATAGTGGCCCATGAACCCAATGTATTATAAAATTATTTCAAGTGTATAGCATATGAAGTACCCTATGTAAGATAAAATCATGGATAATAGGCATGTGTAAGTACATATGTAAGCTCAAACATGATAATGTAGAGTGATATTCAAATCATATAACCTATGTGTATCAAGATCAAAGAATTAAATACCCCTAATGTCTATATGAAATGAGTATGTATAAATCTTAACATACAAAATATAAGTGTATCTTGTATTTGTGTATGCTTATATCACACCCAACATAGAAGTGTGACACATATGTGTTTTTAGGTGTAACTAAGTATATGGTCCATCAATATGGAAGTAAAATATGAATGCCAAGGAACCAATATAATATTTAAGTACCAATAGATTTTTTTTTGAACGTTTTTGACTTTTTTGGTATTTTTAAAAGTTAACAAATAGTCATCTTGTGATGCCATCCAATTGATGGTTATAATTATCTCCCCACTATAACTTTGGTGTAATACCCTGTGTACATGGTTAATGAGCATATATAGGTGCAACATCTATCACTATGGTATCGATGGTGTTCTACATATGTAAATTAAGACTCTGTGGCCATGAAGTAATAATAAGAGTAATTGGATTAGGGGTTTTTGGAACCCATCGTTTAGTGCTTATTTTTTTCTGTCATATAATTATGTGCATTTTGGGGAACATGTATAAGTGATCTAGATATCTAAACATGGTGTGTATTAGAATATTGGGATTCCTTAGAATCCATTGTATATCTCTAATGTAATGGTATCTCAAGTAATAACTGCCTAGTAAAGGGGATTGCCTATTCCTTACCATTTTACAATGAATTAGCCTTAGTAGCTTTGATGGCTAGTTGTATGGGTATAAGTTTATTTAGTTCATGAGGTTTCTAATATGGAATTTGGGGAAATTTAATTACCCAATTTGTATGAATGTATTTTACACGCCCATGAAATATAGAAGGTACCACTCAAAGAGTGTGTATCCAAGGTCTTCCCAATAACATATAAAAGATGCCTGTGGAAGGGATAATAGAGAAAGTAGTAACCACATGTGTGGGACCAACCTATAATGATAGAACAATATCACCAAGAACATTATGGAAGTTACCATAAAATGCTCTAATTTAGCTTGTAGAGGGGTTTAAATAATGATGAGTATAACCCAAGTGTGTAGGTAATGTCATGGTGAACACATTTTCACTTGGACCATTATCAATCATAACATTGCGTATGGGGTGTTTATCAAGGTATGATCAAATGAATAGGGAATTAAGATCAGAGTCATCATCCTTAATTTCACTTTCATCAAAGGAAATAGAAGGTCTATGAACCATATGAGGTTTATGTCATGTGTAATTACCAATAATACCATCTAGTGGGTGTCTATAATGTGAAGGAAGACGATGTGAATTATATGCCATTTAAACTTATAGTTCATTTTTAGAATCATTCTTGCAAAGGATTATTAAATATTTTCTATTTATGGTGATCACTAAGTTGTGAACCTGATTCCTTTGAAGGATAGTCAAATGAAAGCTTGTGTTCATAGATAATATCTTAGACCTTGTGCTTCAAGGTAAAACATATATGCTTAGAATGTATGGGTCTTTGATTATAATCACAATAAGTATTCACATCATATCCTTTGGGTAGAGGCCAACTCATATCAACCTCAATAATATGAGGGAGATATGTAAGTTGTTACTCTAATAACTATAGGAGTAATGAAATTGGGCACTCAAGTAAACATGCAAATTATCTCCTTGGGCATTAGATAAGACAAGTCAATTAGGTTAATGTGCAATTGTGTTAACCATGGTTGTTTTTTATATTAAGGCTCAAGAGGTTTTTCTATATAACTTAGTTTAATTTAATATTTTATACTATATGTAAATGCAACTAGTGTGTTTTCTACATACTTGAGCTTGTTCAATGATATAAGCTTAATTTTATGGTCCCATAAAACATGGCATAACTCATTGAAAGATTGAAAATTATTAAAGACAATAGACTCATGTAAAGGATCAAGCAAACTTTTCTTGAATATATCTTGTAACTCTTCATCTGCCATAGGATTGGTCATTTTGTCTAACATTGTCTTATATCTCAAGACACATTCATTGAAAGGTTGATTGGTTCCTTTTTTGATTTTGGTAATTTGAGCACATGAAACCTTTTTGTAAATGTCAATGGAAACATGTGATGAAAATTGGTTTATAAGAGATATGAATGCTTTTATGGATTGGAGAGGTAATCATATAACCACCTCAAAGCATAGTCCTTGAGACTTATTGGGAACAATTTGGTCAAAATTTTATCATTGAAAGCTTAGTCAAGGCATGCCACATAAAAGGTTCAAAGATGTTGTTTAGGATCACCCTTAAAATCATAAAATGTGAACTTAGGTGAAAAAATCCAATTATCAAAGGGTGTAAAGAGATTTCAAGTGCAAAAGGGTTATGCAATATATCTTTAGAATCTATAACATGAGGGGGTTTTACATATTTTTGTTTAATGTTTGTAATCTTGTCTTCCAAGGTTTTTCTAAATTGAAGAATGATTGAACTATAGGCCCAATGGTAGTTAAATTATCAAGTTAAGTAGTCACCAAAGGGGATGAAAACATGTTTTGAGTAGTAATAGGCATTGAAACTGATATTTGTGTTGACACAATAACTAATTCCACAATAAATGTATCAATAGTAGTTTTTGGGAACAAAGGTTTAAAAACATACTTCCTGCCCCTATTAGATGTATTTAGTTGTAATGTGTTCAAGAGGAAGAATGTGTCTACTAATGTTTTGGAATTTTTATATTCAAGTATAGTTTTTAAAACCTTATCAAGATCCTTAGGATTTTATCGAATGTGGTCACAAAATAAGGTAATTGCATGCACTTAATCATGGTCTACTTGTTCATTTTCATTTATTTCTTGATTTTAATTATCAAAATATTCTTATATGATAACCCTATAAACATTTAATTCATTTTTAAAATGGGGATCATCATGATCCAAGGTATGAGATACCTCATTGGTTTGAGACATCTTGGATGGGTAGAGGGAAGGTCAATATGTTCAATAGACAACCCCCAATCTAGGGTTATGCTTAGGTTGCATGAAAAATAATACACATGAAATTAAAAAGTATAACAATATGAAACCCTATCTAGTTTAAAACCCTAAGAATTAGAAAAAATTACATTCATATATGTTAGGTCCACCAAATGTTTAACCCTAAAATGAACTGTAAAAAAAAAAAGATTTATCCTTCCTTTTTTTATTAGACACATTAATGGTGTAATTAAAAAAAGGTGGTGAGATATGTGATTAACCTACAAGTGCACATTTGATATTTTCATAATAATTTATTAAATTTAATATTACTTGCATAATGGGAGGAATGTGAGACATCAAACTTTCACAGTTTTTACTATTTTATATACACGTCATGTTGAGATGTGATTTATGTGTTGTTGAGTCATGAGACATTATTTATTTCATAGGACTGAGACATATATTTTATATGTTAGGATATGTTATTATTTTCTTATGAAATAAAAATATGCTTATATTAGATGACCATTCTATGCGTTGACATCAATTAGTTTTGCCATTTTGGTTATCCATTTTAATAAGTATTGACTCCATATTACTATAGATTTTATTCTTAAATATTGTATATAGATTATGAATATGTTTAAATGATTGGTATTAGTTATCACCATTGATATGTGATGCCTTAGATATGTTTTAGTGCATATATTGTAAATTTAGATCAATTGTATTTATTATATTATGTAGATTTGGATTCTAGGGTAGGGTATTTTTATGGGTGCAATGTTGTGTAGGTGACAGGGGAGGCCAATGAGAGAACATGGAATAAATCACCAATGAGAACATGATGGAAAGAGTGGTGACACATTTAATTGAGTTTACCATGACCTTAACTAATTTTTGTACCTTGTTGTGGACCTATTCATAATTGTAGGCATTTTTAATCCACTTTGCACTATTCCCCCACTAGAAACTATTCAAACCTTCATTTCCTAAACCTTATGAATGTTATTTAAAGTTGAAATTCATCATTAAAGTATGTGTATCCAATTAAGTGTCCCTCTTTGACTCAAATATTAGATAAATGGATTAGACCAAATTTTTAGAATGCTTTAAGGGTTATTTTAGACTTTATGGGTTGATATTTTTGCCCTTGGACCAATGAGAAGGTAGGAGGGTCTTCCAAACAATCTTAGAGGACTTAGGGGTAGCCTATGTGCCATTTATGAGCTAGGATAGTTAGCTCATTTATTGAGGTATGGTATTTATTTATTGCTCACTTTGACTTGTAAGTAGAGTTAAGAAGGGGGAAGACTTGTTGATCTTAAGCCAAGGGATGGGAAGGGACACCTGTCACCTTCCCATTAGATTTTGGAGGGGAGACTATAATTTATATGAGAAAGGGACTTCCTCCTTTAGTAGACTCTACTACTCATTTTTTAATATTTTATATGAGGAAGGAAATCCTTCCTTGAGGGGACTCTACTACTCATTTTTGAAGATTAGGAAAACCATAAGTGGAGAAGAGAAAGAGAAGATTGAAAGAGATATATAGGGAAGATAATTTGCTAGTGTCAAAGATAGGAAAAAGTGGAGTTATTGAAGGGATTCATGAGGAGGATCCATGGTAGGTTCCCTTAGAAATTATTATTTCAACATATACTTGTTTAATTTATCTTATCCCTACTCTTAAGTGCAGTTTTTGAAAGTGGTAGGGCCATTTGGCTTACCTTCTTCATTTACATGTTTTCCATGTTTTATTCCAAGGTCACCATGCATTTTTGAATATTTTTTTGGCTTAGATATGTTTCATCCATTCTATATTTTTTGGATTATTTTTTAACCTTCCTATTGCTCTTAATGATATTTTCATGCTACACAAATGAGCTTGTGTTAAATTATTATATATGCATCCCTATATGGGTTTAGAAATTAAAATGTTTCTAAAAACCCCAAGTGTCAAGAGAATTAATTCTAATCTATATAGGAGTGAGTAAGGGAATTTATATGTTGGTATTAATGAGGCTATTGAGTGTTAATAATTCATTTTTGAGTGTTGTCCCTTGATGTATTTTTCCTAGTGAACTTTCCTTGCCTAAATCTCCTTGCCAATTTTTTTTCTTAAACCATTATGTGTAAATGCCTAAATCTAGGAGTCTTAGGATCAAGGGCTCCTAGGTCAATCACCTGATGATGAAAAAAGGATGGGAGGTGATCCCATCCTTTGGTTAACCTTGTGGTTTCATGTGGAGAACCTATGAAGACCATCTTATTCTCTTGTTATATATTTTTGGAATAAACTATATTGGATAGTTGAGAGCCATGTTATTTTTATTTACTTCAGTTCAAAACATGTATATGATTGGAGATTTTTATATTATTAATTCATTGGAAATATGTATTGATTAACATGGGATAAATTGTTATTAGTGTTTAGACTACATAATACTTGATCTGGTGATTTAATTGTAAAAGATGTATCAATGGTAAAAGTAAATTAAAGGATAATTTTGTGTTAAAATACCATTAATATAGTATGTTGTGTATATTTATAGTATCCTGTAATTTTATAGTTGGAAAAATTAATCATTTTTTAATTAAAAAAATTGTCAAGTTGCTTAGTGAGCGTTGTTAGGATCTTAGAGTACAATTGATTAATTTTGTATAAGCAACTAAACAGGGAATTGAAACTAGAAGTAATAAGTAACTGGAAATCAGAAACATATAAAAACACACTCAGATTGCTACAACAATCATGGAACAAGATTTTTTAATAATCTTCTTGATTCTTGTAGATCTTCTTGATCTTGCTTATCTTGCTCAAATTACAATACTACCCCATGGGTCTCTTAAATAGAATTGAAAGCAAACAATAATTAGAAAAACAAAATCAAGACTAATTTTAGTCTTTACATGCAAACTAACTATTCTCCTAAAAATAGCAATTCTAGAAATGCATAGAAGTCGGTGTCGATCTGAAGATGACCAATGCCAGCTGACCCCTAACTGATGTCAGTTGGTTTTGACTAATGCCGGTCGACCCCTAACCAATGTCAGTTGGTTTTGACCGATGCTGGTTACTGTGTAAGCCCAACAACCTCAACATTAGCTCATTAGTGAAGCTTTTAGCTCCATAACTCAACAATCTCCCACTTGGAGATAAATAACTACACTTGTACTTGTACAACAACATCCTCTAAACATCTCTGGCTTATTTCTCCCTCTTCAAGTTAAATCTTGAAGACCAACAAAAGTTGAATGAAGATTCAACTTCTCCTTTGTTACTGGCTTTGTTAACATATCAACAGGGTTCTTATCCATATGGATCTTTTTCAGCTTCAACTGTCCATCCTTCAATACCTGTCTAATGAAGTGGTACCTAAGCTGTATATGTTTGGTTCTTGAATAAAAGGCTGAATTCTCTGCCAAATGAATTGTACTTTCACTATCATTATACAATCTGCAACTCTCTTGCTCCTTTCCCAACTCTTCCATGAATCGAGTCATCCAAATCATTTCCTTGCTAGCCTCTGTGGCTGTAATGTATTTTGCCTCTGTAGTAGACAAGGCAAAAACCTTTTGCAACTTTGGAATCTAGCTAACCACCATTCCACCAATAGTGAACACATATCACGTGGTGCTTCTCCTACCAACCAAGTCACCTGCCATATCCAAATCTACATACCCATGTAGAGAAGTGTTTGACCCTCCATAGCATAAATGCCTACTACTAGTCCCTCTCAGATATCTAAGAATCCATTGAACTACTTTCCAGTGTTCCTTTCCTTGATTGGCCATAAACTTGCTAACAACTCCCACTGCTTGGGCAATATCTGGTCTAGTACATACCATTGCATACATCAAGCTCCCAACTATTGAAGCATATGGAACTCTACTCATGTACTCAACCTCATCATGTGATTTAGGACACTATTCTTTGCTCAACTTGAAGTGTCCAACCATAGGTGTGCTTACTAGTTTTGCATTTG
The DNA here is from genome assembly GCA_037957365.1 of Torreya grandis. NCBI lineage: Eukaryota > Viridiplantae > Streptophyta > Pinopsida > Cupressales > Taxaceae > Torreya > Torreya grandis. The sequence goes on along the minus strand of JARHVA010006840.1, from coordinate 546,368 downwards.
CATATTAAACCTCTCCAACACCTTATTCACATAATCCTCTTGAGACAAAATCAAACTGTGATTTTTCCTATCTCTCTTAATACTCATGCCAAGGATTTTCTTTGCTGCTCCTAAATCCTTCATGGAAAATGTGTGAGCTAATTTTACCTTAAGCTTAGTAATTTCCTGCATGTGTGAACCTGCAACAAGCATATCATCTACATACAGTAATAGGATAATATAACTACCATGATCCAATATGTTAAAATAAATACAATGGTCAGATTGACATTTACTAAAGCCATGCTCTATCATAAACCTATCAAACCTTAAATACCATTGTCTCAGAGCTTGCTTAAGACCATATAAGCTTTTCTTCAACTTGCACACAAGTTTCTCCTTACCTTTGACCTCAACACCTTTCGACTGATCCATATATATCTCTTCATCTAAATCTCCATGAAGAAATGCTGTCTTAAAATCAAGTTGCTCAAGATGCAAATCCTCAATAGCAACTAAAGACAATACAATCTGAATAGAAGTCATCTTTACTATAGGAGAAAAAATTTCACTAAAATCAATACATGGTTTTTGTGTAAATCCCTTTACTACCAACCTGGCCTTATGTCTCATTTGTCCATTCTCTCCTTCCTTTAACCTGTATACCCATTTATTTTTTAGTGCTTTCTTTCCAACTGGCAACTCAACCAAATCCCACGTATGTTTCTCTTCTAAGGAATCAATTTCCTCATTCATGCCATGCTCCCACTATTTCCTAGATTCTACTTGCATTGCCTCATCAAAAATTTCTGGTTCTCCACCATCAATGAGAAACAAGTAGTATAAAGAAGGGGAATAATGAATTGGAGGTTTACTTACCCTTTCAGACCTCCTTATGGGAATTTGAGACTCATTTATAGCTTGTTGTCTGCCCAAATTTTCTTTTGATAGTGATTGATCCTGGTCATCTCTGATCGATGCCAGTCTGCACCTGACTGATGTTGATTCTTCCTGATCAACGCTGATTTCCACCTGACTGACATCGATTTCCACCTGACTGACGTCAGTTTCCACTTGACCAAAGTCAGTTTCCACCTGACCGATGTCGGTCTCTGTGTTTTTTTGTGAGTGATGATTTTTACCTACAAGCTCATTTTGGATCATAACCTCTTCCAAATCAAGATTGCCCTGCTTAGAATTATTCAACCTATTGAGCTGATCACTGTACATCACCTTCTCATTGAAAACTACATCACATATTTTAATAATTTTGTTAGTTTCTAAATTCCACAACTGGAATCTAAAATCTCCAAAACCATAACCAATGAAAGTGTATTGCATAGATTTAGCATCCAGCTTCTTTCTATTTTCTTTATCAATGTGTACAAAAGCTTCAGAACCAAAAACTCTGAGAAATGAAAGATCTACCTTTTTACCTATCCAAGCCTCTTCTCGAATTCCACCATCCAGTGTAGTAGAAGGTCCTCTGTTAATCATCCTTTTAGCAACTCCATTTTGTTGAGGTGTCCTTGGAACTATCCTTTCCCTGTGTATTCCACTCATAGAACAATAACTGTTGAATTTATTGCTACAATACTCACCACCATTGTCAAATCTAAGGCACTTCAATATTAAACCTATTTCATTCTCAACCAAAGCTTTCCATTTCTTAAATGTGTCAAAAACATCAAATTTCCTCTTTATGCAATAAACCCATACCTTTCTTGTAGCATCATCAATGAAAGAAACATAATACTGTGATCCTCTAATAGAAGTTACCTAAGCCGGTCCCCACACGTCTATGTGAACAAGCTCCAACTTGTGCTTCTTCTTTGTTGACCTAGTTTTGAGAAACCTCACTTTCTTCTATTTCCCAAAAATACAATGCTCACAGAAATCTAGATCTATGCTTTTCAAATTTGAAAGCTTACCTTTTGACTTAAGAACATTCATTCCCTTCTCACTCATGTGACCAAGCCTACAGTCCACAATTTTGCATCTACATCTGAAGTAGATAAAATAGAAGGAGAATAATTAGTAATACAAGTAGATATCTAAAGTTTACGTACTCTCTTACCTTTTGCTAATACAAGTGCACCCTTGGAAACTTTCCAAGATTCAGCTATGAGAGTTACTATGCAAGCCTCATCACTTAACTTTCCTACATAAATTAGATTCCTCTTCAGGATGGGTACATGCATGACATCCTTCAACACCCATGTGTTGCCATTTTGCAATTTCAGCTACACTTTTCCTTTGCCAACAATTTTACAAAGATCATCATCCCCTAAATAAACTTTTCCAAAATCTCCATGGACATAATCATTAAAAAATTCTCTATTTGGGGTTACGTGGAAAGAGGCACCAGAATCTAAAACCCATGATTCTACTTTATTATCCAAAGAAAATATAAGAGCATCCTATGCAACAATACCTGTAACTTTTGATTTTTTATTACCTTCATGCTGATTTTCTTTGTTATCCTTCAACCAACAATCTTTCTTTGCATGCCCTTTCTTTCCACAATTCCAGCTGGTTATTCTTCCATTTATGGATTTGGATCTACTTCCCATCTTTGACCTTGATTTCCCTTGCTTGCCCTTCTCTCTTTGCCTTCCCCTGCTTTCAACACTTAAAGCATTACCTGATGTTTTCCCTGTGCTTTTTCTACAAATTTTTTCATTCAAGATTACACTAACAACATCATCAAGTTTCAAGATATTTAAAGTAGATGCAGTATTACTAACTGCCATTACCAAACTATGCCAACTTTTAGGTAAAGAGCATAAGATTAAGAGATCCTTAATTTCATCATAAAAAACTATTTTGATTGAATTTAACTGATTTAGTATTGTATGAAAATCATTAAGATGACTAGATATAGATCCACATTCCTACATTTGCAAATTAAATAATTGCTTCATAAGATATACCTTATTCAAAGCTGAGGGTTTTTCATATAAATTTCCCAAAATATCCATTAACTCTACCGTTGTCTTTGCCTGTGATAAGTTGGAAAACATAGAAGCTGTTAGGCTCAACCTTATAGATCCAAGAGCCTTTCTATCAAGAACATTCCATTCTTCATCTTCCATATCTATGGGCTTCCTTAAAACCCCACCCAATGGTAAATATAGATCTTTTTGATACAGATAATCTTCAATCTGCATCTTCCATAATTGATAATTCTTGCCATTGAATTTCTCCATTCTTAGTTTACTTTCTTCTACCATTGCTTTGCTCCCACTCAATCAGAAACCCCTGTGAGTGAATTCTGTAATCAACAAACACTAACACGCTCTGATACAAGTTGTTAGGATCTTAGAGTATAATTGATCACTTTTGTATAAGCAACTAAACATGGAATTGAAACTAGAAGTAATAACTAACTAGAAATCAGAAATATATAAAAACACACTCAGATTGCTACAATAATTATGGAACAAGATTTTTTAATAATCTTCTTGATTCTTGTAGATCTTCTTGATCTTGCTTATCTTTCTCAAATTACAATACTACCCCATAGGTCTCTTAAATATAATTAAAAGCAACAATAATTAGAAAAACAAACTCAAGACTAATTTTAGTCTTTACATGCAAACTAACTGTTCTCCTAAAAATAGCAATTCTAGAAATGCACAAAAGTTGGTGTCAGTCTGAAGATGATCGATGCTGGCCAACCCCTAACTGATGTCAATTGGTTTTGACTGATGCTGGTCGACCCCTAACCGATGTCGGTTGGTTCTGATCGATGCCGATTACTGTGTAAGCCCAACAACCTCAACATTAGCTCATTAGTGAAGCTTTTAGCTCCACAACTCAATAGAGCATGATGTCAATGAATGTTAAATATGTTCAAACAATTTTTAAGCATCTAAAATATTCCTTATTTATTTAAAATTATTTTGTAATGTAAAATATATTTAGTTAGGAAATTTATGCAATAAATGACATAATTTTAGGAGTTATAGATAGTTTGTCATGAATTTTCTAGGTTTTGGTCCTAAAATAATATTATTTCCTCTATAAAAACTCTTAAACTTCACTTGATTTATTTGCAAGTATATTTAGATATTTTTGGGTCTGGGATAATTTTATATTAATATTTAAAAGTTTCTAAGTCTAGTGCAATTAATTTCTTAAGATTTTGACCTATGGTTTATTAGTAATGAATTTTTGATGTTTACTACTTTGTAGGTTAGTTTTTCTAATGCATAGGCCCTCCAAAAGGGAACATACTAGTTAGTGTGGGGAAAGTTTATTGGTTAAGCTAAAAGTCACTCATTTGACAATAACCATATAGTGTTAATCCCAAGGGGTTGGTGCCAAGGTTTGTGTTCACTGCCAAAGTTGCATGGTTTAATTACTAAGTTGGTGGTTTACAAGTGGGAACCGCATGGCTTCCACCATGCCCATGGGGGTAGTCAACCTATGTTGACCACCACCCAAATTTTCACCGTGTAAATATAATTAAATCTAAAAATTATGAAATTTTAATAAATATTCATTTTATTAAAGTTTGAAACCTATACGTTTTACCTGTAACTACTATTTAAAAAAACAATAACCATTGTAGTTATTTATACCTAAATTTGGAAGCTTGTTTACGAGAACCTAATAACTCAGAAGCTAGGTGACCTCAAAAGGGACCCCCACCCATTTTTCATGATCTTCTACAAGAAACTAGTTTTGAGATGTGAGATGCAAAATTTTCCAGTTATGATCATTTTCTCTCAAGTGTGTTTAGAATTCCTTGGAAATATAGTATCCCTAAATTTGTGTCCACAATTATGGATATTTGGTGGCTAAGAGATGGTTCCAAAATTGATCCCCTCAATTTTCATCATATTCCATATGGAAGTGGTTTTAGGAATTGTAACTTTATGCTTTTCTCAGTGTGTGTGTGTGTGTGTTTGATAAGGAATCCTATTTGGGCCTTATCGGCTGTTATGAGTTCTTATGTGGTCAGATTAGGTTTCCCCAAAAAGAGACCCATAGTAATTTTCAATCACCTACATCAAATGAAATTTACATTTAAAACTAAACTTTTATAAATTTTTTACCTTATGGTGGCCATTAATGGTCATGGAATAACTTGAAGCTATTAAGACCTATTTGACATTTGTGGGAACCTAAAATCTCACAAGAGAATTTTATTCAACTGGGTACTTGTAGAATTCATGCACACATATTTATATTGAGTTAGAATTTTAAAATCATTTTTTTAATTTTTGGATCAAAATCTTTGAGACTCTATTAATGGTAGTCATCTAAGGAGGAGGAAGAAAATAAGGAATGACTATGGATGAGTCATCTTCCAACACATCCTACCTCTATTCCAAAATCTAAATTTTTGACTTAATGTCTATTTGAAATATTTTATTGACTTCCATAAGGATTTCTAGGGATTCTTCTCCTTTGACTAGATTTGATGATTGAGATTAGCTTAATCAAATGGTGGTGGTTGGGTGCATCAATATTAAAGGGGATTAAACATGATATTTTAGGCACATTTAGAGGTCCTATGAGGTCTAATTGATATTTATATTATCAATTTTCCCTAAACCTAACTCAATGAAAAATTACACTTCGGTTACAACTTAAGTAAGAATCAAGCCATGTGACTAGCCATAACCATTCAAGAATCACCTTGAACTATGTTATGAGTTAGGACATATCATTTAAGCTAGGGGTTTATCAAACCCACCTCTCATTCATAGATCATTACTTTTGGGCCTTGGGAATCACTAGGCTAGGTTAGAGAGTTGTCTATTTATTGATAAACTATAGGCCAATTAAAGTAAGTGGGGCCTGTAGGGTTATGTAGTGACCATGTGACCACTTGCACATTATAATCCATGTTATTTAGGCATGCAAGTTTTATTGGACATATTGTGCATCTCGTGACATGTTTTTGGCTAGCCAATGTGTAATGTATCTATGGAGGATGTGCATTATACATTCTAAAAAAATGGCTTATTTTGTGTGTGTTCGATTATGTTAGTTTTTGGGCATGAAATTTTGGTATAAGAGTATGGTTTATATAATGATAACTCTAGGTATCATTATTTAGTATCTATTATTTTGCATCATATTGATGTATGTACTTATTTGGTGTTAGGCTTCTTTGAAGAGTTAATAACAATACACATGAAGATTTCCTTTGATCGTGGACTCTTTAACCAAGTATTATAATCTTGGCTTCTTGTTTTGGTCTCTACAATTATGAGACCCATGTTAGGATTTTTTATACATCCACCAATCTAGATGTATAAATGATATTTTATGAAGGATTATAACAAATTTCCAACTAGGTGTTAGGATTTCAGATGGCCACAAGGGCTATGTGACTATTAGCTTGTGAATGAGATCTTGTGTCCTAGGTTAATGGGAATTTTCATTAAGCATTATACTATGAATCTTTCCTTCGATAAATTATTAGATGAGTTATTTATAAATTGAGCATAGTTATTTAGATCATGGAGGTTGATATCAACTAGACATTAAAGTTTCTTGATCATTTTGGATCTAGTTTGGCCTTTATAGGTTTAATATACCTAGTTAGATAAAATGTTGCCTTGTCACTCAAGTGAAATGTGCTAGAGGATTGGTTTATGTTTCATAAACCTATAGTGATGATATTAGTGTGAAACATGATGCATTATTTTAAGCCATCCCATCTTCTTTAGTTGTTAAATCTTACCTTGAGAGTATTTTTAGGAAGAGTTTGGGCATAGTTTCACCTTAGGATGAAAGCCTCAATCTTGTGGACCATAAAGAGTTTCAAAGACTTGGGGAAATACTTGGTCCATGTGATGGACCAAAATAATCACATTATAACATATAAGTTTTCACTTAAAACCTATCCACATAGTTTTGAGTGTCATTATATTTTGTCTTCACCTTATGTGGTGGACTAGTGGTACCACATAGATGGCCTTGTTAGGGAACTTCATGTGGGTCACTTTATTTTCTACCTATCTTTTTGAAATATAAACTTTATCCCCTTTGGGTAGTGAGATATTCCTTACTTTAATTAATAATATGAGAAACTATCCATTGGATTTGGATGCAGGTGTTAGTTATAGAGGATCATGCTAGCCTTTGAGTCATCTTGACACCAAGTAGGTGCAATCATCAACTTAGTTATGTGATGAATATGTTAGAGTAGTAATTTTACCTCTAGTGAATGTTCGATTATACCTAATGTATATGGATCTAGTTTGGATATTTTTATCCAAATTTTGTGTTCAACAACTACGTTGAATTTATGGTCTCATTTATTAGAGTATATGTATTGAGGACACCCTTGTGTAGAACCAACTAGAGTTTGGATGTGGTATTGTTGATAAGGATCCGTGAGGGGAATGCAATTTTATTTTAATCATTACTAATAAGGTTGGAGTGTAATTTAATTCTTCTAGAGAATCTTGTAGGGATTGATGGATCCTTGATAGTTTGAGTTCCTTGATATTAAGGAGGTAATCCTCTTCCTAGAAAAGTTTTGATTTTTTTATAGTGACACCTAGTCATGTAGGTTACCTATGAGTGTTGATAACATTGAAGTAATATAAGTCTCCTTTAGAGCTATAGGTAAATATAACCCTAAGTGGGTGTAGATCATCATTGCTAATCATGCTTATGATATGAGTATACCTTGTTTGGTAGAATATATAACTATTTTCTAGAGCATATAATTTGGCATTGATTGTGATATCAAATTTTTTTAGGGTTTTGATCATTTGAGGTGAAACTTCTCTATTTAGGTTGGATACTGCATCCCTTTGATATTTCATGTTCTACTTGTTGGACTTTATTTTTTTTAAGAGGCATTGTGTGTCATTAGTGTAATTTTTTTTCTTAAGATATTAAACTATCCTATAATAATTCACCTTAATATATTAGATATTGATTTTGATTAACTTTTAACAATGGGATAATTAACCAAAAACATAAATTATAATCTTGGAGTAGGTTAATAACCTTAAAACCATAAAAATAATACATATGAAGAAGATGCTTTATCTTCTTACATCACAACTGTATGATTCTTGTTTTTCCAACTAGTTATGGGATTTAGTGAAGTAATAGTGAGTTATGATGGTACATAGAGAAACATTTTACAGTAGATAATAGTTGGTCGTGACAAAACTCAAATGTAAAAATAATTTTCACATTATTAATAATTCCATCTTATACTTTCAGTGATATATGTTTTGATAGGGATATTTTCTATGAGATGTGTTACTTGACAACAATTGGGTTATGTGACAGTTATAGATATGGGCCAATATAATTATATTTGGTACTTATATGGCATTATTATGCCATGCACGGGAGTTTTTATTTGTTATTATCATTCATCTATATCACTTAATTTATTATGATATACCTTATTCCTATGATGACATAGTTTGATTTTATGGATGGCTAGTGGACTACCATCTTATTGGTAATGGCGAGGGGACAACATGATTCCATCTTACTTTATTCCTTCTCCCCTTGGGTGGATTAGAATATACATAATGATTGTGTTTTGATCCACTTTTTTTAGTGTTCATGTTGATCTTATTTTAATTTATTTATACTTTATATTTGAATTGATTTGAAGCCAACATTATTTTTCTTGGTTTTAAATATTTTTATCAATTGACCAATCATTGAATTATTGTCAAGATTGTAGTTAAATTTTTTGGTTTTAACTTTTGATTTGAGATCACTTGGTATTATTATTGGTTTTTATCTTAAATGATAGTTGATTTTTAGTTTCTTTTAGTGATTATTTATGATGGTTTTGTATGTGTTATTTATGTACTTAATTTTTACCTAGACTAGTTATGGGGGAGAATAAGATAAATTGAAATATAGATATAGGGTTAATATGGGAACTTGTATGTATAGGTTCATGACACCGTCCTTTCATCACTAGACATGGTGTTTTTATTAATAGTTTGATGGTGGAACCAATGTTCCTGAGTGCCTTATACATATTGGTTATGATAAGTGGACCAAATTCTTGATGCTCGATGATGCAGTTATATTATTCATAATGGATGATGGAACTCCTCATGCCATCTTACTTATTATTTATCATTGTCAATATTGCACAATACCCTCCCATGATCAATATATGGTAGAATAAGAGGGAAGCATCCCCACCTTCTCCTTGTCCTTTAATGGATCTTCTATGTTGAGATTACATTTATGGATACTTGGTTATCAATATTACTCAATATTAATTAGTTATGCTTAGTATAGTTTGGATATGTAATAGATATCAACATATTTTATTTTTACCATGATTGGCACTAGTCATTTTTTTTTAGTATGGCTAACATTAGAGTGATTTTTTTCTTATTTGCTCATTTCAAAATATATTTATATTTTAGTTGGCACCTTATGATATTGATCAGTATGACTTAATTGGGAAGTATGGATCAATATGAAAATTTGGATAAACATTGTATAACATTATTGATACTAAAATGTGGTTCCATAGTTTGGAAATTATTCCTAATATGTATATTTTCCATGGATTGACACTTATTTGTCATGTTGTACTTTTTCCATGGACTAGAACTTATTTTATCATATTTTACTTTTGATATGAAACAACACTTATTTCAACACATTACATTTTTACGATGGAGTGGTGTTCATCTTTTTATTAGTATAATTGCACTCATACTCACATGCTTATATCAATGTTTGTATAGGTTTTATTTGTTTTCTTGGTACAACTATGGGTATCAATTGGTTTGAGTGGTATTGTCTAAATATTAAGATCAAGTTATGTACTATTCTTCATTGTAATTTATACACCAAGGAAAATTATTATTTAAGAGGGGAATAATGTAATACCCTGAATATGAAGCTTGTGACTTTCAATGACATTGTATTGTTTTTGTTAGAGGCATTTTTCAATTACCTTGTGCATGAATTTTGTGAGACTAACACTATTGGTTATTATGAGTAAAATAAGGTCAATTCTGTAGTTGACTTACCTTTATTGAGTTATTTGATGACTGATATCCATGATTCCTTACTTTGAAAACACTAATATATTTTATATTTAAGAAAACCTACATAATGGGAGGAATGTGAGACCCCAAACTTGCACAATGTTTACCATTATACTTTCGGTTTTATACACACATCATATTGATACGTGATTTATGTGTTGTCTAGACAGGAGACATTATTGAGTCCTTGAGACTGAGACATAGATTATATATGTTAGGATATGTTATGATTTACTTACATAAGAACAATTATGCTTAGATTATATGAGCATTCTATGCATTGACATTAGTTAGTTATGCCATTGGTTGTAGATTTTGGTGACTATTGATTCCATAATAATTGATTTTTAATTTTTAAAGCATGTATTTAGATTATGCATATGCTTAAATTATCTATATTAGTTATCACCATTGATATGTGATTCCTCAGATATGTTGTATGCATGTCTTATATATTGATATCACTTATATTTATTACATTTTATAGCTTTGGCTTCTAGGGTAGGGCATTTTTATGGGTGAAATGTTGTGCAAGTGACATAGGAGGCCAACAAGAGAAGTATGACTAATTTGATAATGAGCACATCATGGGTAGAGTGGTAACACTTCTACTTGACCTTAATGACTTCTTGTACCTTGTTATGGACCTGGTCGAAAGTATAGGCATTTTTCCCCTGCTTTACACTATTCAACCTCCTAGACACTATTTAAACCTTCATTTCCTAAACCTTAGGAATGCTATTTTAAAGTTGTCAATAATTATTAAAGTATGTTTAGCCAATTACAGGGCCCTCTTTGACTCAAATTTATAATGGATGGAGTGGATCATCTTTTTAGAATTATTTAAGGAATATTTTTGACTTTTTAAGTTGATATTTTGCCCTTGGACCAATAAAAAGGTATGAGGGTCTTCCATGCAACCTTAGAGGACTTAAGGGCAGCCCATGTGCCATTTATGGATTGGTATAGTGAGGTATGGGATTTATTTCTTTCCCACATGGGATTTCAAGTAGAGTTAATAATGGGGAAGACTTGTTGACCTTAAGCCAAGGGATGGGTAGGGACACAACTCACATTCCATTTATATTTTGGAGGGGAGCCTATAGTTTATATGAGGAAGGAAATACTTCCTTGAGGGGAGTCTAATACTCATTTTTTAATATTATAAACATCGTAACTAGAGAAGAAAAAGATAAGCTTGGAAGAGGAACATAGGGAAGATAAGTTATTAGTGTTTAAGACGTGAAAAAGTAGAGTTCTTGAAGAGATTCATGAGAAGGAGCCATGGCAGGTTCCCTTAGCCATTATTATTTCAACATATCCTTATTTAAATTATATTCTCCCTAATATTAAGTGTAGTTTTCAAGAGTGGTAAGGCCATTTGGCTTACCTTCTTCATTTACATGTTTTCCATGGTTTATGCCAAGGTCACCATGCATTTTTGAATGTTTTGTTGGATTAGATATATAGCATCCATTATATATTTTTTGGATAATTTTCAACCTTCCTCTTGTTCTGAAATTCTATTTTCATGTTGCCCAAATGAGCTTGTGTTGAATTATTATGCATGCATCCCTATGTGGGTTTAGAAAATAAAATGTTTCTAAAGTTCTCATCCTTACACCCCAAGTGTCAAGATTAAAAATTCTCATCTATATAGGAGTGAGTAATGGAATTTATATTTTGGTATAAATGAGGCTATTGAGTGTTAATAATTAATTTTTGAGTGTTGTTCCTTGATGTATTTTTCCTAGTGAACCTTCCTTGCCTAGTAAAACTATTACCTAAATCTCCTTTACCAAATTATTTGATTAAACCATGATGTGTAAATACATGTAGCTAGGAGTATTAATATGAAGTGTGTATATGTTAGTCACCGAATGAAATTAAAAGGATGGGAGGTTATCCTCTCCTTTGGTTCACCTTGTGGTTACATGTGGAGACCTTGTGAAGACTGTCTTGTTCACTTGTTATATATTTTTGGAATAAACTATGTTGGCTGGTTGAGAGACATAATATTTGTATTTATTTCAATTCAAAACATGTACATGATTGGATGAAAAATATTGTATTAAGTCATTGGAAATATGTATTAATTGAAATGGGAATTTTTTAATTAGCGTTCAAATTGTATAAAAATTGATACTAGTGATTTCCTTGTAAAATATGTATTAATGATAAAAGGGAAATTAAAGGACTATTTTATGTTGAAAATCCATTAATATATTATGTTGTGGATATTTGTGGCATTCTTTAAATTTAAAATTAGAAAAATTCATTGTTATTGTCATTTAAAAATTTTCAAGTTAATTATTGAGTGTGATACCAATGAAAGCTAAATATATTCAAACAATTTTTAAGCATCTAAAATATTCCTTATTTATCCCAAATTATTTAATAATTTAAATAGATTTAGTTAGTAAATTTATGAAACAAATAACATTGTTTTAAGAGATATGGATAATTTGTTATGAATTTTTGAAGTTGTGGTCCTAAAATAATATTATTTCCTTTGTAAAAAATCCTAAACTTCACTCATTTTATTTTCATGGATATCGAGAAATATTTGGGTTTGAGGTAATTTTATATTATAATTTATTTTTTTAAAAACTTGATGTAATTTATTTCATAATTTTTGGACCTCTAGTTTATCATTAATGAATTTTTGAAGTTTTCTACTTTGTAGGATAGTTTTTTCTAATACACAAACCCTCTAGAAGTAAAAACTACTTGGTCTAGGGCATGTTTATTGGTTAAGCTAAAGGTCACTCATATGATCATGTAGCATGTGGTGGTAAGACTAACGGGCTAGATTTAAGGTTTGTGTTCATTACTAAAGATGAATGGTTTAATTACTATGTTTGTGGTTTAAAGGTGGGAACCACGTGGCTTCCACCATACCCATGGGGTGGTCAACCTATGTTGACTGCCACCCAAATTTTCACCATGTAAATAAAATTTAATCTAAAAATTATGAAATCTCAATAAGTATTCATTTTATTAAAATTTGAAGCCTATATTTTTTTACCTATAACTACTATTTATAAAACCCAAAACCCTTGCCATTATCTATATCTAATTTCATATGCTCATTTGTGAGACCCTGGTAACTTAAAGGTGGGGTGACCAAAAAAGGGAACCCAATTCATTTTTTGTTCTCTTTCACATGAAACTAGCTTTGAGACTTGGAGATGCAAACTTTTATAGTTATTACCATTTTCTCTCAAGTGTACTTACACTTTCATAGTAAGGTAAATGCTTAAATTTGTGCCCATGATTGTAGAGTTCTAGTGGCTCATAGGTAGTCATTTCTAAAAGTGACCCCCATAAAAATTTCATCTTCTTCTAAATGGAAGTGGTTTTAGGCTCCATAACTTCATTATTTTATTGGTGTGCATGTTTTGTCATATGAAGGTATGTTTGGGCCTTATTGGTTGTCATGACTCTTGGGTGCTTAGATAGGGTTACCCAAAAAAAGACCCTTTCTTATTTTCAGTCACCTACAACATGAGATGAAAATTTAAATATAAAACTAAACTTTTTAGAAAAAAATTACCTTGTGGTAGCCATTAATGGCTATGGAAGAGCTTGAAGCTCTTAGGACTTGTTCTACATCTGTGGGAGCCTAAGATCCTATAAGAGATTTTTGTAAAACTAGGTACCTAAAAAATTCATGCATATTCCTATTGAGTTAAAATTTTGAAATCCAAAATGTGATTTTTGGATCTAAATCTTGGATAATCTATTAATGATAATCATCCAAGGAGGAGGAGGAAGAGAAGGAATGACTATAGATAAGTCATCACCCAATACCTCCTTCCTCTAAAAAATCTAAATTTGTGACTTAATGTCTATTTGAAATCCTTTATTAAATTCCATAAGGATTTCTAGGGATTCCTCACCTTTTAACAAATTCAATGATCGAGATCAGTTTGATCTAATGATGGTGGTTGGGTGAACCAATCTCAAAGGGGCTCAATCATGATATTTTTGGCACATTTTGAGGTCCTATGAGGTATAATTGATATTTGTCTCATCACTTTTCCATAAAATTAAGTCAACATGAAATTAGACTTCGGTTATAACTTAAGTAAGAATCAAGTCAAGTGATTAGTTAGAACCACTCGGGAACCACCTTGAACCCTGTTATGATTAACAATGTCTCATTTGAGCTAGGGATTGCTCAAACCCACATCACATTACTAGAATTATACGTTTGGTCCTTTGGGATATAGGTCCCACTAAGCTAACTTAGAGAGTTTTAGGCTTATTGATAGCCTACAGTCTAGTTAGAGCAAGTGGGGTATGTAGGGTTGCCTAGTGACCATGTAATTATTTGTGTATTTTAATCCATGTTATGATTATACATTCTAAAAAAATGGTATATTTTTTGTGTGTTCCATTTATCCATTTTTAGACATAGCATATATAATCATGAAAACTATGTCATAACAGACTAATAAGTAACATATAATTATTTAATCCAAAATGCATGACTATATAATTTTTTTCCCCCAAGGTGAAATAAATGACATTTTTTCTTGATATTTTGGATTAATTTGATTTAGATATATCCATAAAATCAACATGAATGATATAATCTCATATCTATCTATAAAATTGACAATCATATCAATATTTAGCAAAGAGAAGTCATCCTTTAGACAAGCTTTATTTAAATTCTCATATTTTTTTACAACATATAATATCTCCATTAGGTTTTATAATAGGTAATATGTTGGAGACCCATAGAGGATAGTAAATAGATCAAATAAATCCTACCTGTAATAACCTTTAAATTTATTTATTAACTAAAAATGCCACTTTCAAATGCATCTTTATAATTTTTTTGACTAGTTGTGCATCTGGATAGAATATTATTTCATGCATCACTATTTTAGGGTTTATGCCTAAAATATTTGAATAAGACAAAGTGAATAATTATAGATAGTCCTTTAAAAATTGTCTTAAATCTATTTCTTCTATGTTTTATAGCATGGATGCTAATGTTATTGGACATGGGTCTTTATCTATTCCAAAATTTAATTTCACCATTTCTTCATCAAGTAAAATTGATCTATCCTTGACATAGGTTATTGTAAGGATAGTATTTAGACCATATAGTTGGACATGGATATCATATTCACTAGTCTCTCCAAAATATGCATGAACATTAGTAGTATGAGGAAACATATTATTATAGTACAAGGGAGGGAGATCCTCATATACACCCAAATATTCTAGAATAATTTTACCATTAGAGAATTCATCCAATGTCACAAGTTTTGGTGAAGTTGTATCATATATTATTTTTGAGTATACCAAATATAATACAAATATATTTTGAGCCTCTTGTGTTAGCTCAAGATGTGCTTTGAGGAAATGTGTATAAATAGTGAATGGTGTGTGTATGCAATCATAAATGAATCATGTATATAAATCAATCCTAACTCAGAGAAGATAGATCATACTATACACTTTTGATTAGGGACACATTTGTTAAGTGGGAACATGACCAATATGAGGATCTATTAGACCTGGTTATGGGATCTCTTACTAAAATACACCATGCCAGGGAGGGTTCTAAACCCTCTAGTCAAAAAAAAATAATAAAATAACCCTAAGGGAGTCCTATGTTTTGATATTTATCTAAATTAACAAGTAAAGTAAATCTAATCTAGTGCTCACCAAAGCTTGTTGCACAATATGAGGGGTTAGAAAAAACTCAAAACATGTATAAGAGAATCTCAATTAAGCTATGTATGAGTAATATCCTAATACATGGAATATGAAGAGTAGTATTATTCTAAGCCAATACTTATGCTACTTTTATCTACTAAAGTGAGGAGCAAAATTAGAGAATACTTACCTAAATAATGAACCCATTGAGACTCAATCTCTCCCTTGGCCAAAGGGGCTTCAAAAGAGGTTTTTATGGTTTATAAGGATCACTAAGAAAGGCAAAAGCATCCAAAACTTATCCAAAATACTAGATCCTCCAAGTAGAAACCCTAAGCTACGACTCCTCAAGTATAATGGTAGAAGAGTAGACTATAAAGAAGTGCATGTGAATAATAAATCTTGATTGCATATTTAATAATGATGAAATGATCTTGTATATATAGGTATATTTGAACCTAAACCCTTTAAAAAATCTTAGCTGATAGGGTCAACCCAATAGACCTAGAATAATTTTAAATAATTATTCACTAGGTCATGATCTAGGTTGGCCAAGAGCCAAACTAGTTCCTAAGTGAAAATCACTCAAAACTGTATAGGATTGACCCAGTCAACCTAGTACAATAGACAAATAAAATGAAATTAATGTGAGGAAAAGAGGGATGAAAAGTGGAAAAGACTAGAGTGTTCAAAGGATTAATAACTTGAATAATGGTTTTAGGATCTAGTTTGATTGGTAATAATGTGCTAATAAGGGATAATAATATTGAAAAGACCAATGGCCTACCCACCCCTTTCTCAGTGCACCATTTAAGGCATGCACTCAGAGAGATTGAGTCTCGATAGGTTCTTATAAGATTTAAAGCATTACTAATTGATAAAACTTAAAAATATTATGTGTATACATATGACCCACTCGAAGCTCATCACGTATCACTAAGGTACAATAGGGGATGGTGCTTTGACAAAGAACATAAAAACACATAATGCTGATGTTAACAAAAGTTGAAATATTTTAAAGAATAAAATAACTAAAAGTAAATGACAAAAAAGTAAATAACTGAAAGGTAAATGTGATGTGTACCTTGACTTACCTTTATCACTGGATGGCTATCTATTTTGTTTTTAGTTTTGATTGTGTAGGGTGTAGAGACTACTTTTGATAAACCCAAGAATATAAAACTAAAGAGAAAAAATAAATAAATGCAAGAAATCCAATATAATTGGTGTTATGAGGAAGGGATGTAATTGGAAATTTGGTAAGTTGGGGTGATAGGTGCTATGTTAAACCAAATGACCAAGTTAAAAACAAGACTAAATTGGGTAATCGAAAAGCTAAGGATACTAAAGACCAAAAAACTAAAACAAGTAAACCTTAAGTAAGAAAGGAAAAATAACCAAGTCAAACTAAGGATACATGTCAAAAAGATGGTAATCAAACATCAATGTAAAAGAAGTAAAAATCCTTACTTAAAAAATATGGACAAGTTAAAGAAAAAGGTAAAACAACATTGATGAGTGAGCAGTAACAATCCTTATCTCACTCAACAATGGAAAAAGGTATGAACTCAGGTGCCCATAATAGAAGGGTGGTACAATAATGATAAATGGTGAAGGGAAGAAAAAAAAGTCTAGGAATGTAGTTATATGGTATAAATAAATTAATCCATAGTTTCTCAAACATGTTGTTTTGCTTTTAAGGATAGATAAAATTAAAACAAAGTAGTGCTAGCATGTTTTTAAGATGTGAAGAAGGAAACAAAGAAGAAGGGAAAACAGATTTGGAATCACAATTTGCCTATCAAGAGGGAAAATGAAATGGGTGGAGGGGAGAATGAAGAAAAACCAAGGTAGAGAGAACTCTTTATAAAAGTCAAGACACTAAAATTAGGTTTGTCAAAAAAAGAGGACTGTTGACCTTAAGTATTCTAAAGAACTTCTCATAGAAACACAAGTCTTAGGTCAAAAAATATAGTATGTAGATCATCCCATGAAGTTTATTTACATAAAAAATTAAAATGGACCTACCTTCCCACAATGTGTTTCCCATTCTTAGGACCCCTTACAGAGCCATCAGTATAATGTGAAGATTGGGTACTTACGTGAGAAATTAGGTAACACTATAGATTTTGTTGAATTTTACTATTCTAATCTACTAGCCTACCACACCCCAATGGACCTCGGCTCTATGTGAGGCTAACTATTGAGTTTGAGATTCGATTAGAGATAGGAGATGTGCTTGTAATCATGTATTTTGGTGTGATATTGACTTTGAATATTTGTATGTTTCTTTTTGTATATAATTGCCTATTTTTTTCAAATTATTTAGATTTTAACTTTCTTGATATATTTTTCTATTCCTCCTCCATACAGATTTAATAAACCAAACATGGGTGATAAAGATGAATTTTATTTGAATACTTTGGACTTGGTTTCTAATAGAGAAAAGTTCAGAGAGAATGGGGTCTAAGAGTCTCATAAATCTAGGTTAAATAAAAGTGATATCTTGACTTCAACCTTTTTTAATCCAAGGAGGAATGAAAGGAAAGGAAATAAAGACAAATGACACATGGAACAATTTGAACTACTTTAAACTATAAAAAATGTGACAAAGGATGAAAAGGGATATAATGATAGTAAAGTGTGATTTATTATCATAAGAATAAGGGAAATGGAAGAAAACATGCTAACATATATTTTTGTGAAAATTCCATCTATCAAAAGAAGCAAAAGCTAAAGTAGAGAACAAGGATTATAAACTTATAACTATTGTAAAACACTTTCTAGAAAAGGAATGATAGGATGGTCATTTTATGAGGAAGGCTAGGTCCTATCCATGGTCTTACACTGTAACTCATAAAAGAAACCCATGAGGGTGGAAAAAAGGATTGGAAACATAAATGAGAAAAAGATAAATATGGTATTTTGTGAAGAAGGCTAGGTCCTATCCATGGTCTTACATTGAAATTCACAAAAGAGAAATTGAAGGAATACCAACAAGTGTGTAAAAAGAAAAAGAAAATAAAGAAAACTATGATACATCATGAAGAATACTAGGTCTTATCCATAGTTTTACAATGCAACTCATTAAATAAAAGGGAAACCAAAAGACCAAATAATAAGGACTAAAGGTTTGTGAAAAGAGAGAATTGTTACAGAGGGAGAGACTAGTATAATTAACTTATAAAAAGTGTTAGATAGATAGCATATAGAAAGTATGAAAAGAAAAATGATTAGGGAAAGTAAATTTTAAGGAATTATGTGTTGGTATGCTCTTTGAAAACATGGCCTTCATTAGTTTGAAGGTGGTAGGTGCTTGGACCAATAATATCTTTGACTAAATAGGGGTACTACCATTTTTGGGAATATTTACATTCTTTGTCATGAGTGTAGTCTAATTTAGGGATAAGATCACCAACATTAAATTTGTGAATTTTAACACATTTTTTATGATTTTTGGCAATGCAAGCCTTGTATTGGCGGTTATGTTGTACGAAAAAAATATTTTGTTTATCAAGGATATCAAGAGAATGAAAGTGAGCATTACGTAATTATTCATCATGAATGATACCATGAAGAGATATATGAAGAAAGGGAAGATCAATTTCTAAAGGAAGGACTAATTTAAAACCATAAACTAGAGAGAATGGTGTTTCCCCAATGGTAGTATGTATGCTATTCTGATAGGCCCAAAGAATAGGATAAATATGAAGGTGTCAATCTATACGAGTTTCATGAATTATCTTTTAGAGGATTTTGTTAAGAATGTTGTTAGTAGCCTCAGCTTGGCCATTGCATTACAGAAGATACGGTGTAGAAAATTTGTGAGTGATCTTGAATTTCGCACAAATTTGTTTGACATCTTTAATTTTGAAATTACCACCATTATTTGAAATGATAGTATGGGAAACACAAAAGCAATAAATGATTTGATTAAGGATAAATTTGGTAATGGTGTTACCAATGATATTACCAAGATGCATGGCTTCAACCCATTTGGTAAAATATTCAATAGACATGATGATAAAAACATGTACATCTTGGGAGTGAGGTAATTTGACAATGATATATAATCCCTACATGGAGAATGGCTAAGGATATTTGACAATTTAAAGATCAACTGGAGGTAAATTAATTAGATCATCATGAAGTTAGAAAGGAGTGCACTTTTTTATGAATTTGATTACATCTTTTTCAAGAGTAGGCCAAAATTAACCCATACATAAGCATTTTTATGTTGTATCATGTTTTTTATAGTGGCCACCACAAATTCCCCCATGTGATTATTCAAAAAGAGGAGGGACCTCATATTGCATAACACAATGAAGCAAGGTACCTTCAGTGTTGTGATAATAAAGGATGTTGTATCAAAATACAAATTTTAAAGCTTGTTTAAAAATGCATATTTTCATGAGAATCTAAGTTAGGAGGATAACATTTATATTCTAATAATTTAATAATGTCTTTGTACCATGGGCTTTGTCAAATGGTAATAACCTCCATGTGGTAGATAATCAAATCTAGTAGTTGAGTTGAAAATGGAGATTTTCATATTTATATAAGAAAGGTGGGATAAAAAATAACTTGGTGTGGATGAAAGAGAGAAGCTGAAGAAGTGAGGGAATCAATAATGGAATTTTGATTACAAGGGATAGGCTCAATAGTGAAAGAGATAAAACACTTAGCAAGAGTAGTTGCAATTTGATGATAGGTAATGAGATTTTGTCTTTTACATTGGTAATCACCATTGAACTAGAAGAAAATGAGATGAGAATAACCTAAGGCATATAAATATTGAGTGTCTAAATGAAGAACATATATCATGACTAAGATTAGATCTTTATATTCAGCCATATTATTGGTGAAATCAAAGGTGAAGTGAAAATATAAAGGAATGATTTTACCAAGAGGACTTGTGAGAATGCAACCTACCCCAGATCCTTAAAGGAATTTAGCACCATCAAAGTGAAGGGTCCAAGTATCTTCATGCAAGTTGACATTAATTTTAGGAGGCTTCGTGATGACTAATTTAGGTTTAGTAGTATTGAAGGGAATAGAGGATTCGTCAAGATTACTTGCCTCAAGATCAATGATAAAGTTATGAAAATAATAGTTGAGAGAAATAACTTGATTAATACCTTTAATATAAAGGATATTATCATCTGGAAGACCATATTTAAGGTGATTGGTAGCTAGTATGGGATCTGTGGATGTCTTTTTGACTCATAATGTAGAGATCAAATTCCATAAGAAGGACCATCTATTTACCAATTCTATATCCATGAAGAAAAGCTTTGGATAAGAAATGATGAAGGGGGTTGGAATGAATGCTGACATAAGTAGTCTAGTAAAGCATGTAGTGCTGAAGCTTTTTAGCTAAAAAAAAAATGGTGAGGCAATCATGTTCAAATTTGGTATAAAATTTCTCATAATATATGAGGCCTTGGCTAATGTAATAGATGGCATACTCTCTTCTAGTATTATCTTGTTGGGAAAGCATGTCCCCAACTAATATGGGTGTGGAAGAAGTATATAAGATTAAAGGTCGATTATTGGAAGGAGGAAATAATGTAGGTTGGTAAAGTAATGACTCTTTCATGTTATCAAAGGAATTTTTACATGGGTCCATCCATTATATAGTAGTACCTTTCTTGAGAATAGAATTGATGGAGTGGATGTATAAGCCATTTTGGGGATAAATCATCTAATTGCCCCAAGTTTGCCTAAGTAAGTGAAAATTTTAGAAATGGATTGAGGAATGGGAATGTTGATGATATTACTAATCTTAGTGGGGTCAAAATCAATGCCATAGAGAGAGACTAGGAATCTTAACAATTTTATAGATGTGACACCAAAGACACATTTATAAGGATTGAGTCTAACTCGATATTTAAGAAGACAGTGAAAGATGATAGCAAGATCTGAGAGATGAGTTTTATGACTTTTAGACTTAACGATGAGGTCATCCACATAAGTTTAAATAATTTTGTGAATAAGATCCTAGAAGATATGTGTCATTTCTTGTTAGTAAGTGGCTTTGGAATTTTTGAGGCTGAAGGGAATTTTGACATAATAATAGGTGCCCCATTCCATGGTGAAAGTGGTTTTATGTTGGTCCTGGGGGGTAATGTGAATCTGGTTGTAGCTCGAGAAGCCATCCATAAGAGATCACATTTTGTAAGTAGTTTTGGAATCAATAATGGCATCTATCGAATGACCATAGTGACCTTTTTTTGAATGGGAATGATTTTAGAAACCCATTCAGAATAGTTCACTGGTTTGATAAATTTAACAACATTGAGTAATTTGATGACTTTCTTGTGACATAAGGTGGAAACTTCAGGTGGAAATTTCCTTTTCTTTTGACACACATGTTTAGAATTAGGATAAGTAATAATTTTAGGCACCATAATTCTAGGGTAAATACTAGGCATGTCCTCATAGGACCAAGCAAAGATCTCATAATATTTATCAAAGAATAAGCTGAAATTATCATGTTTGGTAGGTGAGAGTTCACAAGATATTGTAATTGGTCAAGGATGGGATAGAGTACCATACTTAATGTGACTGATTTATTTGATAAGCATGACATTTTTGTCATGACAATGGTATGGTGTATTGGATAAAGAAGAAGGCAAAATAGTTTTTGAATTAATACTAGCAATGAAGTTGTTGAAAAAAGGAGCTTTGGTTTTAAAATTCCTAAGTTTGTGATGTTGCTAAGGAAGTTGAGGTTCTTGGGCATGAAGTATTTCAAGAATAGTTTTGTCACTAGGAAAGGTGGGAAGAGGACCATAATAATAAATATATACTTTGAGATCTAGAATTTGTTTACCATGGCGATCATACTTAGAATGTATCTAATGAACATCAGTTGCCTTTAAATTGAGTGTAATCTTGGGAGTAGGATAAGTAGATGGATCACATGGGATTAGACTGTTATTGGTTTCAGTGATAGGGGAAGGATCATATGTAATGATTGGATCTATAGGTAGTAGAGGAGATTTAAGAACTTTTTAAAGTTTGGAAGGTATAATTTTTTGTACCACCCAAGGAGTATCAAGACGTGGAGAATTAGCAGGAGGCACATAACCTTTAGGATTTAAGTCATGATTTATGGAAATATTATGGACATCCCAGTTAAAATCATGAATATGAGCTAAGGTTTTTTGATAATGTTGGACATCTAAGTCTCAAAATTAAACTTGGGCCATTACATAATTATCATCATATGTTGGAGAAATTTTACATGCTTGAGAGCCAAGGGGAGTTTTATAAGGTAAAATCCCAATATTAATAAATGTATGTGAACACATGATGAGAGGATCTTAAAATAATTTGGCCACTCCAAAATCATTGCAAGTGAAGGCATCTTTAGGTAAATAAGGCTCCTAAACATTACATGGAGGGGTAAGTAATCTCATCAATAAGAGGAATAATAAAGTCTCCAGGTAATAAATAAGGAGGTATACACTATGAAATGTAGGAAGTTAGCTTGGTAGTATTACAAGTATGTTGAAAATCATTAGGTTCATCACCATCAGAATCCATAAGAGTGACTTGTAAATTAGGATTATTGTCAATAAATTCAAGTAAAGGAGCACTATTGATCTTAATAATGGTAGGAATATGATACTAATATTTGGGATTGGGAAGTTGAATACTCTATGGCTTGGGATCAACCTCATGATTATACCATTTTCCATTATGTAAGAATTTAATGCATTGGCTATAATAAGAAGTAATAACCCTCATTCGATGAATCCAAGGGTGACCAAGGAGTATATTATAAGATAAAGGTAAATCAAGTAAAATAAGATTAGTTTGAATGGTCTTAGGTCTGATGATTAATGGAAACCAAATACAACCAAGGGGATTTTGATTTATTTTATCAAAACCATGACAAGTAAGATGGGTTTACATGAGATGATCCTTTTTATAACCAAGTTGTTGGATTATCCATAAAGAAGTCACATTAATACCAGAGCCTTCATTAACTAGAAATTTATGGATAAGGGTAGTATAAATGGCTATTTTAATAAAGAATGATAGATCATCAACATGAAAAAGAATTTCATCATTAATCATGTCTTCTTCAATAAATTCAATAAAAAGCTTAAAAGAAGGACACATAGTTTTAATTGCATTTATGTTGGTAGGTTGAGGTTCAATAAGAGCTGGTTCTTCATCTATGGAGGATGGATCTTCAATTTCTTGGAACATTTGCATGAGTAACTTGCAATGATAAGGTGAAGTAGGAACCAACTCCATAAGTGGAACCTTATAAGGCATAGAGTTAAGTTCTTAAAGAAATTTCCAATGAGAATTAAAAGAAGAACTAACATGAGGTTTAGGAGGTAAAATAGATTTTACAAGAATATATGTAGTTAGAGTTTTAGAAGGAGTAAGTGGTTTCTCATGGGCTTCTGAATCTATATTCATAGTTATCATATCTTTGAGAAGTTGTTCTTATAAATATGGTTTCTTAGGTTTGGTAACAAGATCTTTGTGAGCTGGCTTACAATGATAATTGATATTAATAGTGTTAATGTATTGAGAATTGTTATAATATTAGTCATAATTGACATCAATTCCACAAACATCCTTGGTATTTGGTTGACTATTTGAATTAGATTTTCAGTTATTTGAGGTAGAAGCTTTAAAAACCTATCAATTTTGACAAGTAGTGTTGTACTCTTGATGATGAAGGTTGATCATGGATTCATTATTAAATGAGTCACCAAGAATATGGGAGACATCAAATTTAGTGATCCCTCTACAATATTAATGAGAATGACCAATGTTAATATAGAACAAAAAAAATTGTTTAGGGTCATATCATTTAGGAGGATTATTAGAATAAGTGAAAGGTCTCAAGGGTGTTAAGAATTATTTCATTTGCTGCATAAAAGTGGTGTGTGAGAAGATGAAGGAATGTCAGCTTTAGGAACTCTGGGTTTAGTTTATGGAGTGTTACCAATGATAACATTGGTAGATGTTTGAAAATATCCTTTTAAGAGTTTCAGATTAGGTTCAAATTGCTTCACGAGAAAGTCTTGACATTTAGCTTGATTGAGAGCTTCATTAAGTGTCTAAGGAGCAAATGTTAGAACCTTATATTGAAGAGGATTCAAAGTAGTGGTAAAGAGTTTGAATAAGTTATCATAAGTCATGTTATGGTCAGATTTATGGGCCAATGATTTCCATCTTTTGATAACATCATGAGTTGATTCAGTGGGAGATTGCTTAGCATTGACAAAGTGGCTATGCCAATTTTTGAGATCATTGTGTTGAAACTCTTTAACTAAGGGATTAACCAAATCTTCAAGTTGCCAAAAAAATGTTGGGGTAATTGATTGTACCATTATAATACATCATTATTTAAGGTTTTGATTAAGATTTTAGTTATGGATAGGGTATTAGTTTGGATCCACTCTTTGTAAAGGTTGTTAAAAGCTTTGAGAAATGAGGCAAGGTATTTAGTCCCATCATATTTGATAGCTGGATATATGTTACCAATATCAATGGACATAATTAAGGGTGATAAATTATCATTTTGAATAGTTTGAAGCATCTTGTTATTTATTATGGGTTAAGGAATAACATTGATTGAGGCATCTCTAAGAGGTAGAGGAATGTAATTGGGATTATCTTGAGGATGGATAGACAGAAGTTGATTAGCCATATTAATCAAATTATGTTGGAGTTGCATCATTTGGTTTTTGTTAGATTTTTGCATGATGTTCATTTGCTGGATAACTTGGGCATATAATTGAGTTGTATCAATAGGTGGGTTGGTGTTGGTATGATTACTCCCCAAATTGGTATTAGGGAGAGGGTTATTAGAACATGGATTATTAACAAGATTATTGATTGAAATTGTGTCAATTACTCCCACATTAGTTTGAATATTTTTAAAATGTGAAGTATCTTGGTAGGTATAGAAAGGATCAAATGCATCAACATCATCTTGAGGTGTGGTTTGCACCATGTTATAGGTCATGGATGAAGGAGGGGAAGAGGTACCCCAAGAGTGATGGTGATATTAGGAGGGAAAGAGAAGGAGAAATGAACATCCCATATAGTATCTTAATGGATTCAAATTATCCAAGAAGATTTTGATAAGATACTTCATGATGATTGGAGAGAAATGAACAAAATGCTAAGAATGATAAAGAGAGAATTAAATCAACAAATAGGGAAGGAAGAAAATAGTAAAAAGTTGACTAGGTCAACTTAGTATAGAGAAAAGGATTTAAAAGTTGATGAAACATGAATACAAGGTCAACTAGGTTGACCTAGTTATATATCCTAGACATGCCATAAGCAGGAAAAGATATAGAGTCGACTGGGTTGACCTAGTCCCATATTTGAGGGGTAGAAAATAATATTATGTCGATAGGGATGAATATGTACTATAATAAGAATAATTTTTGTAAGTACTTATGAAAGGAAGAAATGAAAGGAAACACACAATCAATTGGATCAATGAGGTTAATCCAATTAAGGCACACAACACAAAACCTTATACCAACACTGGCTAAGGTAAGTTTTTTCAATACAACATATAATAGAGCAAAGAGCAAGCCATCAAATTAGAAAGTAAAATATAAGTAGTGGTTAACATGAATATTTTTAGATTATTAGAATATAATTTTAGATGTGATAGGAATTTGGCTGTAAGCAAAGAACTAAAAAATAATCTAAGGATGGTTTCATGAAGTTTGGGCTAAAAGGGATTTGTATTAGTAATGGTACCAACTTAGTATTGGGGCCTACCCCCTCACTTCACACACCATAGTGATAAGGGTGTTGGGTTCTTAGAAAAAATATAACATTAACCACATGTTTATACTTGGCTAGAAAACCAAGTTAGTTTCCCCCTTCGTGATGAAATCCAAGTAGGTAGGCCTTGGGTAGACAATTGTTAAATTGTATTTTTAAGATTTTTTGATTTGGTGTGTGTGCATAAAAGAGAAAATAGTGAAATGAAATCATTATTAAAAACCACTTAATTAGACTATGTGATCTATTCTAAGCATGCAAGTAATAAGAAATGAAAGTGTGAGATAGTTACTAGCATATAAGGGTTAATTTCAAATTTGAAACATAGTATAATGTCAATTTAGTCGATAGTGTATGTAAAGAATACATAACAGGGTAGAAAATTTCACCTCTGTACTGTAGAAGTAAAGGTCTAAATATGAACTACATTAATAGAGTTGACCTAGCTTTCAAATAGAACATAGAATACATAACTATGTCGATGGGGTTAAACTAGTTGACTATACAAGGGTAATTTTAAAGACTACAAACTATGAAAAATAGGTTTGTAAAGAATGATATAAATTATAAAGAAAGATAGAAAGGAACCTTGGTGGGTTAGAGGATGAGAAGAAAGATTGTATTACTGTTGAAGAATCTTGATTTGTACTTTCAAATTCTACTAATTGTGTCGACTATGTCAACCTAACTTTGCATAAACCTACTGCTAACAACATAAAAATATACAGGGTTGACTTGACTGACCTAGTATGATGAACTAGATGTTTGAATGCCTAAAAACCTATACTATGTCAATTGGGTCAACCTAGTAACCAATACCTAAAGAAAAACCTACACAAATAGAATAGTCATATTGATGCGATTGTATGTTAAACCTACACACATAAGTTAGCACTATGTCAATACAATCAAACTAACATCATAAATATATGAAAAATAAAATGATAAAATAATGAAATAAGTGAAACATAACCTACATGGGTTAGGTTCAATAGAATGTATACAATCAAAAATACATCATGTATATAAATTAATCCTAACTTGAAGTATATAGATCATACCATACACTTCTGATTGGGGACACATTTATTAAGCAGAAACATGACCAATATGAAGATCTTCTAGACTCAATTAGGCGATCTCTTACCATAATACACCATGCTAGGGAGATTTCCATAGCCTCTAGTCAAACACAATCATGTAATAACCCTAAGGGAGTCTTGTGTTTTGATTTTTCACTAAACTAACAAGTAAATCTAATCTAGTACTCACCAAAGCTTGTGGCACAATATGAGGGGTTAATAAACAATAAAAACATGTATAAGAGAATATTAATTAAGATATGTATGAGTAAGACCCTAATACATGGAATATGAAGATTAGTATTATTCAAATCCAATACTTATGCTACTTCTATCTACTAAAGAGAGAAGCAAAGTTAGATAATACTTACCTGAATAATGAATCTGTCAAGACTCAATCTCTCCCTTAGCTAAAGGGGCTTTACAAGAGGTTTTTGTGGTTTTTAAGGATCACTAAGAAAGGCCAAAACATCCAAGACTTATCAATAAGACTAGATTCTCCAAGTAAAAGCCCTAAGCTAAGACTCCTCAAGTAGAATGTTAGAAGAGCAGATTATAAATAAGCACAAACAAATAATAACTCTTGATTTCATATTGAAATAATGATGAAATGATCTTGTACATATAGGTGGATTTGACCCTAAACCCTTCTAAAAATATCAATCAATAGGGTTGATCTAGTTGACCTAGCATAATTTCAGATAATTATTCACTAGGTCATGAGCTAGGTCGGCCAAGAACCAAACTAGTTCTTAAGAGAAAATCACCCAAAACTATACAGGGTCAACTTAGTTGACCCAGTACAAATGACTAACAAAAAGGACTTAAGGTGAGTAAAAGAGGGATGTAAAGTGGAAAATATTGGAGGAGTGTGAAAAGGTGGAGAAATAGCTTAGGGAATGGTTTTAGGAGTTGGTTGGATTGCTAATAATGTGGAAATAAGGGATAATAATCCTGTGAATCACCAATGGTCTACCCACCCCTTTCTTAGTACACCTTTTAAGGCATTCACTCATAGATATTAAGTCTTGATGGGTTCTTACAAGATGTAAAATGTCAGTAATTGATAAAATTTGAAAATATTGTGTATACAATATGGATGATTATTTATTTGATTTCATGGCTCCTCAAAATAACCAAGTCCTTGTCATCGTTTTGGTTGAACTATTTGAATGGGGTCAATAATACCTTATATGTGTGTTTCCAATCCTTGTGTTATATATCCCATTTTTTATAATATGTAAATCCAACTCCATGTTAAATATAGTTGGTTGATGATGTTATTAGAGAAATATATAGAATTGGTGGCTCAATTTATTTGAATTATTATGCATGTGGTTGCATATGAGGAATGTAGTGATCCTTAGTTTGCATCATCAGAATATAATTAAATGGTTCTTTTTCCAATGAACTCATATAAATTTATAATTGATAAATAAATTTTAAACATGCATGAAGATTAGATTTTACTACATACATTTCATGAATCCATGGTCTTCCCATTAGTATATTATGATGGAGATCATTAAGCATAACTTGGAAAACTATATCCGCTATTCTAAGACCCACTATAATAGGTAATCAAATTTATTTGAATAATTTTATTTGGATATTATAAAATATTTGGATATTAATATTATAATGAATGAGATAATTGGATTCTATAACCAATAGTATGAGGAAAGATATATTAAAAATCTTTGAGTCTGATCCATTATCAACCAATACATGTTTGACCATCTTATTGCAAGTTCATACATGAATATATAATGGAAGGTGTTCTTATATTATATTATTTATCAAAGAATATAATTTATGTAATCCATTGTATTGTATTAATAATATAATAAACATAAGGATATTTCACTTCTCTAGGTACCATGGTGTCTTTTAATGCCACATAAGGGATATCTTCATATATAGGCATTATTTAAAGTAAGTATATTAAATAAATATTAGCATGTGTATGTTTTATTTGGTCTAGAATATCATACCCTTTGGTTTTATTTTTTAGAGGTGGAGGGGGTTTAGGAGGGTTTGGTAAAATATAAGGAATTATCAATCCCCTTTGTGTTATAACATCCATATATACACTTTACACATTATAACGAGAAGTTAAAAAATCTTGATATTGTTTAATAGTAATTTGATTCTTATTGGATTTTTTTTTTTTAATAAAAATATTGTTAATGATGTTCCTTATTATAGGAAGATAAAATATAATGAAAATTAATAAATCTTGAATCAAAACATAAATAATATGCTCATCTATTCTAGCCATATATTCTTTGAAAATTGTGAAGAAAGCCACGAAGTTAAAATTTAGATCCTTCAAAAAGGGAATTTTTTGTGAATAGAGATTAGTAAATTACACTAAATTCTAAGGTAAAAAAAGTGATTTCATTGTTAGATATCATATTTGAGGTCAAAATAAAGTGATTTTGGTGTCAACTACTAAATCTGATGTTCAAAGCAAATTATTTTAGTGTCAAATATTACATCCATGGTTGAAAGAAAGTTATATCAATGCTAGATGCTCAGGAATTTATCTAAACCCTAAGGTAATTTTTTTGAAGTAATGTTTGAGTAAAATGTGTGGGTTCACCAATTTATTTAACTATAATTTAGCTTTAACTGGTGTATTGACTCTAAAATAAATTACAATTACTAGGATGAAAGTAAATTACCAAATGGACAAAACACAAATGAATGAAAGAAATAAACTATGAACAACACAAGAAGACAGATATTATTTTATGTATGTTGAATATGTGTAATTGAAATATGACTGAAGATGATCAACTTAGATTTATCATGTGTGTGATTTTTTATTTTTATTTTTTTATTTTATAAATTTCACTATTTAGGGTTAGTTGTTGTTTTCTATGGTTCAATATTGTCCTCTATAGATATTCAAGAAAATGAAGGTATAACTAGTTACACATACTTAAAATATGCATGTGTGTATAAATTTGACCTTCAAATATGCATGAATGAACTAAAAATGTCCTCTTCAAATTTGAAACCCTAATAATACTTATAATAACTAAAAACATATAAAGAGAATGGGGAGAGTGTAATGGGTTTAGATGACCCAAATAAACCTTTTGATGATTGATTTATACATATATATCCAATAATATGAAGAGGTAAATTAATCCCATTTAGTTATCCCACTTAGAGTTCTTAGTGTGATTGTGCTCCTTTTGCTATGTGTATGCATCTAGAGATGGATTGAATACTTGATAATTATTTTGCTTGACTTGGATAGAATAGGCTCTTGAATTAGATATAGGTTCTTAAAGTGAATATAAAAAAAATTAGGAAGAATAAGGAAGATTTTCTTAGTGTGAAATAGTGTAAGTATACCTTTATAATAAAATTTCCAAGTGCTAGATTATGTGACTTATATATGCCAGAGTTTCCTAGAAGTTGCATGATTAATGTGCTTTTTTTAGGATTATTTGTTGAGATAATAAAAAATTGTAATTTAATCATCAAATTCTCTTTTAACAAAATGTCTTGTTATAAAAAGTAATAACAAAGGCCACATGTAAAAATAAACTTATCACTTGGGTGAAGAAGAATGCTAGGCCAAGCACAACAATGTGTAAGAGGAAAGCTAGGAGTTGTTTTGTTTGAATTCATCTCCAATATTATATTAAAATCATAAAATTAAATATTAAAAGGGTCATAAAAATTGAAATTATAAAACTTATTGTATCATGCTTAGTACATTATGTAAATAAATTTTAATCCTTGACAATGGTAACAAAAATGTCAAGTTTAATATTATTTTGTTTTAAACAGTTTATAAAATGAATAAGGGAAAGACAAATGATACCAATAGATGAAAAAATGAAATTGATTCCAAGGAGTGGATATTTTTTTATGAAATAGAAAAGATACATGAAATATATGGAAACAAAGTTAGACACATATCTATAATATAGAAAACAAGATCTCCCCACTATAATAGTATTGAATTCACAATTGAGAGCAAGGTTGTGATTGTAATAAGAAATACCATATAATAAAAAAAAGTAAGTATAATAATACATATAAAAGTTTTAAAAATGCATTTATAAATATGCAAAGTGTAAATTGTAATAAAAATACATAAATTGAACAAATACATCTATACAATTGATTATACACAACTCAATCCCAAATGGAAAAAATATCACACTAATTAATAATTGAAAAACTTAGTATGAAGAATTATTTTCATGGTTATCTATGAGCATTGGTTTTTTTATAAAAAATATTAGGAATAAATAATTTGTCTATGATCTCAAAGAATTATATTTATCACAAGTTAAAATTTACAATTTTTGTGAGCCAGTTATTTTTTACATATTTAATAACATGATTTTGTTTTGAGAACACAAAAAATGATAAAATAGAAATAACTAGAAATAAAAACCACAAAGTCTTTTTTTTTTTTGAATTAGGTTTGATGAGGCACAAAATAAATAATATAATTTTTAATATATTTATTTTTAATTGTGTTTCTAATATGATGTTATATTGAATTGATAAAATTGGACATGCACATTTATTGTTATCATCAAAAGTTTCACCCTTGAGGATGTTGTTCAATCCTCCTCACTTAAGTGATATCACGAGAAAAATACTAGGTTGTGGATGACCTAAATAATGGGTTTAACCTATATATATGGATAGCTCACTTGATGCATCACTTAATAACTATAAATCATTACTACTGGCAAAGGAAAAGGGGTAAGAGAAAACTATAAATTGAAAGGAAGGTGATGCATTGATGAACAACTTAAGAACTAAAAACCATTAATACTTGAAAAGGAAAATTTTTAAGAAAAAAATATAAACTGAAAGGGAGGTGATGCACCAAATCTTAAGCCACTGCCACTGGTTTACATGTTCACTAAGACCTATAAGACTGCTATAAACATACACTTATCCTAAAATAACTAATCACATGAATGCTTTTCAAAGAGGTGAAGTAATGTGAGAATATAAGGTAAGATGTTTTCCACTTATAATACAATTATAACTCCTAATGACACTCTTTAAAACCTGCAATAGAGAACCAAATTATAAGAAGGCAATAAGAATATGATAAAAAGACAAGGTGAGTTAAGTATACACTTGCCTAGATCAACCATTCAAAACTTTACACTAAAATAAGCCATATAAGGAGGTAGAAAAATCATATTATTGATTAATAGGCATAAAAATGAGTAGGGATATGCCATAATCCTAGTGGAAGGATCCATTTTAATGCCAAAATAGGCCACACATAAAGAAGAGTATGAGAAAGAGAGAGAGAGAAGAGGCATAAGAGTTGCATATGATAAGTGACACTTCATGAATAAGTGAGTTAAAATAAATAAAAATGATAAATATTAGTTCAAATTAATCTTATTCACAAGTTTTTTTTTGGTGTGATGATAACTTTCTCAAATGTGGTGTAGGAGATGCTTCATTGCCTCTATGACTCATCCACCCTCTTTAAAACTACCCATTAGTTAGGGGATGATAAGTCATGCTATTGGGTTATAAATAATTTTTTTTCCTTGAATATATATTTAATATACCAATCCAATCATCTTTCCATGTTTGTTTTTCAATCTCTCTCTCATCATTCTCATGTTTTCTCTTTGGGCATGCCTATTCCTTGTAGCCTTATTTTTGGTGCAAAGCTCCTTGGTTTGAGAGATATAGAAAAATTAAAGGCAAAATAAATGATTATTTTTTTTTAAACCTATTATCCCCTTTAAAATTCACCCAAAATTTCATGATCTAACTCTCAAGGTAAACCTACTTTCTCAACCTTTATTTTTCCCAATTAGGCCTAATGCAAGCCCAAAATATTGGAGACTTTACAAGGCCATAAAATAAAACTCAAAAACATAAAAAATAATTTATTTTAAATGAAATTAATTTTTTTGGAAAAAATTCAAGTAATTTCATGGGTTATGACTCAAACTAGACAAGTTGTAAGCTTTCTAGCTAGCCTTAGTTGGCAAAAGTATAGGCCCGAAGAGGTCGAGGGATAATAAAAATGTATATTTTAAGTTATGTAATGTTTTAAGACAAAAAAAATATTTTTTTGGGTTTATAAAGACATTATTAATCCCATACAATAGTTATTTTCTCTTGGTCAACCTTTTGTACATCTCAAACAAGCCAATTTCAAGGTTTTGCAAGCATTTTTAGGACCATGAGAAGGCTTTAGGCGTTTTTGGTCATTTAGATCATTTTAAAATAATTAAAAACAAATTTAAATGTAT
Organism: Torreya grandis; assembly: GCA_037957365.1. NCBI lineage: Eukaryota > Viridiplantae > Streptophyta > Pinopsida > Cupressales > Taxaceae > Torreya > Torreya grandis. The sequence continues at coordinate 512,546 of JARHVA010006840.1, read as the reverse complement.
AAAAATTTCTAATTTTTTTTTAAATATCCAATAAAATCATCAAATCCAATGCAAACAGTACTTATTCTCATGAATTCTTGAAAACAGGGTTGGAAAAGAAGCTTACAGTAGGCTTGTAAGGTGTTCTTTGTGTTTGATGTTTGTTGAGGTTTAAGAATACGTATTTATTTAATATATTAATATTTTTACATATAAAAATACATTATTAACATATCCATCATAGTTATCATCCTCATTTTTATTCTTAAACCTCACTTTCTATGCAAGGTTTATTGCAGTCATTTGAAAATGTAAACCTATAGGTTTGTAGACCTATATGTCTACATTTTATATCACTTTAGGAATTTATTATATATATTTTTAGGTAATATAAATATTTAACCTTAATTATTGAATATTTAAACCAATATTCAAGATCACAATCTTCCTTGAAATATCTCAAGTTACCTTCACACACCCAATTTTACTTGTAAATAGTAAATTCATGTTTTTTAGGCCTGTCCCTGCAAGTATACATCAAGGGAGATATTGAGATTTTTTTTAATTTATTTATTGTTATATGAGGGTATTAAATATCCACCTTTAAGTATGCCAATGCATACTTCACCTGTTCTACCTTTTAATAACTTCATGATGTTGCTTATAAGACCATCTTCTTGACTTGGATGGCTGCAAGTACTCCTTGACTTTGTATGAATTGAGAGTAGACCATTAATGGCATGTAGATTTATTATATGATAAACCAAAGTGGCTTAAAATAGGTAATAACCTCCCAATATTCTCTACAACTTGATTTTCCCATATGGGGGGTTTGTGAACAAGTAGGCCAATCTGACCCTAACAGTCATATTTTATCATTTTCTTCACATTCCAAATATTATAATTATTGTGAAAAAATATATTAGGATATACCACAAATTTATTGTTCATAAAAACCCTAAATTCAATACAAACATTAAATTTTCTCATCAATTCTTGAAGATAGACTTATGGCTCCTAACAGACATGTAGTGTCTCTTCATGACTTGTCTCTTTGCTAAACTTAAGAATCCCTCTTCCTGAGTGATTTATATTTTTTAAAAGTATCAAAGTAACTTCACCATATATATTAATATTTTTGAAAACTCAAAATATTATTTTTATGAGCTTGACCTCAGGCATAAAAATCCTATTCTTTGACCTCTTGCAAGCAGATGTATAGGTCTTTGATATGAGTTTATCCTCTTTGTAAATTTGTCAAAAAATAGGATTTTAGTGTATCTCACCTCCATGGATTTTCTTTGGATATATTGTGAAGACTTATAATATTTTTTGAGGGTCTCTTCAACTAGGAATTTTAACAAGTCTTACCAAGAATCCCCATGTCAACTTTGTAGGCTTACATGGCATACTCCAGGACTTCATGGTTTATCCTTTCAGTATTTGGAAAAAGTGATTAATTAATGTTTACGAATTTTGGTGATGCTTTATTAGGATGATACAAACCTCTTATAAATATTATAAACAAATTGGCACCTTAAACTCTTCAAAAATCTATTACTACCATCTTTTAACTTGATCAAATTGAAGATTCATTATCTTTTGAATGCTCCCACATGCCAACTGGGAATAAAGGATGATGTGGAAAGATTGTACACACCCCTGGGGATTCACCCAACCTACTATTTTCATTATAAAACTTTCCAATGCATTTATACAAGAAAAAATAATGCCTATGGGGTTTTGGAAGGGGTTTTGAGTACCTTAACTTCTTAACAATGGTTCATAGAGAAAAAGGTATATTTATGTAAATAAATAAAATGTATTGAGAGGTCATATGGATTCCCTAAAACACCTAATATCACTGAACTTGAGATGAATCCTCCTTAATGAACCATTGTTAAGAAAACTATTCTCTTCTACTTGTAAATAGCTTGATGGAGGAATGGATGAGTTTTTTTTCCATTTGTGGACATATAACTCATTATTGAACATGGATGTGACCTTAAGAGGATGGATAAAGATTACAAGATCATCTACAAATCATTTTCCTAATTTTTTTTAATAATATTCCTTCTTTGCATGTTATAAAATAAAGAAAAAATTACTTCAAAAGGCTTATAGCATTATAATAGTTAGTTATGCTTCATTTTATTGGTTTTATGGACCAAAACAAAATTTTAGATAATATTTGACATGTGACACATCACCTAACAAGTCATATTTTACCTTTATCACCCTTGGACTAACTTAGACTTGACATGGAAAGGCTAGACTAGCAGAAGACAAAAAGAGTAATTACATTAATCTTATCAAAATAACCTCAAAATTTGATAAAAACCTTATGAAGGATCAAAAAAATGACCATTATTAGCAAATTTTGGAACCATGACCTCATATTTGGCTATGACACCCTAGGAGACCTCTAACACTTCTAGGACAACATCACACTTTACCATGACAAAACAAGATATGACTTAAACAAACACCTTCAAGGCTATCAACAAAGTTAAATATGAGCTAAATAACAAGTTTTTAATTATAATCACCTATGGTAGCCAAATTTGGCTAACATTTACTTGTATATAAAATTTCGAATTTTTATCTTTATTTATTTTTCCTTCCAATGGAGAGAACATTGAGAATAGATGTGAAAAAGCATGAATTATAAACAAGGTGTAAATAATTATAATATCTAATTATAATTGGAATTATTTCAATGCATTTTTATTATCTTCATATAATAAATTCAAAGCTAAAATATAGGCATTTAAATAGTGAAATTGCTACTTCTCCATTATGGATCTTTAATTTGTGAATGGGTTTGAAATACAACTCTTTGTTGGTAATGAAATATTTTTTGTTCTTATATTATTTCATGAAAATATAATATAAATGGGATATAAATATTTCATGTATGCATTAACAGTGAAGAAATCCATGTGTGTAGCCCAAAAATAGACACACACTTTTGTTTTCAGGACACCCATAAAGCCATAAGGTAGGTTTTGCATTTTTTCTTTAAAAACTAGAAAAGTATGTATATATTAATTATATATACTATTTAAAAACCATGAGAGATCCCCCAAAAGATATACTTTTTAATAGAGAACACAAATAACTCAATAAAATAGAAATAGATAGAAAGATAGACTAAAAAGTATTTTTTTGTTGGATTAGATTTGATAAGGCACAAAACAAATAAAATGTTTTTTTTATAGATTTTTTTATTATGTTTTGAATTTGATTTTATAGTGACTATCTATAATTATACATGCAAATTTAATTTTATATAACATTTCCAAGTTCTATCTTTATTAATTTTTCCTTCCAAGGGAGAGAACATTGAGAATAGATGTTGAGAAACATGAATTTTAGATAAGGTGTAAATAATTCAAGTATCTAATTATAATGGGAATGATTTCAACACTTTTTTATTATCTCCATATAAAACTTTAAAATCTAAAAGAATGAATTTAAATAGGTCAAATGTGTCAGGATCTTGCTCCACCAAAAGAGCACAATATGATTACCAAACCAAGCAACTTAATATGCGGAAATTAACCAGATTCACCAAGTAACTAGAATTCAGAATAACACATGATATGCGAGACAATACACAACTTGTATTAACACTTTATACAGAAAAGAATACAATAAAGAAGATGCCACTTCTTCTCCACCACCTTACAGAGGCTTCCCACACCTCAAGTGAACAGTAATTCTCCTCCCCAAAGCTCTCCCTCTCAGGTCCCAACACCCAACTCAAATACAGAGTTGGTGTTCACCTCCTGTGCTCCACGCACACCACAAGTGCTCCACGCACTCCAAAAGTACTCCACATACTCCACAAGTACTCAAGGTACTTCAAGTAGATCTCTCAGTCTAAAAATAGCTCTCTTCATGCAAACACTTGGTTCGTTAGCTAACTGCCCGTAATAAGCGCAGTCTGAACCACACATGCGACTGACGTCGGTCCATGTCCGCCTGGGGGTCGCCGACGCTGGCTGATCCATGACCGACGTCGGTTGCATCCTGTCTCCCACCTGCCGACGTCGGTTGGCCAGACCAACGCCAAAGACTTCTGACACTCAACAACTCATCCTACAACCTCCTCCATGTCTGCATCAGTGAAGCTTTTAGCTCCACAACCTAACAATCTCCCACTTGGAGATAAACAGCTGCATTGTACCTGTACCTGTACTCTGTCTAATCTATTTCTTGGTTTGTATCCCTCTTCAAGATCAATCCTGAAGACAACCCACAATGCATCCCGTGGTGTACCTCCTGTCATCCGAGTACCCTGCCACATCCGAACCTACAAACACATGTAGTGAAGTCCTGACCCTGCATGTATACCTGCTGCTGGTCCCTCTCAAATACCTTAGAACCCACTTCCCCGAATTGGCTCCTAACTCTCTGACAACTCCCACTGCATGGGAATACTCAGGTCTATACCAGACCTCATGTGATTTCGGACACTGTACCTGTCCAGCCCTTAGTGTGCTCCAGCTCTGCATCCTGAACCTCGCCAACACCTGATTCACATCAGCTCCCACTCGAGACAAAATCACCCTGTGATCTCCATGCCTCCCATGTCAAAGAATTTCGCTGCTCCAAACTCCTCCTGACATGCCACTAAACTAATCTTACCCTTAGCTCAGCAAAACCCTGTATGTACAATCCTGCTAGCAAAACATACCATCCACATACAGCAATAGAATGATGTCGTGACTCATCATCCACCTAGTAAGACAAACCACAATAGTTACCCTGACATTGACTGAAGCCATACTTCGTCCTCCACCTATCAAAACCTATACCACTGTCCTGCAGCTCCTCAAGACCATATACCTGATCTTCCGTCTCACGTATCCATTCTCTCTATTCTTCTACTAAGGTATCCATTCGTCTCTGTGCTTTCATACCAGCTGGCAACCCTACCAAAAAACACCTGTTTGGTTCTCCAAGGAATCACATCCTCATCCATGCCAAGCTCACACCTGTTTCCTGGATCCTTCCTGCTCTATAATCAGCAACATGTATAAAGAAAAGGAACAACGAATTTGAGGGCCTACTTATGTCTTCAGTCCTCCTTATGGGTATTTGAGACTCCTTGACAGCATGCTGTCCACCCAAAATCCGTTATAGTGACTAACCTCAGCCACTCCACAGTCTGCATCTGATCGACGTTGGTTCCATACGTCTGTCCCTGACTACCAACCCTGCGGTGTCCCTGCTGCCGACGTCAGTCCTATGACCGACATCGGTCTTATCTACTGCCGACGTCGGTCCTCCTGACCGACGTCGGTCTTACCCTGCCCAACATCACCGGCTTTGGTCTGCACATGACCGACATCGGCACCTATCTGTTCGACGCTGGTTCCTCCTGACCGATGTCGGTGTCTGTGTTACCTTGTGAGTGATGACTTTTTACCCGCGAGCTCCTTTGAATCAATACCCATGTCCAAACTGCCCTGCTCAGAAGTATCCAGCCACATCCACTGGGTTCTGTCTGCCATCTTCTCCAAGTACACCAAAGCTTTCCAGTTCTTAAGCCTATCAAATATATCTATCTTCCGCTTAAGAACATGCATCTCCTTCCTGCTCATGTGACCAAGCCTACGAAGCCACGTCTCTGCAACAAAAGAAGAATCAGTAATATAAACAAGTAGATAAAGAATACCTGTTTTCTTACCACTAGCTAATTCAAGTGCATTCGCTGTGAGAGTTCTTGTGCATCTCTCATCACCCAATCTTTCTGAAGAAATTAGCCATATCTCCAAACCTGGGACCTGCATGACCTTCATCAACACCTGTGTGTTGGCCGCCTGCAATTTCAGCTTCACTTCCCCTTTGCCAATTCTTTGGCAAGGCTCACCAGCTCCTCTACCTAGGGCTGCATGGAAAGAGGCAACCGAATCTTTTATCCAAGATTCAACTTTATCCAAGAAACCTCCAAGAACATCCTGTGTAATAACGCCTACAACATCTGCTTCTTCAGTTCCTTCATGCTGATCTGCTACCAACCAACAATAATCTTTTACCTGCTCTTTCTTTCCATAGGACTGTGAGTGACCATCTGTGCTTTTCAACTCCTCCATTCTTAGCTTACTTTCATCTGCCATTGCTCTACTCCCACTCAATCAGAAACCCCTGAGAGTGACCTGTAATCAAAACACACTACCCAGATCTACACCAATCTGTTAGTATCCCAACCAAAAGCTCTGATACCACTTGTCAGGATCTTGCTCCACCAAAATAGCACAATATGATTACCAAACCAAGCAACTTAATATGCAGAAATTAACCAGATTCACCAAGTAACTAGAATTCAGAATAACACATGATATGAGAGACAATACACAACTTGTATTAACACTTTATACAGAAAAGAATACAATAAAGAAGATGCCACTTCTTCTCCACCACCTTACAGAAGCTTCCCACACCTCAAGTGAACAGTAATTCTCCTCCCCAAAGCTCTCCCTCTCAGGTCCCAAAACCCAACTCAAATACAGAGTTGGTGTTCACCTCCTGTGCTCCACACACACCACAAGTGCTCCACGCACTCCACAAGTACTCCACGCACTCCACAAGTACTCAAGGTACTTCAAGTAGATCTCCCATGAACCTGCAATAACCTGCACTTCAACAGACCATACTTATGGAAGGAACTCCCTTGCCTTCCTCTTTGCTCTATCTGAGTACACACCTGTACTCCAAGTAGATCCTGCCTGATACTGCTCCCTATTGTGTTGCTATCTATATGATCCTGCACACCTGCAAATCAAACACGGTTCTGCTCCCCTGTGAACCTTGACCTTGCACACATATACACCTGCAGATCAACGATCTTACTTACCATGTAGATCACTCTACACCCTGAAGAACCCTTGTCCTTGCCTCACCAAGTCCTTATGATTCTCCAACCAGTACCAAGCTTGGCACTGATAGGGAACTAGGAGGAACACCCTTACTCACTTCACACACAGAAGGAGCAAACTTTGCTCAACTCAAACTAGAACACTTTTCCAATACAACCATGAGTCTATTATATAGATCTCATCCAAACAATGATTAGACATCTAATTACAATAATTAGATCCGTAGCTCTCAGTCTAAAAATAGCTCTCTTCATGTAAACACTTGGTTCATTAGCTAACTGCCCGTAATAAGTGCAGTCTGAACCACACAGGCGACTGACATCGGTCCCTATCCGCCTGGGGGTCACCGACACCGGCCGATCCATGATCGACATCGGTTGCATCCTGTCTCCCACCTGCCGACATCGGTTGGCCAGACCAACGCCAAAGACTTATGACACTCAACAACTCATCCTGCAACCTCCTCCATGTCTGCATCAGTGAAGCTTTTAGCTCCACAACCTAACAATCTCCCACTTGGAGATAAATAGCTGCACTGTACCTGTACCTATACTCCGTCTAATCTGTTTCTTGGTTTGTATCCCTCTTCAAGATCAATCCTGAAGACAACCCTCCACACATCCCGTGGTGTACCTCCTGTCATCTGAGTACCTTGCCACATCCAAACCTACAAACACATGTAGTGAAGTCCTGACCCTGCATGTATACCTGCTGCTGGTCCCTCTCAAATACCTGAGAACCCACTTCCCCGAATTGGCTCCTAAATCTCTGATAGCTCCCACTGCATAGGAATACTCAAGTCTATACCAGACCTCATGTGATTTCAGACACTGTACCTGTCTAGCCCTTAGTGTGCTCCGGCTCTGCATCCTGAACCTCGCCAACACCTGATTCACATCAGCTCCCACTCGAGACAAAATCACCCTATGATCTCCATGCCTCCCATGTCAAAGAATTTCACTGCTCCAAACTCCTCCTGACATGCCACTGAACTAATCTTACCCTTAGCTTAGTAAAACCCTGTATGTACAATCCTGCTAGCAAAACATACCATCCACATACAGCAACAGAATGATGTCGCGACTCATCATCCACCTGGTAAGACAAACCACAGTAGTTACCCTGACATTGACTGAAGCCATGCTTCATCCTCCACCTATCAAAACCTGTACCACTATCCTGCAGCTCCTCAAGACCATATACCTGATCTTCCGTCTCACGTATCCGTTCTCTCTATTCTTCTACTAAGGTATCCATTCGTCTCTGTGCTTTCATACCAGCTGGCAACCCTACCAAAAAGCACATATATATATATATATATATATGTATATGTATATATATATGTATATATATATATGTATGTATATATATATAGATATATGTATGTATATATATATAGATATATATATGTATATATATATATATAGATATATATGTATATATATGTATATGTATATATATATATATATATATGTATATATATGTATATATATATATATGTATATATGTATATATATATATATGTATATATATATATATATATGTATATATATATATATCTCTATGTATATATATATATATATATATATATATATATATATATATATATATATATATATATATATATAAAAAGTTAGGTTTATATATTTTCTTCTTCTTTCATATGTGTGAGAATACATATCATTGACGCAAAGGAAAACATATAGATATAAAATTTGTATGCCTATATTTTTATAACCAAATTTTATCTATGTTTGGTTCTCCTCCAAGGAATCACATCCTCATCCATGCCAAGCTCACACCTGTTTCCTGGATCCTTCCTACTCTACAATCAACAACATGTATAAAGAAGAGGAACAACGAATTTGAGGGCCTACTTACGTCTTCAGTCCTCCGTATGGGTGTTTGAGACTCCTTGACAGCGTGCTGTATACCCAAAATCTTTTACAGTGACCGACCTCGGCCACTCCACAGTCTGCATCCGATCGACGTCGGTTCCATGCATCTATCCCTGACTACCAACCCTGCGGTGTCCCTTCTGCCGACGTCGGTCCTCTGACTGACATCGGTCTTATCTACTGCCGACGTCGGTCTTACCCTGCCCAACATTGCCGGCTTCGGTCTGCACATGACCGACATCGGCACCTATCTGTTCGATGCTAGTTCCTCCTGACCGACGCCGGTGTCTGTGTTCACCTGTGAGTGATGACTTTTTACCCGTGAGCTCCTTTGAATCAATACCCATGTCCAAACTACCCTGCTTAGAAGTATCCAACCACATCCACTGGGTTCTGTCTGCCATCTTCTCCAAGTACACCAAAGCTTTCCAGTTCTTAAGCCTGTCAAATATATCTGTCTTCCGCTTAAGAACATGCATCTCCTTCCTGCTCATGTGACCAAGCCTACAAAGCCACGTCTCCACAACAAAAGAAGAATCAGTAATATAAACAAGTAGATAAAGAATACCTATTTTCTTACCACCAGCTAATTCAAGTGCATCCGCTGTGAGAGTTCTTGTGCATCTGTCATCACTCAATCTTTCTGAAGAAATTAGCCATATCTCCAAACCTGGGACCTACATGACCTTCATCAACACCTGTGTGTTGGCCGCCTGCAATTTTAGCTTCACTTCCCCTTTGCCAATTCTTTGGCAAGGCTCACCAGCTCCTCTACCTAGGGCTGCATGGAAAGAGGCAACCGAATCTTTTATCCAAGATTCAACTTTATCCAAGAAATCTCCAAGAACATCCTGTGCAATAACGCCTGCAACATCTGCTTCTTCAGTTCCTTCATGCTGATCTACTACCAACAAACAATAATCTTTTACCTGCTCTTTCTTTCCATAGGACCGTGAGTGACCATCTGTGCTTTTCAACTCCTCCATTCTTAGCTTACTTTCATCTGCCATTGCTCTACTCCCACTCAATCAGAAACCCTTGAGAGTGACCTGTAATCAAAACACACTACCCAGATCTACACCAATCTGTTAGTATCCAAACCAAAAGCTCTAATACCACTTGTCAGGATCTTGCTCCACCAAAAGAGCACAATATGATTACCAAACCAAGCAACTTAATATGCGGAAATTAACCAGATTCACCAAGTAACTAGAATTCAGAATAACACATGATATGAGAGACAATACACAACTTGTATTAACACTTTATACAGAAAAGAATACAATAAAGAAGATGCCACTTCTTCTCCACCACCTTACAGAGGCTTCCCACACCTCAAGTGAACAGTAATTCTCCTCCCCAAAGCTCTCCCTCTCAGGTCCCAACACCCAACTCAAATACAGAGTTGGTGTTCACCTCTTGTGCTCCACGCACACCACAAGTGCTCCACGCACTCCACAAGTGCTCCACGTACTCCACAAGTACTCAAGGTACTTCAAGTAGATCTCCCATGAACCTGCAATAACCTGCACTTCAACAGACCATACTTATGGAAGGAACTCCCTTGCCTTCCTCTTTGCTCTATCTGAGTACACACCTGTACTCCAAGTAGATCCTGCCTGATACTGCTCCCTATTGTGTTGCTGTCTATATGATCCTGCACACCTGCAAATCAAACACGGTTATGCTCCCCTGTGAACCTTGACCTTGCACACACATACACCTACAGATCAACGATCTTACTTACCATGTAGATCACTCTACACCCTGAAGAACCCTTTTCCTTGCCTCACCAAGTCCTTATGATTCTCCAACTAGTACCAAGCTTGGCACTGATAGGGAACTAGGAGGAACACCCTTACTCACTTCACACACAGAAGGAGCAAACTTTGCTCAACTCAAACTAGAACACTTTTCCAATACAACCATGAGTCTATTATATAGATCTCATCCAAACAATGATTAGACATCTAATTACAATAATTAGATCCACAGCTCTCAGTCTAAAAATAGCTCTCTTCATGCAAACACTTGGTTCGTTAGCTAACTGCCCGTAATAAGCGCAGTCTGAACCACACATGCGACTGACGTCGGTCCATGTCCGCCTGGGGGTTGCTGACGCTGGCTGATCCATGACCGACGTCGGTTGCATCCTGTCTCCCACCTGCCGACGTCGGTTGGCCAGACCAACGCCAAAGACTTCTGACACTCAACAACTCATCTTGCAACCTCCTCCATGTCTGCATCAGTGAAGCTTTTAGCTCCACAACCTAACAATCTCCCACTTGGAGATAAACAGCTGCACTATACCTGTACCTATACTCCATCTAATCTGTTTCTTGGTTTGTATCCCTCTTCAAGATCAATCCTGAAGACAACCCAGCACACATCCCGTGGTGTACCTCCTATCATCCGAGTACCCTGCCACATCCGAACCTACAAACACATGTAGTGAAGTCCTGACCCTGCATGTATACCTGCTACTGGTCCCTCTCAAATACCTGAGAACCCACTTTCCCGAATTGGCTCCTAACTCTCTGATAGCTCCCACTGCATGGGAATACTCAGGTCTATACCAGACCTCATGTGATTACGGACACTGTACCTGTCCAACCCTTAGTGTGCTCCGTCTCTGCATCCTGAACCTCGCCAACACCTGATTCACATCAGATCCCACTCGAGACAAAATCACCCTATGATCTCCATGCCTCCCATGTCAAAGAATTTTGATGCTCCAAACTCCTCCTGACATGCCACTAAACTAATCTTACCCTTAGCTCAGCAAAACCCTGTATGTACAATCTTGCTAGCAAAACATACCATCCACATACAGCAATAGAATGATGTTGCGACTCATCATCCACCTGGTAAGACAAACCACAGTAGTTACCCTGACATTGACTGAAGCCATGCTTCATCCCCCACCTGTCAAAACCTGTACCACTGTCCTGCAGCTCCTCAAGACCATATACTTGATCTTCCGTCTCACGTATCCGTTCTCTCTATTCTTCTACTAAGGTATCCATTCATCTCTATGCTTTCATACCAGCTGGTAACCCTACCAAAAAGCACATATTTGGTTCTCCTCCAAGGAATCACATCCTCATCCATGCCAAGCTCACACCTGTTTCCTGGATCCTTCCTGCTCTACAATCAGCAACATGTATAAAGAAGAGGAACAACAAATTTGAGGGCCTACTTACGTCTTCACTCCTCCATATGGGTGTTTAAGACTCCTTGATAGCGTGCTGTCCACCCAAAATTTGTTACAGTGACCGACCTCGGCCACTCCATAGTCTACATCTGACCGACGTCGATTCCATGCGTCTATCCTTGACTACCGACCTTGCAGTGTCCCTACTGCCGATGTCGGTCCTCTGACCGACATCGGTCTTATCTACTGCCAACGTCGGTCCTCTTGACCGACATCAGTTTTACCCTGCCTGACATCGCCGGCTTCGATCTGTACATGACCGACATCGGCACCTGTCTGTTCGATGCCGGTTCCTCCTGATCGACGTCGGTGTCTGTGTTCGCCTGTGAGTGATGACTTTTTACCCGTGAGCTCCTTTGAATCAATACCCATGTCCAAACTACCCTGCTCAGAAGTATCCAGCCACATCCACTGGGTTCTATCTGCCATCTTCTCCAAGTACACCAAAGCTTTCCAGTTCTTAAGCCTGTCAAATATATCTGTCTTCCGCTTAAGAACATGCATCTCCTTCCTGCTCATGTGACCAAGCCTACAAAGCCACGTCTCCGCAACAAAAGAAGAATCAGTAATATAAACAAGTAGATAAAGAATACCTGTTTTCTTACCACCAGCTAATTCAAGTGCATCCGCTGTGAGTGTTCTTGTGCATCTCTCATCACCCAATCTTTCTAAAGAAATTAGCCATATCTCCAAACCTGGGACCTGCATGACCTTCATCAACACCTGTGTGTTGGCCGCCTGCAATTTTAGCTTCACTTCCCCTTTGCCAATTCTTTGGCAAGGATCACCACCTCCTCTACCTAGGGCTGCATGGAAAGAGGCAACCGAATCTTTTATCCAAGATTCAACTTTATCCAAGAAACCTCCAAGAACATCCTGTGCAATAACGCCTACAACATCTGCTTCTTCAGTTCCTTCATGCTGATCTGCTACCAACCAACAATAATCTTTTACCTGCTCTTTCTTTCCATAGGACTGTGAGTGACCATCTGTGCTTTTCAACTCCTCCATTCTTAGCTTACTTTCATCTGCCATTGCTCTACTCCCACTCAATCAGAAACCCCTGAGAGTGACTTGTAATCAAAACACACTACCCAGATCTACACCAATCTGTTAGTATCCCAACCAAAAGCTCTGATACCACTTGTCAGGATCTTGCTCCACCAAAAGAGCACAATATGATTACCAAACCAAGCAACTTAATATGCAGAAATTAACTAGATTCACCAAGTAACTAGAATTCAGAATAACACATGATATGAGAGACAATACAAAACTTGTATTAACACTTTATATAGAAAAGAATACAATAAAGAAGATGCCACTTCTTCTCCACCACCTTACAGAGGCTTCCCACACCTCAAGTGAACAGTAATTCTCCTCCCCAAAGCTCTCCCTCTCAGGTTCCAACACCCAACTCAAATACAGAGTTGGTGTTCACCTCCTATGCTCTATGCACACCACAAGTGCTCCACGCACTCCACAAGTACTCCACGTACTCCACAAGTACTCAAGGTACTTCAAGTAGATCTCCCATGAACCTGCAATAACCTGCACTTCAACAGACCATACTTATGGAAGGAACTCCCTTGCCTTCCTCTTTGCTCTATCTGAGTACACACCTGTACTCCAAGTAGATCCTGCCTGATACTGCTCCCTGTTGTGTTGCTGTCTATATGATCCTGCACACCTACAAATCAAACACGGTTCTGCTCCCCTATGAACCTTGACCTTGCACACACATACACCTGTAGATCAATGATCTTACTTACCATGTAGATCACTCTACACCCTGAAGAACCCTTGTCCTTGCCTCACCAAGTCCTTATGATTCTCCAACCAGTACCAAGCTTGGCACTGTTAGGGAACTAGGAGGAACACCCTTACTCACTTCACACACAGAAGGAGCAAACTTTGCTCAACTCAAACTAGAACACTTTTTCAATACAACCATGAGTCTATTATATAGATCTCATCCAAACAATGATTAGACATCTAATTACAATAATTAGATCCGCAGCTCTCAGTCTAAAAATAGCTCTCTTCATGCAAACACTTGGTTCGTTAGCTAACTGCCCATAATAAGCGCAGTCCGAACCACACAGGCGACTGACGTCGGTCCCTGTCTACCTGGAGGTCACCGACGCCGGCCGATCCATGACCGACATCGGTTTCATCCTGTCTCCCATCTGCCGATGTCGGTTGGCCAGACCAATGCCAAAGACTTCTGACACTCAGCAACTCATCCTGCAACCTCCTCCATGTCTGCATCAGTGAAGCTTTTAGCTCCATAACCTAACAATCTCCCACTTGGAGATAAACAGCTACACTGTACCTATACTTGTACTCCATCTAATCTGTTTCTTGGTTTGTATCCCTCTTCAAGATCAATCCTGAAGACAACCCACCACACATCTCGTGGTGTACCTCCTGTCATTCGAGTACCCTACCACATCCAAACCTACAAACACATGTAGTGAAGTCCTGACCCTGCATGTATACCTGCTGCTGGTCCCTCTCAAATACCTGAGAACCCACTTCCCCGAATTGGCTCCTAACTCTCTGACAGCTCCCACTGCATGGGAATACTCAAGTCTATACCAGACCTCATGTGATTTCAGACACTGTACCTGTCCAGCCCTTAGTGTGCTCCGGCTCTACATCTTGAACCTCGCCAACACCTGATTCACATCAGCTCCCACTCGAGACAAAATCACCCTGTGATCTCCATGCCTCCCATGTCAAAGAATTTCGCTGCTCCAAACTCCTCCTGACATTCCACTGAACTAATCTTACCCTTAGCTCAGCAAAACCCTGTATGTACAATCCTGCTAGCAAAACATACCATCCACATACAGCAACAGAATGATGTCGCGACTCATCATCCACTTAGTAAGACAAACCACAGTAGTTACCCTGACATTGACTGAAGCCATGCTTCGTCCTCCACCTGTCAAAACCTGTACCATTGTCTTGCAGCTCCTCAAGACCATATGCCTGATCTTCTGTCTCACATATCCGTTCTCTCTATTCTTATACTAAGGTATCCATTCATCTCTGTGCTTTCATACCAGCTGGCAACCCTACCAAAAAGCACCTATTTGGTTCTCCTCCAAGGAATCACATCCTCATCCATGCCAAGCTCACACCTGTTTCCTGGATCCTTCCTGCTCTACAATCAGCAACAATTATAAAGAAGAGGAACAATGAATTTGAGGGCCTACTTACGTCTTCAGTCCTCTGTATGGGTGTTTGAGACTCCTTGATAGTGTGCTATCCACCCAAAATCTGTTACAGTGATCGACCTCGGCCACTCCACAGTCTGCATCCGACCGATGTCAGTTCCATGCATCTGTCCCTGACTACCGACCCTGCGGTGTCCCTACTGCCGACGTCGGTCCTCTGACCGACATCGGTCTTATCTGCTGCCGATGTCAGTCCTCCTAACCGACGTCGGTCTTACCCTGCCTGACATCGCCGGCTTCGGTCTGCACATGACCGACATCGACACCTGTCTGTTCGACGCTGGTTCCTCCTGACCGACGCCGGTGTCTGTGTTCACCTGTGAGTGATGAATTTTTACCCGCGAGCTCCTTTGAATCAATACCCATGTCCAAACTGCCCTGCTCAGAAGTATCCAACCACATCCACTGGGTTCTGTCTGCCATCTTCTCCAAGTACACCAAAGCTTTCCAGTTCTTAAGCCTACCAAATATATCTGTCTTTCGCTTAAGAACATGCATCTCCTTCTTGCTCATGTGACCAAGCCTACGAAGCCACGTCTCCGCAACAAAAGAAGAATCAGTAATATAAACAATTAGATAAAGAATACCTATTTTCTTACCACCAGCTAATTCAAGTGCATCCACTGTGAGAGTTCTTGTGCATCTCTCATCACCCAATCTTTCTGAAGAAATTAGCCATATCTCCAAACCTGGGACCTGCATGACCTTCATCAACACCTGTGTGTTGGCCGCCTGCAATTTCAGCTTCACTTCCCCTTTGCCAATTCTTTGGCAAGGCTCACCAACTCCTCTACCTAGGGATGCATGGAAAGAGGCAACCAAATCTTTTATCCAAGATTCAACTTTATCCAAGAAACCTCCATGAACATCCTGTGCAATAACGCCTGCAACATCTGCTTCTTCAGTTCCTTCATGCTGATCTGCTACCAACCAACAATAATCTTTTACCTGCTCTTTCTTTCCATAGGACCGTGAGTGACCATCTGTGCTTTTCAACTCCTCCATTATTAGCTTACTTTCATCTGCCATTGCTCTAGTCCCACTCAATTAGAAACCCCTGAGAGTAACCTGTAATCAAAACACACTACCCAGATCTACACCAATCTGTTAGTATCCCAACCAAAAGCTCTGATACCACTTGTCAGGATCTTGCTCCGTCAAAAGAGCACAATATGATTACCAAACCAAGCAACTTAATATGCGGAAATTAACTAGATTCACCAAGTAACTAGAATTCAGAATAACACATGATATGAGAGACAATACACAACTTGTATTAACACTTTATACAGAAAAGAATACAATAAAGAAGATGCCACTTCTTCTCCACCACCTTACAGAGGCTTCCCACACCTCAAGTGAATAGTAATTCTCCTCCCCAAAGCTCTCCCTCTCAGGTCCCAACACCCAACTCAAATACAGAGTTGGTGTTCACCTCCTGTGCTCCACGCACACCACAAGTGCTCCACTCACTCCACAAGTACTCCACGTACTCCACAAGTACTCAAGGTACTTCAAGTAGATCTCCCATGAACCTGCAATAACCTGCACTTCAACAGACCATAGTTATGGAAGGAACTCCCTTGCCTTTCTCTTTGCTCCATCTGAGTACACACCTATACTCCAAGTAGATCCTGCCTGATACTGCTCCCTGTTGTGTTGCTGTCTATATGATCCTGCACACCTGCAAATCAAACACGATTTTGCTCCCCTGTGAACCTTGACCTTGCACACACATACACCTGCAGATCCACGATCTTACTTACCATGTAGATCACTCTACACCCTGAAGAACCCTTGTCCTTGCCTCACCAAGTCCTTATGATTCTCCAACCAGTACCAAGCTTGGCACTGATAGGGAACTAGGAGGAACACCCTTACTCACTTCACACACAGAAGGAGCAAACTTTGCTCAACTCAAACTAGAACACTTTTCCAATACAACCATGAGTCTATTATATAGATCTCATCCAAACAATGATTAGACATCTAATTACAATAATTAGATCCACAGCTCTTAGTCTAAAAATAGCTCTCTTCATGCAAACACTTGGTTCGTTAGCTAACTACCCGTAATAAGCGCAGTTCGAACCACACAGGCGACCGACATTGGTCCCTGTCTGCCTGGGGGTCGCCGACGCCGGCCGATCCATGACCGACGTCAGTTGCATCCTGTCTCCCACCTACCGACGTCGGTTGGCCAGACCAATGCCAAATACTTCTGACACTCAGTAACTCATCCTGCAACCTCCTCCATGTCTACATCAGTGAAGATTTTAGCTCCACAACCTAACAATCTCCCACTTGGAGATAAATAGCTGCACTGTACCTATACCTATACTCCATCTAATCTATTTCCTGGTTTGTATCCCTCTTCAAGATCAATCCTGAAGACAACCCACCAAACATCCTATGGTGTACCTCCTGTCATCCGAGTACCCTACCACATCCGAACCTACAAACACATGTAGTGAAGTCCTGACCCTGCATGTATACCTGCTACTGGTCCCTCTCAAATACCTGAGAACCCACTTCCCTGAATTGGCTCCTAACTCTCTGACAGCTCCCACTGCATGGGAATACTCAGGTCTATACCAGACCTCATGTGATTTCAGACACTGTACCTATCCAGCCCTTAGTGTGCTCCAGCTCTGCATCCTGAACCTCACCAACACCTGATTCACATCAGCTCCCACTCGAGACAAAATTACCCTGTGATCTCCATGCCTCCCATGTCAAAGAATTTCGCTGCTCCAAACTCCTCCTGACATGCCACTGAACTAATCTTACCCTTAGCTCAGTAAAACCCTGTATGTACAATCTTGCTAGCAAAACATACCATCCACATACAGCAACAGAATGATGTCGCGACTCATCATCCACCTGGTAAGACAAACCATAGTAGTTACCTTGACATTGACTGAAGCCATGCTTCGTCCTCCACTTGTCAAAACCTGTACCACTGTCCTGCAGCTCCTCTAGACCATATACCTGATCTTCTGTCTCACGTATCCATTCTCTCTATTCTTCTACTAAGGTATCTATTCATCTCTGTGCTTTCATACCAGCTGGCAACCCTACCAAAAAGCACCTATTTGGTTCTCCTCCAAAGAATCACATCCTCATCCATGCCAAGCTCACACCTGTTTCCTGGATCCTTCCTGCTCTACAATCAACAACATGTATAAAGAAGAGGAATAATGAATTTGAGGGCCTACTTACGTCTTCAGTCCTCCGTATGGGTGTTTGAGACTCCTTGACAGCGTGCTGTCCACCCAAAATCTGTTACAGTGACCGACCTCAGCCACTCCACAGTTTACATCCGACCGACGTCAGTTCCATGCGTCTGTCCCTGACTACCGACCCTACGGTGTCCTTGCTGCCGACGTCGGTCCTCTGACCGACATCGGTCTTATCTACTACCGACATCGGTCCTCCTGATCGACGTCGGTCTTACCCTGCCTGACATCACCGGCTTTGGTCTGCACATGACCGACATCGGCATCTGTCTGTTTGACGCTGGTTCCTCCTGATCGATGCCGGTGTCTGTGTTCACCTGTGAGTGATGATTTTTTACTCGCGAGCTCCTTTAAATCAATACCCATGTCCAAACTGCCCTGCTCAGAAGTATCCAGCCACATCCACTGGGTTCTGTCTGCCATCTTCTCCAAGTATACCAAAGCTTTACAGTTCTTAAGCCTGTCAAATATATCTGTCTTCTGCTTAAGAACATGCATCTCCTTCTTGCTCATGTGACCGAGCCTACGAAGCCACGTCTCCGCAACAAAAGAAGAATCAGTAATATAAACAAGTAGATAAAGAATACCTATTTTCTTACCACCAGCTAATTCAAGTGCATCCGCTGTGAGTGTTCTTGTGCATCTCTCATCACCCAATCTTTCTGAAGAAATTAGCCATATCTCCAAACCTGGGACTTGCATGACCTTCATCAACACCTGTGTGTTGGCCGCCTGCAATTTCAGCTTCACTTCCCCTTTGCCAATTCTTTGGCAAGGCTCACCAGCTCCTCTACCTAGGGCTACATGGAAAGAGGCAACCGAATCTTTTATCCAAGATTCAACTTTATCCAAGAAACCTCCAAGAACATCCTGTGCAATAACGCCTGCAACATCTGCTTCTTCAGTTCCTTCATGCTGATCTGCTACCAACCAACAATAATCTTTTACCTGCTCTTTCTTTCCATAGGACCGTGAGTGACCATCTGTGCTTTTCAACTCCTCCATTCTTAGCTTACTTTCATTTGCCATTGCTCTACTCCCATTCAATCAGAAACCCCTGAGAGTGACCTGTAATCAAAACACACTACCCAGATCTACACTAATCTATTAGTATCCCAACCAAAAGCTCTGATACCACTTGTCAGGATCTTGCTCCACCAAAAGAGCACAATATGATTACCAAACCAAGCAACTTAATATGCAAAAATTAACCAGATTCACTAAGTAACTAGAATTCAGAATAACACATGATATGAGAGACAATACACAACTTGTATTAACACTTTATACAGAAAAGAATACAATAAAGAGGATGCCACTTCTTCTCCACCACCTTACAGAGGCTTCTCACACCTCAAGTGAACAGTAATTCTCCTCCCCAAAGCTCTCCCTCTCAGGTCCCAACACCCAACTCAAATACAGAGTTGGTGTTCACCTCCTATGCTCCATGCACACCACAAGTGCTCCACGCACTCCACAAGTACTCCACGTACTCCACAAGTACTCAAGGTACTTCAAGTAGATCTCCCATGAACCTGCAATAACCTGCACTTCAACAGACCATACTTATGGAAGGAACTCCCTTGCCTTCCTCTTTGCTCTATCTGAGTACACACCTGTACTCCAAGTAGATCCTGCCTGATACTGCTCCCTGTTGTGTTGCTATTTATATGATCCTGCACACCTACAAATCAAGCACGGTTCTGCTCCCCTGTGAACCTTGACCTTGCACACACATACACCTGCAGATCAACAATCTTACTTACCATGTAGATCACTCTACACCCTGAAGAACCCTTGTCCTTGCCTCACCAAGTCCTTATGATTCTCCAACCAGTACCAAGCTTGGCACTGATAGGGAACTAGGAGGAACACCCTTACTCACTTCACACACAGAAGGAGCAAACTTTGCTCAACTCAAACTAGAACACTTTTCCAATACAGCATGTATCTTTAATTTTGTGAATGGGTGCAAACTGCAACTCTTTGTTGGTAACGATTTTTTTTGTTCATATCTTATTTCATTGTAATATAAGAGGGATATAGTTATTTCATATAAACATTATTTTTTTAAGAAAACCATGTGGATAACATTGTTTGCATTTTTATAATTTGTAATTTTTTAAAACTAATAAAATATGGATATATTCATTATATATACTATAAGAAAACATATCTCCCCCAAAATAAGCACTCATATATGTTTGAAGCAAAATAAAAAGGGAAATTTTGCATTGTCTCTAATTTGTACTTGTAGTATTATATTTTTTTTGGGATTCATTACCTCTTCTTTGAAAGGTTTGATACCAAGCACACACATCTATACACAGTTGATTTTAGTATATTCTAACATCAACCAAACTAGTACTAATATTATATAGATATTGGAATACAACAATTTGAATCCAAGGTGGGATTTTATTAACACTTTTTTGATTTTTTGTAATTACCTCCTAATCAAGGTCAATAGTAATAGGTTGGATTATTATTTATTATAAATATAGGCATTAATATATACATTTAAACATGCATTTTAATTTTCAATATAGGCCAAAGCATTTTTATGGGCACATATTTAGTATTTTCCTTCCATGCCTATATAGTAGGCATGATACTTAGTTGTGTATACACCTAATTATGTTACAAAGCTTGTTATTGAGATGTTTTTAGAAAAATTTGGTATATATGAGCCATTGGTTGAAATCAAGGGCCTATTGGTACTTATTTTTGTTTTATCATCTCTATACTTATTGTTTGGTCCTTTGGTCTTCTCTTCTATTTTATATTTCTATTTTGTTCCTATAGGTTCATTTCTATGTTCTACTCATATTTTTTGTTTTTTCTTCTTCTAGGATGGATTTTTTTATGATAATAAATCTATCCATTAAATTTTTATGGGTCTTTATACCCTTTTTCATGGCATTTCAATGTTTGGATCTATGTATCTTGGTTATTTATTTTTAATTGGTTGGCTTGAGTGATGATAAGTCTCTGATTCAAACTAAGGGTGACTATATTTACAAATTATCTAGAAAAATTAAAAAAAAAATCAAGGAGAAATACATTAATCAGTAAAGTCTAGGCACACTTATTTTTAAGTTATTTTGGATTAGTTAACCCTAACAAGATATAACTATGTGTATAATTTAGATTATATTGAATATTAAAATTAAGCATAAATTTGAATTTGTAAGGAAAAATTTGATTTAACATTTGCACTTAATAATTATAAAAATTATCAAGATGGATAAAATAATTAGTGTTTTACTAAACTATGTAGTTCTAAATCTAAATGCTAGTGACATGAAATCTATGAAATTGGATTGTGAGTCACTCAGATAAAAAACTAGAGTTATGGTCAAGGATAGATAGTAACATCAACCTCTAGTCAATACCATCTTATGCCAGTGAATTATTTTGACGGTTTTGTATACATGATTATTTATTATTTGTTCTAGTACATGATGATATGTCTACTTATCTTCCATATTTATATGCAATCCTAAGGTCTAACTATTCATGCAATACCTATAAATATGTTTCCTTCTCTTAAAACCTTAAGTCCACTTTTGACACTAGGTTTTGGCCTATAAAAATGGAATTAATGTGTTATGACCCCAACCACCCCCCATTGGATGGTTGAGAATTGCCTACATATCCAATATTCTAAAGAGGGAAGTTAAACAACCTATAACTTTCCCTGTTAGGTGTATATAAGTAATAATACTCAGTCAATGTTGGCATTTTATGATCTTGCTTTTGAAACTTAGAAAATGACACGTTTCAATTGGCTTAAGGTGATTCAGAATTGGATAATAACCAATCCTTGTGAATAATTGGTAAATTGAAGAGAATAGGGTAGCCCATTTAAATTTTTAAAATTGTATATATGTTTATTTGATGAGTGTTAGATAGGGAAATATGCTTAGACATATTATCTTTTTATATGAGACTATTTGCATACTTTTTCACCCTACCAACATGAAAAATGTATAGATTGACCCATAAGAATGCTTTGAATTTGAAATGTGATCATTGCTAGGCACAAGATGACATTATTAGGTTTGTATAATATAGTAATTTTGGTAGCATATGAGTCTGGTGGTTCTATCTAAGAGATATAAATATTGATATGATGACATAGAGATGTTTGATAATGATAATTACATGTTTTTATGTAGACTAGGGAATTCTTATAGGTGAATAATAACAACTTAATAAGATTGGACCGATGAAAATCATGTGGATGTTAGAGAATAGAGAATAAGAGTCATATATGTATGCAAAAGTCATGTAGGGTGAAGGTAAGTCAAAAATAATATTTTCAAGAATATAATACAAGATTTAGTATCTAAAACTTATTATTTATAAATATATACTCAAGAAACTATTTCAAGTTCTATAGTTTCATCCTATACTAAATTAGGACTAGGTAAATGCTATGTAGTTGCATTACACTAAGATAGATATTTTTTTTTAATCTCACATTTACATTTAGATTGTTGGGATAATAAATAGAAAAAATATCCTCAAAATTTCATTAAAGATAAGCTATGAAATGGAAATAAATAGATTACATAAATAAACCAATCCATGAAACATATGAGACAACAATATAATGTGGTTCATCTAATGAGATACGTCTACCATAGAAATTTGTCTAGCCTTTTATTACTAGAAAAAATTGGGAGAATAAACTAGTGACAACACCTTGTCACACTTATTTCCTTTTTATCAACCTCCTTTCTTCAATGTACCTATGCTAATATTATACCAAGATTACAACTAAGCTTCTATAAAAATATTACAACCAAAGACTTAACTAGTCTTCACACCTCCTCACTTCCAAGAATGCAAGGATTATAAAATACAAAGGGAAGTCATGATTTTTAAGAATTTACAAGAGGGAGATAAGAGGAAGGAGAGAATAAAATATGAGAGATAAAATATGGTTCCACATTCCAAGTGGGTGCATAAATGACCCATAAAGTAATGCATACCACTTGTGCATAGTCCAAAACATAGTGGGAATACTTTAGATAAAAATGCCACCACTTCCATGTGATTATTTGTCTTTGTTCTCCACTCAACCACTAAAGATAGTTGATGCTAAATAATCATCTTTATACAAGAACTAATATAGTGGATCCACCATATAAATTCACCCCACACCCATTTGTGTGAATAATGATCTTCTTTATCCTTGTCCCTCATTAAAAATGGCTTCCCACATGCACCCATCTTTAAAAGTAGAGGAACCCATGTGCTTAGTGTAGAAGGTCATCCCACTTGACACCTCATCAAATTTAAAACATGAAATATACTCCATGGGCCATGCCACATCACCATGAATAGTGATTTTGAATAGTGTCTATGAATAATAACTTCACTCCCAAGATTCTCCCACTTGAAGTTAATATAAATAAATGTATATTCCTTCCAATTACCCCATCCAATACTAAAAAAATTATTCAATATTATTTTCATCCTTGAATATCAACTAAAGTTGAAAAGAGCTTTAGCTTCACTCTTATAACTACCTTGGTCATCATATTTGTAAGATTTTCACTGCTATGTATCTTTTTTAGCTTTAGTTGCTCCTCCTTCATAATAGTCTGAATGAAATGATAACACAACTAAATATGTTTTGTCTTGGAGTGAAAAACTAAATTTTTACTAGATGGATGGAACTTTGGATATCACTATATAGTATACCATTTTATTTCTTGTGTTCCAACCCTTCCATCAACCTTTGTAACCAAATCATTTCTTTGTTCGCTTTTATAATGGAAACACACTCAACCTTTATGGTTAAAACTACCACAACCTTATATATACATGTTATCTAACTAAATTTTTTATACCACCTATAATGAACACATATCATGTAATTCTTATTATACTATCCAAGTCACCTTCCATGTCTAAATCAACATACACTTGTAATGTGACATCCAATCCACTATAACACAACATTGTATCTATGGTCCCTCTTAAGTAATGAAGGATCCATTTGACTACCTTCTAGTGTTTTTTCCTTAGATCACTGATGAGCCTATTCACTACTCCCATTACATGTGCAATATCTAGCCTTATACACACCATTTCATACATTAAACTACCAATTTCTAATGAGTAACATGTTTTGGAAATAAGATTATTTTCTTCTTGTGTTTTAAAGACATTATTAGTTTGAAGTGGATTGCCAAAGTTGTCCAAAATTGCATGCTAAACTTTTATAACACTTTCCTGATGTACTCTTCTTGTGATAATGTCAAACTTTCAATTCTTTCTATCTCTAGTAATTATCATACCATAGATTTGTTTAGCAGTACCTAGATTCTTCATAGTAGAAGAATCACTCAACTATATCTTGAGCTCAACTTTATATTGAGTACATTGATATACTACATGTTAGAGCCTAAAACAATCATTAGGTTAATATAAATACCATTTTATAATATTTTAAAATAAATAAAGGTTAAAATGACATTTAGAATAACCATGTTCGATCATAAACCTATCAATTTTAATATACCATTATCTTGGAGCTTGCTTCAATCTATACAAGCTATTATTTAGTTTACATACCAAATTCTTCTTGCCATTAACTTCATAACCTTATGGATCCTCCATGTAAATATCCTTCTCTAAATCCCCATGAAGGAAAATAGTCTTCCCATCTAACTATTCTAAGTGTATATATTTAATTGCAACTAAAATCAAAATAATTTTGACTGAAGTCATCTTAATAACCAAAGAAAATATCTCATTAAAATCTATACCTTTCTTCTGTGCAAAACCTTTCATCACCATTCTATCCTTATACTTCCTTTTACTTGCATCCTCCTCATTTAACTTATACACCCACTTATTCTACAATTCCTTCTATCCCTTGGAAATATCCACCAAATCTCATGTTTGGTTCATCATTAAAGAGCCATACTCCTCATCCATAGTTTTCTCCCACTTATCCTTGGCATCAACCTGCACTATTTCTTAATATCTCTCTAGCTCACCACCACCAATAAGCAATAATTGATTTAAAGGAGAAAACCATTCAGGCCATCTATTTTATGTTGAATAATTTATATTCCTAGGCCTAGAAAGGAGTCAACCCATGCATGAGAACCCAAAAACATCAATTTTTTTCACCCTTCTTATGTTACTTTAGGTGTTAAGATAATCTAAAGGAAGATCACTAGTTGTCATGTTCAAGACAGTAAGGTTTGATGTTTTGTCATGTTATGAAACACATAATGGTTATCTTTATCCCTTATTTGAACCTTTGTCAAGTCTCCTCTTTATGTTTAGACATGTGTGAAGATCTCAAAATAGGCCTTGAAATGGTCTCCATAGTCTAAATTTACCCATGATGGATATGACTAAATGTTTATAGCTAATGACCACTATTGTGAATCCATAAATTATGATGAGGTAATCCTTGATCATAATTTTTTTGGATGTTATATTGGAAGATGGGAGCCTAATTTAGATTCTTTAAGAAGGTTTTAAGATCTTTAAATAGGTGTGGATATGATATGCATTTGAAATATTCTCTTGAAGCCATATATATTATCCAAAAAGGGAGTATTTGACCTTAATGTGATGTTATTTGACCTCAAAAGGTCACTAAGACCAAAATTAACATCCTCAAAAGCCTTCATTAATTCCATTATGCCATGACCAAACCATTTCATATGCTAATGTTATCATTTTAATAAGTCAACAACTTCATTTGCCACTAAATAGGGCCTATACATGTCAAAACATGCCCCTTTAGCTCCCCAAACCATACCATGTGTTTTAAAATAGTGTCTAATCAATATTTTACCTCCTCCTACCTACCAATGGTGATTCATGATCTGAAACATGAGAAACTATAGGGAATTTATAGGTTGCAGTAGTTTATAAGGTTGTGTAGATTTATATGATATAATTTGATCAGATGGAGTTAGGTGTATTTAAAGGGAGTTAAAAATAGGAATTTTATGAAGGAATATAGGTGTTTAATATCCAAAAGAGCCAAAAATTGGTTCACGCCCTCCATCTAGCTCATTGGCATCCATGGAGAGCACTTCAGGTTTGTGAACAGTTTGTATAATCGAGAGAAAGTGTGACTATAGGCTCTTGGAAAAATGAAAGAGGTATAATGGCCTTCTAATCATTGGAATTAGTTTAAATATTAGTATTATAAGCTATAGTAATTAAAACTAATAATTTAAGAAACTTGGTTACCTTCCTCATTTGCATAGGGTCCAAAAAGGGGAATAGTTTCAACACATTATTGGTTTGTTTGATGAAACTAGTGATTATTCATGTTTTATATAGTCCTATAGGGCCCTTATATGGAACCCTCCACCCTTGGTCCACATGTGTGGGCCTATGGAATCAAGAAGCATACAATATTCCACTACCTATAGACTACAAGAAAATTTTTTATTGTTGAAAAGGGATGTTCAGTGCATATGTTTGATAATAAATAATGGTTTGAGGTATGTTGATGTCTCCTTAGAGTTGTTCATGTATTATTTCATCCTTATTATAGGTTAAATGTGTCATATGGATATAGAATACCACAAGATGCCACCTCCAAATTAGATTGCATGCATGTTTTCATTTCATTGCAAAGAAGGACAATGTGCTTGATGAGGATGGCTGTTGAATATCATCAAAATAACATAAAGGCAATAGAGGAATATTATATTCATATGAAAATGTAATTAATTTAGGATAATCATATCTCATTATAAAATTCATAGACTAAGAAACTATTAATCTACCCTCCAATGCATTCATAATATTGTTTATCTAAAACTAAGGTTATTTAGCAAAAGTTAAGGTATTCAGAGAGTCCTCAGTTTCCATTTCTCATCACATATGTCTGATTGATGACCTTCAAGTTTTTTGATCTATTATCTATGTGTGTAGATATGCCAAAGGTATTTTTAGGTCACCTTGAATATGAGTAAAGTATCCATTTTGAGCCCTTAAAGAAACCCTATCATCTGATGGTATCATCACTACCGTTCATCTCACAAATGGTCTCTGATTTCTAATTTTGAAGCTCCATGTGACCTCACAAATATAGTGTACCTAGAGGAGTATAATAGTATAGTGAATAATCCCACATGAATTATAATGTAGAGTGGGTTAGGTAATAAATAGTATAAGTATATAGGCATATATTGTTATAGGGTATTGAAGAGTTATTTGTAATTGAGCCTTGCTTAAAGGAGGTAGCCACTTTGAAGTGGCCCATGATTCAAAGTTGTTCCTTCCACAAAAGGAACACATATTTAATATAGTCAATATTTGTTAAATTTTCCATATTATAGTATATGGGTTTGTATCATTTGTATCAGAGCACTTTCCCTAGCCACCAATTTTTTTCTATTATTTTCAATCATTTTTAGTCTTGCAGTAGATCTAGTATTCATTGCATCAAAACCAACACAAAAATATTATAGATGTTTGTTATTAGTTTGGTATATTAAATTTGTTGGTAGAATCTCATATTTTATCTTAGATATATTATAAATATGTAGTATTCTGGTGCATATAAGGGTTTGGTTTTATGCATGAACATGTGTGTGTGCAAGTTTTTATATACAGGTTACATTGATCAAAATCTATTTGTAGTAATTTTGTTTCAATATCTGGTTTTACTTTGGTTCCATCATTACATCCATGGATCTCTTATGGTCTAGTTATAACATAAGGATATTCATCTACCATTTGCATCAACATACTTACATTTTACTTGCATCTCCTTGATGCCAATTCACTTAGTTCTCTCTCCTCTCATCACCATCCCCAATACAGCCTGCACACCATTTGGCCTATTTGTCAACATGGCCTATTACAATAGCTTAAATTTCAAGGTGGTCTAATTCTAAAATAGATTGAACACCATGATTAAGATTAATAGAATAAATCAAATGGCATATAAATATCAGGCCATCTATCATCAATCTACCTCTATGTGGAAATATGCATAGTTTTAGATGTTACCATTTTTGGCCCCTCATCATACCATATCAAAACTATCTTTCTTTGGACATCTTTAAACTTTTCTCCACATAGTAAATCATCCCCTCTACATGATTGAATCTATTCCTTTGATCCCTCTCCTACAAATTCATCTCAAGCTATCATCTCCATAATGTAATAGATCTGAATCTTTTGCATTCATAATCCTGTATAGTTTCACTCCACCTCATATCCAAACAAGTATTCTCTTCATCTCCTAATATCTAGGCTCCCTCCATGTATTATATTTCCATGACTCAATCTAGATGTGTCTCCTCACAATATTGAGGTCCCCTCTATGGATTGACTTAATAAAGAGATCAAGAACTAGGATGATGCTAGAGTGACTGTGTCTTTCCATCAATAGATCAAAGTATCTTTACATCAATAGATTTTACTCTATTTTCACCTCTAAATTATTGTCCCCACCATTGATTTTCTCTAGATCCAACTCACTTCACACTTAGATCCTCTGCTCTACATTTCCATTGCATCAACTCTGCTAACATCGATCTTGGCTTCTTCACACCCAATCAAAACCACACTTCCCATACACACCATGGTTTTTTTCAAATAGATTCATGGTATTTTATTATAAATTTATGTTTCTTTTTAGATTAATTTATTAGTGATTTTATGTTTTAGTTAAGTTTATTTAGTTTATCATTGATTAGTTTTAGGTAATATGTTAAGTGTGATTAATGGTTGATCTTAATAATTAGTGATTATTAATCATTGAATGGTCGATTGGTCCTTAGGGTTTGGATTTAGATTTACATCATTTGGTTTTATTTTGGTTAAAATTCATGATCTTTTCTTATTTTGTTATAGTCTTAGGTGTCATTTATTTTAGACCTTTAGATCATAATTAATCCATCATTTTTTTATAGTTCATATTATTTTCTAGCTTCATCTTAGGTATTAATGGTTTTGAATTTGCTATGAGTCTACATATATTTATGTGGTATTTTTTGGATATCCTAGTCTTTATTTTTTTATGTATTTTTTTCTCATGTGCTAATTTTAAGTCATTATTTGTCTAGTCATTTTACCATGTGTTAGTGTCAAAAAATAAAAAAATTGGTTGTGTTGTATCAGCTAATTTTTTTAGTTGAAACCGATGTCCACTCCTCTAGTTTTCATGAGGACTCTTATTTTATCTAGAGGTAATTTTACTGTGGCATTGACTAAACTTCATCAAATAGGGACCATCTGAGAATATCAAGTAGAATTTTAGGCACTCACTAACTAGGCTATAGGATTCTCTGATACCTTCTTACCATGTGGCTTCATTAGTGGTCATAATGATATAATTTTACATGAGGTTAAAATGTTTAGTCCTCACATAATGATAAAATTTGTGGGCTTAACTAAGCTCGCTAAATACCACATCAACCAGCAATGTCTCCAAACAATGCCCCTCAGACTATAAAAGCACTAAAAGTGCATGACCACTCATTCAATGAGTCCATTTAGGCAACTGCCATGCTCAAATGGATCCTAGATGAGCCCAAGCTAAAAATCATAGATCTTGAGAAAGGAATCAAGGATC
>JARHVA010006840.1:415000-477500 GCA_037957365.1 Torreya grandis | reverse complement strand
CATCTTCTAGGCATCTTTCACATTATTGTGCCATACACTTAAACTATAAACCTTATCAAAACATAATTCTCAGAATTATACTCAAGTGTCCCAAACTGATGGTTTTGAAGCTTGGGATCTATTTCCTTTCTTGGATGTTGAGAAGTTTAGTTATTTTTTCATTTGAGGCTTATCTTTAGGTGACCAGGGTTTTGGCTAATGCACTCTACTATACTAATACACTCTACCTTAGCTTCATTACTTTGATTTCCTCAAACATATCATAAAATGACTCATCAAAGCATCTTGGTCATTGCTTTAAGAACTGATATGATTGCCTGTGTCTCTAGGTTTTATTTTTCCCTTACTAAATTATATATCCTCTATTTCATGTCCTAGACCACTATTTTTGATTATGATGATTGGTCCTTAATAAAGCTCTCAACATCTTCTTCATGAATGGTAGCTTCTCCAAGCTATTGAATCGCCACTATTGTTAATACTATAAAGGGCTTCACCTTTTGGAAGGTGAATTCATAAATTCACACCATAGCTATTTTGGTGGTAACCTTCCCTAATCTAGCTATCTATAGATTAAATTTCATGGTTGTGGATGACTCTATAAATTTTAGAGGTTCTAAGACCTCTACACTAGTGTTACTTGATGCTCCAAGAGCATCCATATTATTGATTTTTGGTCTTTGAATGACCATAATTCTCCTTTATTCTTAATTTTTTACCATGTCCCTAATAAATGAATTCATTTCATCATGTACATACACACTTGTCATGGCACATGAATGGGAAAGAGTAGGGATCTTTTGTAATTTTCCATAAATGAACTAGTCAGGAATGTCTGGTCCATGAATTAGGAATTCATCACTTAATAGATTAACTTCACTAGTGGGATAAGTGAAGGTCAATTTTGGTCTTTTGGGTCCAAGGGAGACCAATTCCATTTCTACTTTCCTCTTCTCCTTAGGAGTAAATGGGACCATACCAAGAGTAAGATCCTTCCCTTTATCTTCTTGAGACTCCCCTGCTTGATCTTGAGTTTTTCAACCTATTATTCTTCCCTATTAGTATCATATGCCTCTAAAAGTTACTTGAGGGAAACCTAAAGTGTCTCTTTAGGCTCTAAGGCTATCATATCTATATACTAAACTAGGGAAGGTGTAATTTATGGGAGTGTGGTAGATGAGGGCTCTTTTCTAGGCCTCTCTTATAATTTCACTTCTCCTACTTTCTTGTTCATCCTGGCCTTGCACAATTTTCACCAGAGGTTGTGGTAGTGGTTGTTATACTTGGGGTTGTTACTAAGCCATCCTAGATGGTACAGGTAACAAGTGATATTGTAAAGGATGCATTTTCCATGTTTCACTAGATGGCTTGTCATCCTTGGTTAACCTATGTTCTAGTTTGATATTGTACCCTTGAATCTTGGCCAACACCTCTTCATAATTCTTAGCCTTAATGTAAATGGTGTCAAAAACAATGATTTGATGTACATACTTGGGCTTAGGGAACTTCTTGTCCTTTAAATTCTCACCCATTATGTTTTTTAGATCCCACATTTTGAGTTCATCCTGTTGAAAGCCAAATGAATACCTATATGTGGACATGATTTCCACCTATTTCCAATCTTTCAATATGGTTTTCCAAATAATTAGGGGGAAGGGGTAAAAAATACCCTTCCTCTTCTCTTTACATGTCCCATCAATGTCATGGATGAGATATGAGGCAATCTCTTACTACACAAGCTTAATTAGAACATATATTGGCAATCTGTAAGGCTGAGACATGAATTCTTCAATCCAAATGACTATGTAGTCAGAGCAGTACCATATGTCACCCATCATTTCAACATAATTCTTGATGAGTGGATGGATTGTAGGCATGGGAACACCTATGATGGCCTCCACTATGGCTAGGTAGACACAGTCATAAATAAATTGCATATGGTTCCTATACTTAAAGATGTGTAATTTAGAGTAATGGTAATTTTTCCATTAGGAGACTAATTTATAATACCAAGGAAGTTAATTGAGTTGAATGGGGCATCTAGAAGGTATGAAATCATGTAAAATTGCTTATATGTCTTCTTTTTAATGGTAGTGATTTATTTGGCTAGGAAAACACTAATTAAATATCCAATTAGAGGGGTGAGCTTTTCTTCCACCATGAAATATAGAAAGGGAACCAAAATTTTATTCAAATAGGTAGTTGAAGGAACTCCAAGGGCTCAGTTCAATAGGGTCATTATAAATCTGATGCCATATCTAAATTGTATTATTAGGATTTTTCCCTTAAAGTCCCTAAATATATGGGGTCCTTGGTGCAGCCAGGGCCTAAGGATAGAGTCTAGGTCATGGTTGTTGGTCCATTCCTTAATTTTGGATAGGTATAGATGGGGAGAGGGAGCTTATAATATTTCTCAAAAGCTATAGGAGAAATATAGGCTATTTTTTAGAATTCCCTTCCTAAATGATCCATTCATTAAATTCCATACAATAAACAAAGATGGGAGCAAAGATGTCTATACAATGTAGTACCTCAATTTTTACAGTAGCATGGTGGATTATGGCCATCTGGGAAACAACCAAGTTGTAATGCCTTTTTCTCACTGTAATAATCCTTTATTATTTATTTTTAATGAGATTCAATTCCTCCACCATGAAGAAGAGTTTGGACCAATTCTTAATGCCTAGGACATTTAGGGTTGTAAGGTCTAATTTAGTGTCCTTGAATATTCATCCTTAATTATCTATTGATAATTAGAGTTTAGTCTCTTCCTTTAATTGCTATATGTGAGCTGCCATGGTCTCTATTTTTGCAAATTTTTCACATTGGTTTGCAAATTGGTCTTTGTGAAAGCTCTTTTACACTAAAAAACATAATCAATCTCTTCTTGGATCAAATTATGACCAAATGAATTTGATTGGGTCACTTTTATGTAGGGTTTAGGGTTTTTTGAGATTTAATGGAAAGATATATCTAGACTTTGGTTCATACATGCTTTGTATTTGATTTGGACCTTTGCCTTTATACCTTTGCATTTCCAAGATGACAAGATCTTTCACTTTGTCCCTTTTTACTTGCATGGTGCCTATGTGGCATTGGTCTAAACCTTTCATGACATTTTTCATAAATACCTTTGAGCACTAGCCATTGTCATTTAAAATACCATCTTTCATTTTGCATTTTTGGATCAAAATTATGGATTAGTGTGAGCCGTTGATTATAACTCAGGCTCTTGATTTTGATTAGTTAATTTTATTCCAAACCTCATGGTTGTGACAATTGGCATATTTGTGTGTCTTCCCTATGCTTCATGTTTTATGTCAGTGCTTTATTGAATGAACATTATCCACATAGTGAGCTCACAAGCCTTTGTAAAGTCATGAGTTCTTTCATGCCATTGTATCATCCTCCAATGACATAATGCAAACCATCATATCATCTATCATCTATGCCTTGGATGCACTTTCAATAGATGTTGAGCTTTCATGGTTTTTGGGACTTGTTAAAAAGTCCACGGGAGCCTCACATCATTGGATCATCCTCTCATGAAAAAGTGCAAGCCATTGATCTATAGAGATGCCCAAACATTAAGTTAGTACATGATTAAAATGAGACTTAGGTTTAAATTCCTTAGGCTAAGGTTTATTACATTTTTATTAAGAACAAAGCAAAGCTTAGGCTAAGGGATTTATGTCTAATTTTTTTGAATCATATTAAAGGGGGTTAAGGTTAAATGTTTTAAGCCAATTTTTACATTGTGTTTAAATAAACACAATGTATGCATTGGTCTAAAACATTTATGCCAAGGCTTATAAAGTATGATAAAAGGATCAACATGAAATAATGGTCTACTAACATATAAGATTTTAATGTATTGACATAACACATTAAAACCTTTAGCTAGAAATAACTTGGTCTAAGTCCTATGTAACAAAGATCTCCTTTTAAAATAAGACTTAGTAGAATTCTATAGCTTAAGGTTAATGATATTTAAACAAAATTCCATGGGGACCCTAAATTATAGATTTAGACTAAGTTTTCTTTTGCATATATTTATACCATAAAACCATTTCCATATTTTGCAAGTCAAATATTTCTAGTGTTTGAGTATTTTTCAAACACTTCCCTGAATTTGTAAAGCAATTTTTGAGCCCTCCAACATGATTTTAGAGGATAATTTGATCTTAAGAAGGATAATTCGTTAGATCAAATTTGATGGTATCATGGATGTCAAATATGTCCTTGAAAAAATCAAATGATGATCATGTGAATGTCAATTTAAGATAATGAATCTTTTATTTTGATGGGCTTAAAGTTGATGATCACATAGATGTCAAATAAGTCCTTGCAGAAGTCAAGTGATAGTTGTGCAAATGTCAATTTGAAGCTCATAAAATTATTATGACCCACTGCAAGAGTGCTACTTAGCACATCTATGGGGATTTCCAGGATTTTGGACTTAATTTGCTCTATCAAATCAAAATCCATGATGAGACATTAGTTGTTGATCATGATCTAAGAGCTTGCTCATGATTGGTTGTTTATGTCAGGTAGGTCCCTTTGCTTTTAATCCTTAAATGTAAGGGTGTCACATGTTGATAATTCAAGCCTTTCATAATCATTTGACTTTTTAATTATGCTTTACTCTATCTATTCAGATCCTTGTGAGTAAGAAAGAACCATTGATCACAATCTGAGGGATTGAATATGATTGGTCCAAGGAGTTATGTGCATGATTCTATTGGTTTTCCTCATGTCATCCGATCAACAGACCACAGGAAGAATGAACTGTTAGATCATCCAAGACGCATGCTGTTTAAGTCAAAGTTCAGGTTTTTTACACTCCATTGGATCAAAGGCCATGATAAAGTGAAGGCCATTGGATCATGTAATATGTGAGGAAGTTAATGTTAGGACCACAATGATATAAAAAGACTTAGGCTAAGGTGTTAAGACTAAGGTCCCTATTGTATAAAAAAATACATCGAGGCCTTAGGATTAAGTAAAATATTAGGCTAAGTTATGTAAATCAAAGGACTGTGCTAACATAAAATTGGACTTGAAGAGCCAAAAATTAAGATAAGATGTTAATACTAAGGTCTCATTAGTATTAATAAATATAATGGGGCCTTAGGGTTAAAGCCTTAGGTTAAGGAAGGAAATATTTAAAAGGAACCTACATAATAAATATTAGTCCTAGCTAGAAATTTAAAAAGGGGAAATAATAAAAGGGACCAAGCATTATAGACTAAGCTCTAGTTGTGTTAAAAAACATGACTAAGCTTAAAACATTAACTTTATGATTAGGTCCAAAAAAGGGATTTTAAAAGGGTTTCTACCAATTTTTTCCTTCCAATATTCAAATTTGAACTAAGGGTTTTGCTAAGGTTATGAAGCATGGATTTTTCATGAACAAACACCATGGAACCTGTAACTAAAATCAATAAAGACCATTTATTATCACTATTAACCAAAATTAAATCAAAATACAACTAAGTAATATTGCTTTTGATAAAGTGGATGATCTTCAAATTCTAAAAATAAACTTATCATGCCATATTTCATGTTTAATTTCTAGGGATTCTCAAGGGTCTTAGTTTTTCAAAAAATGGGGGTATGTTGGTCCCAAAAAATGGAAAATCATGGGGAAAACATAATAATATGTTAGAAAATAGAGATTTTGGTCTAGACAAATAATTAGGTCATCCATTCTACTTGATCAAGCTGATCATCTAGATCCGATTATGGTTGAAACAAACTTTACAATTATAAACTTAGGGTTAAATACCATGACATATCCATTTTGTGTGTGTTCTTTGATTCCACTTACTATTTACCATGGGGGTTCAATAGGTAACTTCCAGTTTTTATGTCCTTAATCACTAACATTGACTTATAACATGTTAAGGTGTTTATTAAGAACCATGATTTTTAGCTCAAGGAAGGCTTGGGCATTGCTCTACTACTAGCCAAGTGTCTGTAACCCTAATAGAGATGCCTTTGACTCCACTCAGGGCCTTATTATAATACCAACTAGGCATCCATAACCCTAGTGGAGATTACCAGAATCACCTATGCTTGAAAGCTTTTGATTTTTTGCATTGCATCCTTCTTTTTTTATATTTTCTCTAGAATTTTATGCTTTATCAAGGTTGGGAACCATAATAGATAGGTTTTAGGATTAATTCAAGTATTTTATTTTGTAAAATCACCTATGGTTATAACCATTATCCTAAGTAAGGATGTTGAATAAGTGCTAGTCTGGGTATACCATGATAGTTTGAATCCTGGCCCTACAAGTGTAAGTCTTCTTAAAAACCAAATTGAGGTCAAGAAAATGGTTAAGTTCTCATGACATGATTAAATTCTTCTATTGGTCTTTACCATTTTATGCAAATTACAACATTGTGCTATATTTTAGAACCGTAGTCATCATATGCATGGGGTACACACCTTCATCTCTAAATTTTGGGCATTTCCAAGAAAATTTCATAACTTTGAGCTTAAAATTGTACAAGAGGACTTATTAGAACCAAGGAAGAAGGAAACAAGAAAGAAACACACAACAAAAAGCAAAAAGAAAGAAAGTAAAGGAAATCAAATAAATATATACATGCTTATGTAAAAACAAGGGAGAAGAAGGAAAGAAATAAAAGGAAAATAGCTAGCCTAACTACTTTGGATTCTAACCATCTTAAAGTTTACTCCATGAAGACCTTAGGAAGAGAAAAAAAAAATTAGTGATTGAGGTGTTTCCCATTGGTAGGAAATGTAAACTCTACTCTTTGTAGCTCTTTGAGCTTGAAGGTGTTGTTTCCCATTGTCTTTATAATATGGTATGGGCCAATCCACAAGGGTGTGAATTTTCCATGTTTTCCCTTAGGCTCAGATTCTTTGTCCCAAAGGAGAACTAGGTCCTCTTGTCTAAACACCTTAATATTTGATCATTTTTCAAACCATCTCTTGACTATGGTTTGATTCCTACTAAAATTAGCAAAGGCTTTCTCCCTTACATCTTCCATCTGAATGATGCCAAAAAATCTAGAGTCTAATAAATATTGACCCGCTTCCATATGTTCCTACATAAATCTGTATGTGGGCAACTTAAGGGTGATAAGGAAGATAGGTTATTGTATATAAACTAAAAAAAATAGTGAGGCTCTTAAATATTTTTTAATTCTTATCTTATGTATCCACAATGCAAACTTAAGGAGCTTATGCCATGTCTTGGGCTTGTCTACAATAGGCTTCTTGATTACCTTCATTAGGTTCTTATTGGTAGATTCAAAGAATATATTTCTTTAGGGATAATGGTTGGATGCAAACTTGAGAGTTATGCCATTATCATAATCCCATTTAGTCATCTCTATAGATATGAAGGTAGATCCATTATCACACACTAGAGAGACTAGAGTTCCTGACTTAGTACATATGTTTTCCTCCAAGAAGTTGATCACCTATTTAGTCTTACATTATTTAGTGGTTGAAACTTTAGTCCACCTTATACAATAGTCTATGGAAATAAGGACATACTTGTGACCTTTAGATGAATTATGGTTGATTACCCCAACAAATTCTAACCCCCCTTTATGTAAATGGTTTTTCAACCATGACTAGTTGCAAAGGCATTACTACCTTTGGATCCTTGGTGCAAAAAATATGACATGAGTGACCTTCCCTCACATGTTTATGAGAATATTTAAAATCATTTATCTAATAATAACAATCTCTAATAATTTTATGGGTTGTGGTTCTCCCATATAGATGTCCACTGCCTAACTTTTCAAAAAAGGTGCTCATGATTTAGGTGGCTTCTTCTTATGAGACACAACTCAAGTAAATTCCTTCAAAATTTCTTCTATACAATACCCCATCCTTAATTAGGTAATGAGATACCTTCAACCTTAGGGCCCTCTTTTTGTCCCTAGATAATCCTATAGGATAAGTACCATTAATTAGTAAATGTATGATTGAATCATACCATTCAATAGCTTGAAAGTTTTGTTGATCCACCTACATAATACTAATCCTAGGGTTTGCATTAGAAATAATTTGGATAAAACCTTAACACCTTACTAATTTTTATGTTTTCATTTCCAAGTAATACTCTTAAAAAACCAATATCCTTTTACCTCTATGTTCTCCCAGCTCATTCTGACTTAGCATGAACTTGGTGGTAGGGTCAGGTAAGATAACATGTACCTTATTTTTAAGGACATAATGCTTAAATTTATTAACTAAATTAACTAATGAAAATTATTGATTATCAATCAATGAATAATTTAACTAAACATTCTTAAAATTAGTGCTCATAAAAGCTATTGGGTGATCATACCCATCAATCTTCTCAATCAACACTGTACCCATGGTATGATCAGAGGCAAATGAATAGAGGTAAATGTTTTTTAAAAAGTCAAGAATTATGAGGACTGGAGCCTAGATAATGGCCACTTTGATATCATTAAATGACTTTATGGATTCTTCACTCTATGTAAATTTGGCATGCTTCTTTAGTATGTCATTTAGTGGCTCAAAAATATATGTAAACCTAGAAATAAAATTTCTTCCAAAGTTTATCTTTCCAAAAAATGACTTTATCTCTTTCCTATTATTTGGGGGATCTATTTTAGATATGACCTCAAAACTTTTAG
Source organism: Torreya grandis (assembly GCA_037957365.1). Lineage (NCBI taxonomy): Eukaryota > Viridiplantae > Streptophyta > Pinopsida > Cupressales > Taxaceae > Torreya > Torreya grandis. The sequence continues at coordinate 468,849 of JARHVA010006840.1, read as the reverse complement.
GATCTATAGATATCCCATCTTCAGTTTTAATATGACCCAATAATTTTATTTCTATCACACAAAATATACAATTCTTAGAGTTTAAGGAAATCCCATACCTTCTACATCTTTCAAACACTTGCTTGCAAATGCATGAAGTGATCTTCCATATTTTTAGAAAAAACTATTAGATCATCAATTTAAATAATGATACATTTACCTAAAAGCCTTGGAAGGCATGGTCCATAGCTCTTTGAAAAGTATCTCTAACATTAATCAACATAAAGGGCATTCTCTTGTAAGCAAAGTTCCCCATTTTGTTGTGAAGGTTATTTTAATTTTGTCCTCTTTATCAACAAATACTTGGTTGTAACCTAAAAATCCATCAAGAAAAAACATCATAGCTAAACCTGAAATAACTTGGATTACTTGGTCTAAAGAAGGAAGGGGATAGTTGTCCTTTTATGATGTTTTGTTTAAGTTTTTGAAGTCTATACAAAGTATAATCTCACCATTATTATTCTTGATTGGTACCAAGTTAGCCACCTAGATATAAATCTTGATGGGGAAGACTATCCTAACATCTAGTAGTCTTTTGACCTCTTTGAAGATCATGGGTTCCAGGATAGGATTTACAGGCCTCTACTTCTGCCTAAATAGTTTGTAACTTTGTTTAAGGGTTATAGTATGGGTAATGACTCTTAGATTAAAGTTATTTAAGTCATCATATGACAATGCTATGAAATCTCTGTATTAGGTAAGGTGATATTTGGCCTTCTTTTTATCAATGTTTGTATAAGATTTTCCAACATTTACTAGTTGGGGTTGGTCTTGGAGGCCAATATCAACAACATTATAATCTTTACCACTTACCTTGGGAACCTTAGAAACTTCAATAGTTTTTATTAATCAAATAGTCTCTCTAAATCAATCATCCCCTTAGGGATCTTGTTGTCATTCAACTGAATGACTTTACCATCAAACTTCTCCTCCTTAGATGTATTTTCATAAAACTCATCAATAATATGAGCATAAAATAGTCTATAATTGGTCATGAAATCCAATACCTACTGATCATCATTGAAAATTTGAAAATGGTTAACATTATCAAGAAATGAAGGACAAGGGATCAACTCAATGCTAACATTGGGGGAATCTTGGTTGGGCATGAGGTTGGATACAATAGATGCCAACTCATTAGCAACTTGGTTTTCCTCTCTTGGGATGGATGTGATGCTAAAATCATTAAAATACTCAATCAAATCCAAAACTCTTAACTTATATCTCTTAAGATATAAGAGCTTACATTGGTATTTGCTTCTTACTTGGTTGACCACTAGTTCTGAATCCCCATAAACTAGCAGTTCTTTAACCTTATTCTTTATATAAAATTATAAACCTAGGATAAGAGATTAATATTAATCAAGATTATTAGTGTAAGAGAATTGGATATTATAAGAATCATGGTAATTTCTATTATTAGGGTCAGTTAAGACCACACTAAAACCTGATCCAACATTACACTTAACACCATCAAAATGCAATTTCCACAATCCTAGAACAACATGAGCACTCTTGGGATCACATACCTTATCATTATCTAGGGTGAAAACCCCTAAGTCTAAGTCAATTATGTTTACTATATTATTTATAGTGTTGTACTTAGTTATTATAGGCTTCATCCTTAGCTCTCTCTCAACCCTAATTTTATTAGGAACACCCTTAAAGGTAGCCATACATATGAGTAGTCTAAAGACATGTAACCATTCAAAGCCTTAATCCATTCCCTACTCAATAAGAATCCATAAACATTAGGTATATCAAAAAATTAGATATCAATGAATTGCTTTAGCCTAGGCTCAAAATCTAATTGGATGTGAACATTTAAAATCTCCCCAATTACCTTAACTCTAGATCTATCTAAGTTAAAACTCTATTAGAATTAATAACGAGTCAAGCCAAGTTGTTTGTATATACCTGCAAGCATGATGTTGGTAAAATCACTAGAATCTAACAAGCAATTGTGTAAGTTCTTACCAAACATCCTGATAGTGAATAAGAAAGGAGGAGATTAAACTTTGGCTTTGTGTACAGTCACATTGGCATGATCAGCCTTGGGTGAATTGTTGGAATTCTTTGATAAACATTCCAACAAGAGGTCCCTTTGACTCTATAATCTATGTAACTTCATGTAATGTAATATTAACCTTTATTTTCTTCATGTCCTTAATAATTTTATATCTATTTTTATTAGAAGAACTAGGAATATCAATATTAGGTTTAGAAGTACTCCCTTTAGGTGATTCTAGATTATTTATTGAAGAAGTGTCTGGAAGAGTTCCAAAATTATTTAGAGGTGTTGAGGTAGTCAAGGGATGCCTTTATTCTCTATTCCTTAATGGGTAGATATTCTTCAAGAACTATTAAAAGGCTTGGATCTCCTCAAGAATCTCAACAGGTTCATTTTCCTCTTGAAAGGGGAAATCAAAAGTATCCATCATGAAGCCTTGATCAGATGATTTAGATCCAGAAGCACCTACACAACTTTCCTTGTTGGGGACCAATTAAAATGTATCCAACTCCTCTTGGAAATCCTCAAAGGCCTTGGAAAACTAAATATAATAAAATGTTTACATGATTGGTTATGTAATGTACCCTAAAATAATCAAGCAATGCAATATTAGTGAGGTCAATGTCCATGGTTTTCTTTTTAAAAGATGGCTCATTATTCCTATTTTTATGAAAATTAACATTCTAAAATCTATTATTTGGCCTATTGTACCTTTGAAATGAGAAGTTCCTACCTAAACTTTTATTAGTATTTCTAACTTGCTTTTACAATTAAATTAAATCAATGCTCAACTTTTGTACCATTTTTAAGATAAATTGATTCTCATTTTTAGGAAGTTTTAGAATTATACACTTTGGTATTATTAGTAAATGGTTTCAAATCCCTTTGATCATTTGGATTGAAGCCATTAGTAGGATGATTTAAGAATCCTAAATTTTGATAGGGAGTTACATGACTTAATGTCAACTAATTTAAGTTTGGGAGTTGGTTTAATAATAGGATATTTTGGTTGTTATTGGGGAAAAAGTTCATCATAGGCATATGTGGGTTGATGTATGGCATGGAGTATGCCATTTGTCCTTGGGGATGCATCTGATCATTGATGGTCATTGATTTAGAATAGGCTTGGGACAATGAAGTTATAGCTATAATAGATCTCTTCAAGAATATAGAGGTCATGGGATCTACTACATCTTTGTATATTTTTAAAGCTAAGGCATCATCAAGCTTATAAGGTTCTATGGTTATGCTATACATTTTATAAAATATAACATTAAAGGGCCTAATAGGCTTACTATCACCCCTTATAATAGTCGTAAATTGATGGTAAATGACATAAGGATTGACAATCTTAATAAATTAATCTATAAAGACATTATTGAAGGCATCCTTGCTAGTGATGTAGTTACTAGGTAAATTTAAAAAACAATCATAATATGCATCCTTAAAGGTAAAGGGGAATAACCTATAGGCCACATCTTCATGCATTACAATTTCCAATCTTAAGGCAAATTTACAAGACTTCATATGTTCTTCAGTAGTTACTATACCTATTGGGATAAATGTAGGCAAATATTTCTTAGGGTTTTGTGTGAGATCATGCACCACACTTGGTATGTTAATTGAAGATTCTCCTAACCAAGCCATACCTAGCTGAAGATTGAATGTACAAATACCTTGAAGAGGTGAAGTTGGATCTCTTACATCTACCTTTGTCACACCTAGATTTTCTATGAACCTCAAGCTCAAGTAAAGGTTCTATGGTCTTTGAGTGTGATCTTGTTCTAATCATAGGCAATTCTAGCTTAAAATTTGAAGATCCTACTTGAAATATGATGTATCAAGTTTAAATTTATAAATCATAAGAGTTATACCTACACATTGAGCTTATTTTACAAAGGTTGTAAGAAAAACTATAAAGGATGTTTATCTTTGATTGAATTATCTCAAAGATGTTTTCAATTATGTGAATATTTTCTATCTTTATAAATCTAAACCTAAAGGAACCTAGGTATATGAAATATATGCCAACCTTTGATCAAAATGAGTTTTCCTATCTTAGATAATATGAATTTTCAAATATTAAGCTAAATTTATTGAAAATAAGCATCCATATATCAAATAACTTCAATCTTTTTCTAAGGAATTAGAAAGATGTGTTACAAACAACAAAGGTCAATGATCTTTATAATTATATGCAAATAATTGACTCAAAAACACAAAGATACATTGATCTTATATCTAAATATGCTAAGATCAATAAAGATTTAAATAATTCATGGAGATCAGCCTTCCTTCTAGCACCAGTAGCAAACTACCTTATTGATACCTCTGAATTCCCTCCTTCTAATTTGGATCTATTTCCTTGCTTAGATGTTGAGAAGTTTGGCTATTTCATCCTCTAAGGCTTGTCATTGGGTGACCAAGATTTTAGATTGAATTCATTGATGGGATGAGTGAAGGTTAATCTTGGTATTTTAGATCCAAGGGGAACCAATGCAATTTATACTTTCCTCTTCTCCCTAGGAGCCAATGTGATCTTACCAAAAGCAAGCTCCTTCCCTTTATCTTCTTCAGACTCCCCTACTTGGAACCGAGTTTATTCAACCTATTCTTCTTCCTTGTTAGTATCATATGCCTTTACAAGTCCTTTGAGGGAAAACTTAATTGTCTCTTCAAGTTCTAAGGCTATAATATCTATGTACTGAATTGAGGAAGGTGGCCTTTGTAGGAGTGTGGTAGATGAGGGCCCTTCTCCAAGCCTCTCTTCCAATTTCACTTCTCCTAATTTCTCCTTACCATGACCTTATTCATCCTAGCCTTGTAGAATTTGCCCCTGAGGCTATGGTAGTGGTTTTTCTAGTTGGGGTTGTCCCTGGGCCACCCTAGATGGTCTAGGTAGCAAGTGATTTTGTAAATGATGTATTTTCCATGTCTCACTAGATGGCTTATCATCCTTGGTTAACTTGTGTTCCAGTTTGATGTTGTGCCCTTGAATCATGGCCAACACCTCTTCATTATTCTATGCATTCCTTGGGTTCTTTTCATGGTTGCCGCTCAGGAAATTTAAAAACAAATGACTATTTCACCGTCTTAAATTTGACGTTCGTGCACCCATCACTGCATTTGAATACTCAACAACTAGTTTGTCATGTTTAACGTTGACATCCTCGGGCCCATCACCCTTGGAATTTCCTTTGGCTTTTTTGCTTTCGCCTTTCTTCTTCATGGGCTTTTTATTTAGATTTTTTTCTTGTGGGATTTTTTGTGAAAAAAAGTCCATGAGAATTGTCTCAGTTGCTTTGATTTCTTCAAAATTTTCCCCAGGTCCTTTTTTTTGGAATTTTCTTGGCCTTTTTCTCTCCCACAGCCTCCCCAAATTTATTCAAACTTTTTGTCTAAAGAAATTCCTTTAGACAAAAAGTATGAAAGAAATCATCCTTGTCTTTTGATTTTGACTTAAGTCCCTTTCTTTCAGGTTTCTTGCTCATGGCCCTTCTAAATTCTAACAAAAAGTCCAAAGGATTTCTTCCTTGCCTCTACCGACTGCCTTAGAATTTTTTTTTGAAAGAACTTACCTTTACGGCCTTCTTGAAAATGACCCTTCCAAAGGGTGCCTTTGTCGACTAAGTGCCCTCCACAAGGGCACTTGTCCTTCGGGGGGCTCCCTTGAACTTTTCCTATTGAACTGCTCTTTTGAACCAATCGTTGATCCAATCCTTTAAACTGGTTCAATGGTTCAAGCGATTGTTAAACCAAGTCTTTGAACCGAGTGTTGAACTAAGCTCATTGAATCATCTGATTGAACTAAGCGATTGAACTGTGCATTAAACCAAGATTTGAATTGAGCCAATGAACTGACTGAGGAAAATGAGTGATTGAACCATCTGGTGAACTTTTTCGATTGAACTTAGGCTTTGAACCAAAGCGATGAACCAAGGTATTAAACAAAGCGATTAAACCAATTCAATGGTTCAAAATGCTAACCTTCCTTATGAATTTATTCAAACAAGAGTTAGAAGAAGCTTTGTAAAACCTTACACTTTTTGAATTAGTTCTTTTGCTGAAAGACTACACCTACAGAGTTCATAGAAATGGACTTGTAGAGTCCATAGAAAACTTATAGAGTCTATAAAAATGGACCTGCAGAGTCCGTAGAAAACCTGTAGAGTCCATAGAAATTTGGAAGACTCGTGCAAAATCAAAAGTACTGGCTCAGAATAACATGAAAAAAGGGGGGACCGATTTTTGGCCTGTTAGGCAAAAAATGGTCAACAAATTAGCGACTCCTAGGGGAAGCATGCCTGCTATGCTTAGAGACCAGTTGCCTTTAAGTCCATTGGGCATGGAGTCAGATTTATCTTGAACAAAGTGAGCAACATCCCCAAAGATCCAAGAATCAAACATGAAGCCTTTTACCCCAGACACAAAGGAAAGCACACACAAGACTAAAAACACTACCTGTGTGAACTGCACTTAGGGAAAGTAGGAAAAGAAAATGAAAGCAACTACTATGTATAACTAACCAAGAATATTTACCTCCCTCCTAGATCAAAGGGAAAACTTCTTAAGTCCCCTTCCTGGCTAGGAAACTTATGGTGCCAGACAAGTGGCTGAATGAAGTGGAGGCCTAGTGGCTTGCTCCTCTTACCTGCCACCTGGATTGGCTTGTATCTGAGTGGATCAGATTTAAACATGCTTCCAACATATATGTACTCTATTTTTTCTTGGAATCTTGCCTCCTATTGGTTCTTCATGCTGGTGTATCTCATCAAGAAATCAATCACTGCTGGCTCATCACCATAAGCCCCTTGATATGCATCATTGATTGGCTTGTTTCCTTCTGCCTCATGTGCGAGTTCCATGGTATGATCATCCTCGATGATTTTGAAGAAATTATCCTTAGATTCACCAACCTCATGAAAGGATAAATCTGAAAGCCTGTAGCCCCTTTGCATACTTATTTGAGTCCCAATACTTCCTTCTCCACCCTTATCCAGCTCATATCCCCCTTGAAGAAGAGTGTAACCCACCCCAATGACTTCAAACAAATAATTCAAAACATGATCAAGAAAGTGTCCATGCCCCTCCATGATGTCTTTCAAAATGAGAAAAGGGGCAAAAAACACTTCTTCCTCATCAGAGATAGGGGCAAAAGCTTGTGACTTGTCTTGTTGTTAATCAAAGGGGGTACCTATGGTGATCTCCTCTTCATCTGCACTCATGAAGTCTCCCTAATCAGTCATGAATTGAGCATACTCCTCTTCACTTGCTTCCTTCAAGATAGGTTCCTCCTCGAAAAACGTGGAAATGAAAGGTTGATGGACGAACTCATGTGGAAGAGGAGGCAGTCCTTGAGCTAGAATCAAATGATTCTCCTCTTTCCATTTGGTTAGGACTTCATCTATATTAGGCATGACCTAATATCTCTCTTATAGGTGTGTATATGGGGTGTGTTTAGACATGGGATCTGATATTTGGTCTGAAATGTCCATCACACATTGGCTGAGGAAACTCGCTCTAGACTCCAACTTTGTAATCTACCTGTCTATATCTTCTTGGAAGAGCCTTTCCTAGAGGTCACAATCATCATTGGGAGTAGGAGTAGCCTCATCTTCTTCAAGGGTTAGAGTAAAACCTTTCTCCTCCTCTTCCTTTCTGCCCCAAGATTCCATTATTTGCTTCCAACTCATGACCTTGGGATTGGAATTTTGCTCCTATGAACAGGCAACAACTTTATCCTCTTCAAGGTCTTGAGCTTGTTCATGATGTTCCTTCATCCAACTTGGAATTTGGAGATCATGTTGAAAGACTTGAGGAGGTTGGGGAAGATTTGGGAGGGTCTGATCATGTATAGGAAGAGCTGTCTGAAAAGAGGCGTACTAAAAAGCTAGGCATATGGGATTAAAGGTATGATCGATTGATGCATTGGATGAGCCAGAATGAGCAAGTGCCATCTGATAGAAAGGATTTGGCACAAAAGAGGGAGATTTATCTAGAATAGGAGGGGGCACACAAGTCTCATCAAAATTAGGTTGGGAAAAAGAAACAGGGGATCCTTTTAAAACCTCATGAGAAAAAGGGGGTAGACCTTGGGCCAAAATCACTTGATTTTCATCTCTCCATTTTACTAACACTTCATCAATATTGAAAACAGCTTGAGGATTGGTAGAAGGGGTATATTTTAGTGTAATCTCCCCTACAAGGTCTAAAATCTCCATCTCTCTTTCTCCAAGCAGTCTCATCTTAGCCTCTAATTCCTCAATCTGCTTAGACAGATTATCCTCATTTTGTGCTGCTTGGTGCTTCATCGGTCCCACAAGTGAGAGGGGATTTTCCATTTTTGCATGTGGAAGGGCAGGAGCTAGGCGTAATGCCTTGGGTGTAATGCAATACATCAACAGGTTACCAAAAGGTCTGAACCTATCTCTAGGTTCCACTTAGAACCCTACATGACTAACCTATAAATTGTCAATTGTACTATCCTAGATGAGGATAAACACCCTAATGACCAATATCCTATTGAACTACTTGAAGGAATATAAGATTTTATCCTTCATGAATGGATAGTAGAGAATCATGGTTATGATCCATATAAAATAATTGAAGAGGCTAGTTTGGGTGTGTATTATATGCATGAAGAAGGAGATACCATACCAAGTCTCACTAGCACAAGCCAAGATCATGAAAGAGCATGAAACTTATTCTTTGTGGATCTAGATCAAAAAATGGAAGTGGGGAAGGTGTCATGCTTATCTCCCCTTCCAAGCAAAAGTATTTTTCTACCTTGAGGTTTCAATTTAGTTACACTTCCAATATAATAGAATATGAATCCCTCATCCATGGGATTCTAGTAAAGGAAGAGAGGCATTGAGATCATATAAGCTATGTAAAATAGTGAATTAGTGGTGCATTAGGTGTGAGGTCAAATTTTAGTCAAGAATACACTCTTGAAGGCCTAAAAACATAGGGTTTAGGACCTCTTGGAAGACTTTCAAGCCTTTGACATTTGCTCCATTCCTAGAGAGGCCAATCAACATGTAGATCGGTTAGCAACCATTAAGACACAATATGACATACAAAGTGGAGTTAAAGACATAAAAAAGTAGTCCAAAATCAAGGTGGTATGTAGGCCTTAAGTCCTTGAAGATGAGGTGAGATGGAAAGTGTTTGAAAATTATAAGTAAATTACTTGTTTCTTACAACATGAGGTAGAACTCTTCTCAAGGAACTAAGGCATATTACAACAATAGTTTGAGGACAAAATTATCCAATTGAGGACAAATAAACTACCTAAGGGCTTGGTAACATTAGAAATACTATTTAATGAAGATAAACAACTAAGGAAGGATAAGGTAAGCATTTCCACTAAGGAGGAATGCTATGAAAAAGTCACCATATTCAAAGACAAACTACTCAAAATAGTAAAGGTGAACACCAAGGAGAAGGCAACATTCATAGAATTATGACAAGAAATTTTAGATATTTTTTATTTAAAATATCATGATTTGAATGGGTTTGACCCTAGTTTAGCTCAACATACCATAGATTTGGAGGCAAGTGCTAAGCCTATGAGACAAAAGTAAAGATAAATCAACCCCAAGATTGATATCATATTAAGGAAGGATTTGAAAAAGTTTGTTGAATTCAACATTAAATTCCTAATCAAATACTATTCATGGGTGGAAAATATTATTCCTATAAGTAACTAGATGTTAAGCATTATTCCTATTGTTGAGGTTTGGCATTGATTTTATCATTAATGTCAAAGGTTCTTGAGAAGTTTGATATCATTATTGTTGTCATTGACTATATTTGTTGTCCTAGAGGTGATTATGAAGGTTGATGTCATGTAACTATCATTTTTATTGTCATTTATGTCTCAGTGGTATTGTAGTGATTGTTGTGTTATAACAAGCTAAAGTGTTGAAGGTCGGTTGGCATGGACATGAGGTCATAGGTCTTCATGAAGTCATTAAAGAGTGTAGCTATGAAGAGAGAATATTGATCAGTGTTGTAGTGATTATGAGAATGTAAGATATGATTGGTATATGCTTTTATGTCTATATGAGTGATATGAAGGTTATCATGGAAGGTCCTTATTATCAAAATTATCAAAGTGATTGAGCCTAGTAGTGTTTTGAGAAGGTATGTGCATAGGATGCCCAATATTGTGTATGAGGAGGCATGATGTCATGATGAGATAATATTGTATAAGAATGTTTGACATTGTGTGATCATGTGAGTGATGTATTGAGAGATTGAAAATAGGTTTGAAGGTTAGTTTAAGGCCTAATGATGTGTGAAGACCCAGATATAGAAAACAAGGTGGTAAGATCATGGCCTAATGAGGTATGAGGTATAGTTTCCAAGGAAAGTATGCACATGTGATATTTTATAGATGAATGATAGGTTATACCAGGTTTATTTATGAAGTTTTAGATCAAATTTTTAAGTTAAGGTAAGAAAAAGTGTTTTTAGGTCTCTTGATTGCATAGAATGAAGGGTTTTCAATTAGAGAATGATTTTATTGTGTTAATTATCTCATAAAAACTTTTCATGGGAACCTAAGTTGTTCATGGTAGATGGTGAATGGTCCTAACTCAAAATTACATGCATTTTTTTGTATTGAGGGGATATGCTTTATGAATGATTGCTAAGAATAGAAATAGATTTAAACCCTCTTAGAACCCTGATAAGGACCTCAAAGTTGATAAAAAGTAACCATAATGGATTAATATGATTAGGTAAAATATTTTAAGTTGTATTCAACTCTCCCAATCACCTCTTGGTGTGATTGAGTTGTGAGGTGTATGAGTAGATCTTATAAGAAAGTGAAGATTTCTCAAAGATTTACTGTAAAAGTTAGAGCTGACTAAGTCAATGTTTGAAAATGGATGGAGGATGAATATTGAGACTAATTTTTCATGTAAATTAAGGTTTATAGATATGTTATATCCCTTAAGTGTGATAAACTAGTCATCTAAGTTAGCCAGCCACTAACAGGCCTAATGATGGAAATAATGAAAAACTCAAGTAGTATTGAGAAGATTATTAAGAATTTGTTATCATGATATAGTGATGAAACTAAGTACATAAATATTTTTTCTAGGAATTTTAATAATTTTTCATGTTTTTTATAAGTTTTGGAGCTTAGTGAATATAGTGAAAATGTTGCTCAAAAGTTGACATGTCTAGTTCATATGAGACAATGAGATATAAGGTCATGAGATTAGTCTGTAAAACCAATATTTTAAATTTTAATATATTATAATTATATATAATAATTATATAATTATCTCATAATATTATATACATGAATAATAATTCATTTAATATGTCCATATAGGTTTTGGAGGTCTAAGTCACCATGACTGGTCATTGAGGAAAACTGATAGTTCTGAGTGAGTTGCAGAGGTATTTTTGAGGTTCGATACACTATGTGATGAATTATAATAAAATTTATGAAGTTTTTAAGGTATTTTATGTTATTTTTATATTATTTATTTTCATGTTTTTGTGGATAAATATAGTGTTATCTTTAGTTTTTCAAAATAGACCTTTCTATGTGTGTGAAGGCCTAACGTAAACAATACTAATGGTGTGATTTAAGTGGTGGTTAGAGATGAAAAGAATCATGGAACAAAGATGAAATTAGTATGGGTTTATTTGATTTGAATTTGAGTTGTTACTGTTGTGTGTTAAGTATTAATGTTTTCCAAGGATATCAAAGGGTAACATGTACTAATGAAGGCCTAATTGAATTAGGTCTCCTTAAGGCCTAAAAGAGGTTTATGCATTTTAAGTTGTGGATGACATTTTTTAATGATTTATTCATGTATAAAATTTGTTATAAGAATTATTTAAATGTTAATATAATTTTTTAAGAGTGTATGGATGACAAAGAGGTGTGTGAGCTAGAGAATTATATAAGAACAAGGCTTAATAGGTCTAATTGACTAGTTAGAAAAAGAGATAGTGCAAGCAAAGGAAATAAAAATTTGAATAGTTTAAAGAGGTATTTTATAAAATAATATGGTGTATATAAACTATAATAAAGATATAACATGGGTACTATATATGAATATCAAGGTCATATAACCTATTCAGTCTTGAAGAGACCTAGTTGAGTGAAGAGGGCTAGATGGCCATTTGAGAGGGATAAGAGTGTGAAGAGATGAAGAGGTGGTCATAATTTATTGGTTGATAAACATAGTGATATGAATGTGATTAAGACAATTATGTGTCTAGTTTGGTGCTAAGTCATCTAAGGGGTTGGTGCCTCCTTGCAAGTTGGTGCTTATTTATGCTAGCTGAGTTAGTGCTTAGTTAGTTGGGGTTGGTGATCCAGGTGGAATTGGTTCTTCAATAAAATGTGATATTTTGAATTATAGGAATATATTAAATTTATAGTGATTAGTGGTTTTTATTCCCCTTGAGGGTTTCCCACATAGGTAATGTGTTTTTTGATCTTGTATAGTTGTATATGATTTGTTAGATGTTCATGTTTGTATGAATGGTTCATGTATGATTGAGTGGAATTGAATTAATGTTTTAAAGACATTGATTCACCCATCATCTAATGATTATAATTCTAATATAATAATGGGTAGATAAGGTTGTGTGTGGACTTAAGGAATCTCAATAAGGTATCACTAATAGATCACTACCCTTTATCATCTATGGATTAAATTATTCAAAGAGTTATAGGTTCAAAAAGGTTTTCTATAATTGATGGATAATTATGGTACAAATAGGAATTAGTGAGGGAGGAGGATCAACACAAGACTAACTTCACAATCAAGTGGGGACTTATGCTTACAAGAAGATGCCTTTTGGATTGTCTAAAGTAGGGGCTACATTCCAAAGTTAAATAGATGTGGCTTTCCAATGGATCATAAATGAGATGGTGTTCATTTAACTTGATGACATTATATTATTATAAAAGGATCCCAAAGATAAATTAACACATTTTATGTTGGTGTTTTATAGGTGTAGGCATTTTGAGGTCTCTTTGAACCCCCAAATGTGTATATTTATAGTCCACGAGGATACACTTGTAGGACATGTTATGTCAAAATATGACCTCTCTATTGAACTTGAAAGAATAGATGCAATATTTGCCTTATCATCTTCCCCAAAAAAATAATGTATTGAAAAGTTTCTTGGGAGAAATCAATTTCATTAGAAGATTTATACCCAGATTTATAGAATTGGTGAGGCCTATATCTCACATGATAAAGAAACACGAGTTATTATATAAAAAGGAAGGTAAGAGAAGTTTTAAGGCCATAAATTATGCCATTACTAAAGATAAAATATTATCAACCCTAATTTTATAAAATATTTAATGTATGCCTTCTCTACAAGTGACACTATTTATACTATGCTCATGTAACAAAATAGTCAAGGCCTTGAGAATCCCATAGGCTTATTTAGAAAAACATTAGAGGGGTATGGGGATAGGTATACATATATTTAAAAACATGTTATTTAATTCATGAGATTCATCATATAATTTTAGACACATGGTGTCTAATAACATTATATTTATCGTAGTGGTTCACCCTAGCATTAAGGATTTCATCCTTAATAGAGACTTGAGTTAAAAGAGAGTTGGTTGGGTGACCAAGTGCATGGATTATGACATAGAGGTGAAGATGTAATAATTTTTTTAGTGTTAGGGTACCATGTGATCACCATGAAGTAGATATGAAGGAAGATATGGAAGTGGTTTTGACAGTCCAAGATGTTCGACAAGGAGCTACAACTACATATCCTTCTAGCTAGACTTAAGATAGGTGAAATTCCTCCAAATGGGAGAATGTCATATAGGATTAAATAGGACAATAAGGAGTTAATTTAGAATAAAATCCATTCCTTATATCTTGGTTGATGGGGTAATATTCAATAAATACCTTGATGGCATGCTTTTAAGGTGTGTAGAGACTACTCAAGTTGACAATCTTTTAAAATAGTTTCATAATGGGCCTGCAGGAGGGAAATTTTCATCCTAGAACAAAACATAAAATATCATAAGAGAAATATATTTTTTTCCATGTTTATTCAAGGACCCCCATGCTTGGGTTGGGAGGGGACCAAAATGTGTTATGTTCACTAGCAAGCAAAGATTAGTTGTGTTGCCTCGAAAGCCCATTCAAGTTGAACATCCCTTCATGAAATGGGGTTTACAATTTATATGTATGATTAATACCCCATATATTTCTATAAATAAGTGGGTTTTGATATACAGTGATTACTTTACTAGGTGGGTGGAGGTAGCTGCACTCGAGGAAGCAAATGAGAATTCATTTTTGGAGTTATATGACAACCTAGTGATTAGATTTAGGGTCCCATCTACCATCATATTAGATAATGTATTGGAATTAATTAGTGAAAAAATGAGTGAGTGTTCCATTAATAATGGCATTTACCTTAGTTATTAATCTAATTACTATCCACAGGGCAATGTCATTGCATATTACACCAATAAAACCTTGATTAGGATCATAAAAATAACAATGGAAGACAACCAAAAGGAGTGGTACACCCAGATAAGGACTACCGTATTGGAAGATATGATTATTCCCAATAGGTATAATATTAACTCACCATATATTCATCTTTATGGAAAGGAAGCAAGACTACTTATTTCACTTGAGATGCTAGCCTTGGAACTTGCACAACAACTTAAACTCATAGAGATTGATGCAATGGAGGTGAGGATGAAAGAGTTGAGGGAAATAGAAGAGATAATGGATGATGCTATGAATTATATGTGGTCCAACCAAGATAAATTAAAAATATCATTTGATAAGAGATCCTCTTACAACACCTTCCAACTAGGTGACATTATACTTAAGTGGGATGAGGACCATGCTAAACAAGGTAAGCATTCAAAATTTGATAGTCTTTGGAGTGGGCCATATGTCATTAGTAGATGTAAGGAGAGAAATGACTTATAATTATACAAATTTAGTGGTGATAAAATCCCTATCCCTATAAATGGGAATTTCCTCAAGTATTTCTATTAGAGTCAAAAAACTCTCTTATATATAGTAGTTGGTTCCCTTCCTCCAAGTGCTGAAGCACATGCTTTACTAGTGGTTTGTTTGTCATTATTTCTTACTACTGTGTCCATGTTTTTATTATTTATTTTTTTTGTGTCATATTAAGTTTTTTTAAGTCTTTAAGGTCTACAAGTTATTATTCAAGTGAAGTTCAATCAAAGAGTCTTCACCTATTCATGAGTGATAGGAAAATAGATCTTGGGTCCTCTTGACCAGTAGGTAGGTTAAACCTTTAGAGTCACTAGTAATATTGACTAATTTATACTCCTAGTCCTAGAAATAAGTTAACCCATTCATTATAACTTAATAAAATCACTTTTGGTCACCCTTATTATGTTTCTTATGGTGTTAAGATAGTCCAAATGAAGATCATTGGTTATCATGTCAAGGATAGTGTTATGATCCACACTTTAATATTAAAAAATAATGCAAAATATAATTTAGATTAACACATAAAAAAATATATTTGTGGACCAAGATGTCCAAATATGCAATTTATTCATAAATAGAATACCCTTAAGGTAGGGCAACACCATACAATACTCCTTTAGGAAGGAATAACTCCATAATTTCTCTTCAAGGGGAAAATCTCCAATATCCTCTTACAAAAAAAGACTTAGTGGTTAATTGATAATTTTATAATGATATTTATCTTATTTATATAGAACAATAACTAACAATAGATGGGTAACCTCCTAATCCCAAGGTAGGTGGACCATTACTCAATACAATAATTCCATAAATTACTCCATTATCCTAATATATTGGACCCATATAACTCACTAAGGTGGATGTGTACCTCATTTAGACATCTGTATAAACCCACATACATTAATATATCATATCCATAGGTACATAATGTTACCTCCCTCTTTGACTTGTTTCATCCCCAAAACATAGGAAGAAACCAAATAATGGGTATGATTCAAATTATTGCACACTTGTCTCCAATTGTGATCATCTAGCCACCCATATGTGATATTAGTAGGTGATAACTCTCCAAGCCTATTTAAAAATTCCATTATTCTCCTTTGATTCCTTTCATGATTATAACTATACTACTTTGGTGTCCATGCATAATTATTCCTCTTTTGATTCCATGTACCATATTCTGCTATGCTACTCTAATTCCATCCATGACCATAGTAGGTATTATTCCATGCATAATCATAGTGATTTCCCCATACATTCCATGTTCCATAGGCTATTGTATTTATCTAATTCCATAATTGACCATAGTAATTCTTCTTTGTCTTCTATGCATAGACATAGTGATTAGAAATTTGATTTCCTGTATATCCAGAATGATTGTTGTTATGATGCTCCCTCACCTAGTTTCATGATTTTTTCCTCTCATGATGATGTGGGTGTCTATATACCTCAAAATTTTCCAATACTTTGACAATATCCACCATTTTTACCTCTTCTCCCTTTTCCTTCTTTGTGTCTTGAGTAGATGAAGTGTTCATTTCTAATTGTAGTGTGTCTTGATCTATGCCATCTAAATCTTCCTCATGCTCTTCATCACTAGTTTCAATCTCATTATTATGATCTACCTTGATTTTTAGTGGTGCCTTTACCACTATGATATCTTGTAAAGTGACCTTATTTTTCCTATACCAAAAATTCATGAACTTTTTTTGAACATTAATATTGATTATTCCCAAAGTCCCTAACCATGGATATCTAAGAACCATATCCACATCATCCATATATAAAGCATACAAATCTAAATTAAAAACATATTTTTACATAATGAGCTTCAAATCTTAAAACATTTAAATATTCTTACCATCTACTTTAACCTCTTTGATGTTCTTTGATTGAACATGTAGATGCTTGATCACATTCATGTTGATGAAGTTATACTTGCTGGTAGGGTTTATGGACACAACAAATTTATTTTGAATGAATCCATGAAATTGAAAAATTGACTCAAATTTCTTTGGATCCAAATTATTTGAACCCTTATCATCCAATTCTTCTTCTTATTCACTTTCGTGTTCTTCCTCATTCTCATTATTTTCTTTCACTAATTTTTATTTTTTAGTAGCTTCATTCTCTTCTTCATTACCATCATTATTTTCTTCCTCTTTTGCATCCTCTTTTTCTTTTATATGACATCGATCTAGGAAGATATGTTCCATTGGTTCCCATGAAGAATATATTTGTACAAAGTTGAACTGATTAAACTAATATTGTGCAGGCCTATACAATTAAAGAGATAATTGTTCTTTCCAAAAAACTATTTGAGTATTATTTTAATTAAAAAAGGATCAACAATTATCTAGCATCAATATCATCCTCCCCTAAAAATACTTACAACTTCATGATCCACAAAAAAACTAGGGTTCATAAAACCCTAAAATATCAATAAATCATACAAAACTAATCCAAAGAGTCCCAATTTTTTATTTTATCTTCCTATTATGATATTAGAGTTTAATTTATAAAGTTATGAAAAAATCCACAAATTTTTACCTATATAATGAATATACAAAAAATAATAAAATCACAATAAATAACTCAATATAATTCAAAAACTTCTAAAAGTTTTACTGTGTTTCTCTTGTATGTTTGTATATCTCTAGTAAACATTTTGAAGAAAAATTCCTTATATTTCATAATATATAACCAAATTAGTACAAACCCTAAAATATCAATAACTCCTTCAAAAATTTAGAAAACCTTGATTTTTTTTACTATGCCTTAAAATATTCTCCATATCTAGTAAAAAAATGTGAAAAAATTTAAAACCAATCCAAAGATATTGATAATTCCACAAAACTAGGGTTTAACCACACAAAAATTTCCCAAATCAAAGCTCTAAACCACTTGTTATGATCCACACTTATAATATTCAAAAATAATATATAATATAATGTAGATCAACATATTACAAAATATATTAGTTGACCAAGATGTCCAAATATGCAAAAATGGAATACCCTTAATGTAGGGCAACACCATACAATACTCCTTTAGGAAGGAATAACTCCATAATGTCTCTTCGAGGGAACAAACTTCAATATCCTCTTACAATAGAAGACTCAATGATTAGTTGATACTTTTATAATGATATTCATTTTCTTTATATAAAGCACTAACTAAAAATGGATGGGTAACCTCTTAATCCCAAGGTAGGCCAACCATTACCCAATACTATAATTCCAAAAATTACTCCATTATCCTAATATATTAGACCCATATAACTCACTAAGGGGGATGTCTACCACATGTCAGCATCTCCATCAACCCATATACATTAACATAACATATCCCTAGGTACATAGCAAATAATAGGTTTGATGTTTTGTCATGTTATGACACACATATTGGTTATATTTACCCCATGTTTAAACTTATTTCAAGTGTCATAATTATGTTTAAATATGCATGAAGATCCATATCAAGACTTGAAGTTGTCTCAAAAGTCCAAATTTGTCCATGATGGAGATGACTAAATATTTTTAGCTAATGACACTATCATGAATCTATTGAGTATGATGAGGTATAGATTGATCATAATTTTTATGTATGTTATATAGTTTGATGGGAGCCTAACTTAGGTTTTTATAAGATTCTAATATATTTTAATAGGTGTTGAAATGATATCCATTTGAAATGTTCTCTTAAAGCCATATATATTATCCAAAAAGGGAGTATTTGACCTTAATGTGATGATATTTTACCTTATAAGGACACTAATAGCACCATTAACATCCTAAAAAATCTTCATGAATTCCATTATGTCGTTACCAAACCATTTTATATGCTAATGTTGTCCTCTTCATAAGTCAACACATTCATTGTCCACTAAATGGGCCCCACATGTGTGAAAATGCACCCCTTTAGCTCCTAAAATTTTATGATGGGTTTTCAAACATTTTTTGACCCATATTTTCTCTCCTCCTTCCTACCAATGGTGATTCATGATCTAAAACATGAGAAAATGTAGAGAATTTTTAGGTTATAGGAGTTTGTATGGTTGTACAGATCTGTATAGTATAGATTTGATGAGATGGAGTCATAGGTCTATAAGGGAACTTCAAGATAGTCATATTATGAAGAAATACATGTTTTTTAGAGCCAAAATATCCAAAAATTTGTTCATTTCCTCTACTAATTTCTTTGGTAGCCATGGAGAGCACTTTAGGTTTGTGCTCAATCCATATAAGGGAGAGAAAGTGAGGATCCAAGAACTTATCCAAAGGAGGGAGGTATAATGGAATTTAAATCATATTAATTAGTTTCAAGACTATTGTTCTATGATGTATTAATAAACACTAAGAAGTTAAGTAACTTAATTACCTTCTTCATCTACATAGGGTCCAAAAAGGGGAATTGTTTCTACATATTATTAGCTTGTTTGATGAAACCAATGATTATTAATCTATTTTATAGTCTTAAAAGGTCCTTTGATGGTACCTTCCACCATACTCCACATGTGTGTGCCTATGTAATCAAGAAACATACAAGCTACCACTATCTATAGATTGCAAGAAAAGTTACATTGGTGAAAATGGATATTCAGTGCATATGTTTGATAATAAATAATGGTTTGAGGTGTGTTGATGGATCCTTAGAGTTTTTGATGTATTATTTCATCCTTATTATAGGTGAAATGGTTAGATGGATCTCAACCACCATAATATGTCACCTCCATATAAGACTACTTGCATGTTTTGGTTTCATTACAAAGAAGGACAATGTGCTTGATGAGGATGGATATTGAATGCCATGAAAATACCATAAAGGTAATAGAGGAATATTATATTCATATAAAAATGTAATTTTTTAGGATAACTAGAAATATTTATAATCATCACATACTAGGAAACTATCGATCTGCCCTCCAATGCCTCATCACTGTCATTCATCTCATAAGTGGTCTTTGAGTTCTAGGTTTGAAGGTTTATGTGACCTCACAACTACCACCCATAAGTATGAACCCTCTACCTAATCCTAAGACATATAAACAAGTTCTAGATACTCCATAAGGCTAAAGTGACATAATTACTATAATAAAATGGACTTATACAAGCTTAACCACCTATAATAGATAACTTAAATGCATCCTTAAGATATACATCTACTTATTCATTGGGATCTCAAATAAAACTATGAGAGCACTCTCCTAACTCATAAACTTATTCCACAGACCCCTTTTCAATCAACATACATGATATAGTAGTCATAGTATTGTTGATAGTCTGTACCCTCAATATTGAACATGAGATGGTATATGCACATGAGGAAAATAATGATACTAAGAAGTAAGGTAAAATATCGATGTCATGTCACCCAGGGTATGGAAAATTATAGGAGTGAAAATGAACTCAGTTAGAGATATACAATCAGTCAAGGTTACCTAGCCAATGAAAGTGTGAAACTAAAGAGAGTGGAAATGTTAGTATGTATGTAAAGGAGAAATCCAAAATGATGATGATATATACACTCCTTAATATCCAAAATTATGGTGTGATTAGGGTAGTGATTATCTAGTCTAGGTTGTAGACACAAAACATGCAAACTATGATGTGACTATACATACAAGTGTTGTTGAGAGATTTAGGGAAGGTAAACATCAAGGCTATGATAAAAACTTTAAATATGTTGTTTAAAGCCTTTATTTCATCACTAAAAAGGGATAAAGGATATTTTTTAGGTCACCAATATTAATTGCTTCAAGTTATACCCTAGATAATGATTTTTTGGTAAGCCCAAGAGAGAGAGGAGGGTTGAAAAGATGGTATAAGTAGATAATAACAAGCAAAAAATATGGAGATTGAACTAGGGAGGATGTTTTGGTAAATTTTAAGCTAAAAATTCACCTACATATGGGTGAAGGTTACAACACCTAGTCTGAGACTATAAGGCCTAAAGACACATCTAGGTCTCAAGATCCCACTTACACCTTAGTAATAGATATAAAACCCTAAAGCAAAATTTGGGATATAAAAGGGTATGTAACATTTTTATGGGTCCTAAAAGAGGTACTTAAAGTAGGGGAATGTAAAAAGATAGTTCATTTTGGGTTTAGTCCTCTCTTGAGCTTCATTACCATAAATAACCATGTTGATTTATCACTTTGAACACTTAGATATTTCATCATAGAGGGGATCAAACTCAAGGCTCTTAAGTGGTGTTGAGAACCCCTATAGACTCAATATCCATGTAGGAGAGATTGGGCTTTGGGGGACCAACCATATGAATGAATGTTAAGAATGTAACTGACATAAGCTTCCTGGCAGAGATCTCAAAGCACATCATCTTTTTCTCATATCTCCATCTATAGTTTACATGGTATCCAAGGCTATTAAGGAGATATAAAGGGGTATATAGGATAAGAGTTCATGACAAGAAGTTCTGGTTTGGAAGTCTATACTATATGAACCATCATTAAGATGGTGGACCTCCAAAAACCTTCTTAAACCTTGGTTTATACCCAATGAATAAGTTAGGACCCAAAATGCATAAAAATGAGGTAATTAAGCTTTTAAAAGGTCTTAATGATATTCCCAAGTCCCTTGGGCACTCTGATGGCCTACTAGTTAGCATGTATAGGCTATTTACTATATAGATCAGGCATAAAAGGGATACTATAAGCCTATATTCATGAATTTGAGAAGAATATACATATTATATATGTTCCTATGGAGGGAGAAGAACCTCTATGTCTCATATAATGAAACTTTAGCCACCTATAGGGGCCTCTATGATTGATAATTACTTGCAAACAGGCCTAGGTACCTAATTGAGAGACAATTTACACATAATAGGGGTAAATGGATTTATAAATCTAATATATATTCTATGAGGGCCCTAAGGGATGAGATTCATGTTTGAGAAGGTGGATAAGTTATCCATATCTCCATCTTAGGATCAAAACTCATTAGAGTCTTGCATTCAAACCTATTGATCTAATACCTTACTTAAGGTAATTTCACTTAACATATGGATCAGAGGAAAAAAGGGGATCAAATGACATCTCAAACCTTCATGAAATTTTTTATCATGTTATTTCAAGTGTGTGAGCCACCTTAGTTTTCAAGAGAGAAGTCATAGTTGGTCATCTTGGCTTGAAAGTGCCTTAAAACTACCCAAAATGCATATTTCTCACTCGTGAGGCAACTTGGAAAGCTCACAACTACATGGAATAGTTGTATGGGGAATTAAATAATTTAGGATATTTTGGGGGCCTTGTCTATAAGAGATCAATGGAATTTGTTTAGAGGTTAAGGAACTAACCTTTATGAACCATTGTTAAGAGTCAAGAACCCTTTTAAACCTCTATAAAACCCTAATAAGGATCCAATTGGTAAGATCTTGGATAAAATGAATCCAAATGTATTTAAATGACCTGGTAAATTCTTGGATCACTTATTCCACTCATAGGAGACCTCAATTATGTTAGTACTCTATACATATAACATATGAATACCCCTAAAAACTACAATTTACAAGGTTTTAAGTAGAAAATAAGGTGCAAGACCTGGTCAAAGTTTGAATATAATTGGGAGAGGAACTATGAGACTTATTTAACCTTCTCAAATCATAAAGTGTTCACAAATATTCATGTAAATGTTTTTACAAGTCCCTACCAAATAGGCAATCTTAGAATGCAAGAAAGAGGAGACTTAGTCATCTAAGTGGGGTAAGAATACAGGTGTGAACTACCTAAAGAGCCTAAGTCTTTGTGTATTAGGTTGTTTTAGATGGGAAAAAATATCACTTAGTTAGATTTAAGGTTTGATCCAACTCTCATATCCATCTAAATAGTAAACAAGTAGGAGACTAGACTGCTTATCTAATAGGCCCCCTTAATCAATAAAATGGAGTTGTTCATGGACTTAAAAGGATATGAAGTTAATGATTCATGATAAAACCACTATAACTACACCTTGAGGTGAGAAATACCCTCCTTGATATCCATTATGGAGGATTTAGGTAGTTTCTTGAACATGATCAACATGCAAATAAAGGGTGGCTACTAAGTTTTTCATGAAAGAGGCCTAAGTGGACATTTTCAATGCCTTGTAACTATCACAAAAAGATGGAATTGACAAATTTTGGCATGCATAGGATCTTTATGGGTCAAAAATTTATAAAAATAAACTCTAATTCCCCAAAGGTGCTCATTCAAGACACTAGTCAACCTAAGCAACACATGGAGGAGTGTGTAGGGTCATTGTATCTACTGTGTGAGTGGGTCATGACCATTATGGAATCTTCATGAAACTTTTATTACATGGTTATATTTTCTCTTTTGGTCATAGTTTTATATATTTAGGCCTTCAGGCATTTATTTTTCATCCCTCAACTAGGTGTAGCAAACTTTACCAAATTGTATATTGAGAACCTTGAGAATCAATAAATAAATGACTACTTACAAAATTATTTTTTAGCATTAGTGTGTTTTGGTTATTTTTCTTTCAGGAAGTGTGATGGTTATTTTCATTTTCATGTCCTCTCCTTCACCTATTTGTTATAATGTCATCTTATGCACGTCATGTGATGTGTTAGTGTGTGGTAGTTTTATTGAGGAGTTAGTTAGTTGGTAATTCCTCAAGTATGCCTCCTTTCCATTGCCTTCAAGTTATAGACCTTACAGATAGACTTCACATGAAACACTTAGGTTTTGGAGTTCATCAAGAATCCTATTTTATTCATTAGTCTCTATTTAATTGATAAAGTGTTGTTTAAAGAACAATTGAGAGTGGATAGATGAATATTGGTGTATCATCATCCTTAGAATAGTTTTATTCTCCTTCTTGGTCAATCCAACTCAAAGAAACCTCACACCTTTCTATTTCCCATACACACAATGTTCACAAAATTCCAAGTCAATGTCTTTTAGGGATGGTAATTTTTCCTTTGAATGTAGGATATTCATGCCCTTTTCACTCATATGGCCAAGTCTATAGTGCCAAAAAGTTATGTCCATATCTATATTAGTTAAAACATAAGATGCATTAGTAATAAATGTGGATATATACAAAGTACCCAACTTTTGACCTTTTCAACTACCAGATAACCCTTGGTAACCTTCCATGGGTTACTTGTAAATGTAACTATATAACCTTCACTACCCAACTATCCTACAGAGATTAGATTTATCCTTAATCTTAGAAAATGCCTAGGATACTTAAGCAACCAAGTGTTTCCATTCTACAATTTAACCTAAATACCATTTTCTAACAATACTACAAGGTTCATCATCACCAAGGTAAAAATGCCCATAATTCCCTTGAACATAATATTGAAAGTAATGTTTATGAGAAATAACATGAAAATAAGTAGAAAAATATAGAACCTAAGATTCAAATATATTATCCAAAGAAAGAATAAGAGAATTCTATAAAGCATCACCTACTACATTTGTTTTTTTATTACTTTCCTATTGTTCTTTTATTTATTTTCCATGTAGGATCTAATGGTCATTATTTTCATGTCCTAGCTTCTTATAGTGCCAACATTCCATCTTGAATCTAGATTTGGATCTTGAACACTTATTCAATTTTCTATGGTTCCCTCTTCCTTTATTTTTCAACCTCCCCTATCTCCACTGACAATGTACTCCCAGACATGGATGTTTCACCTATGCTTTTCCTTTGCATTTCTTTAGTTAGGATCACACACACCGCATCTTCAAACTTCAATTTATCATTATTGAAGATGGAGTATCTTCAAACTTCAAATGTGAAGAGCCTTTAATTCATCAACAAAATAAATATTCACATAATTTAACTGACTAGTAACCATGTTAAACTCACTCAAATGTTTCATCATTGAACCATTCTAAAAAAATTTCATATTAAACAATTTCTTCATCAAAAATATTATATTTTAGGTAGAGAGTTTTTAATATGAATTTTTTAGAGTGCTCATAAGACTTTTTTTCATATTTTATTGAGCTATTGTGAATGCTAAAGTAGATACAAGGCATATCCAAATGATTTTGATCACTTTCCTTTCTAATAGCTCCCACTCCTCAATTTGTCTTTATCATTCAATTCTTAGTTATACCTCCCAATAAAAAGTAGAGGTTATTATGAAAGAGATAATCCTCAATTTGCATCTTAAAAAATTTGAAGTTATGTCCATTTAACTTATTTGCCTTTGATTTATTATCATCCACCATAGCTCACACTCAAGCTCAAATCATGTAAATTATAATAAATAAAATATATGAAACATAAATAAATAGATTTAAAAATAAATAAAATAATTTAACATAGGAGAAAATAATGTAATGTGGTTCATCGAATGAGCTACGTCTACCAGAGAAATTTGTCTAGCCTTTTATTACAAGTAATATTGGGGAGAATAAACTAGTGACAAAACCCTATCACACCTCTCTCCTTTATCTCAACCTCCTTTTTTCAATGCACTTATGTGAATCTTACACCAAGCTTACATATATAGATCTTAAAACCAAATAATTAACTAGTCTTCACACCTCCTCATTGCCAAGAATGCAAGGATTATAAAATAAAAAGGGAAATCATGATTTTAAAGAATTTAAAAGAGGGAGAGAAGAGGGAGGAGATAATAAAATATGAAAAATAAAATATGGAACCAAATTTTAAGTGGGTGAACAAGTGGTTCATAAAGTAATTTCTACCACTTATGCATAGTCTAAAATATAGTGGAAATACTTTAGACCAAAACACACCACTTCCATATGATAATATTTCTTTGTCTTCCACTCAACCACTAAAGATAGATGATGATAAATAATATATTATATTTATAAAAACACTAAGATAGTGGATCCACCATATAAATACACCCCACACCCACTTGTGTGAATAGTTATCTTGTTTGTCCTTGTCCCTTATAAGAAATGGTGCCCCACATGTACCCATGTGTAAAATTAGAGGCAACCATGTGCCTTATTATATAAGGGTTTCCAAATTGAAACCTAATCAAATTTAAAACATTAAAAATGATCCATGGGCCATGCTACATCACTTACATTTCACATTACCAATATGCCACATCACCTGCATGCCACATCATCAAGATGCCACATTACCATGAATAGTGTCTCTGAATAGTGACTTCACTCCCAACATAAACTACATAAGAGGTACTTGGGGTTTGAGTCTATCATGTGAAATATTCATTTTCAAATCCATTGAGGTTTCCAAACCAAACTACTTAATCCCTTATCTTTTGTAAGTTTTTATATGTAGAATTTAGTCAAGAAGAAGAAGTTCAAGTCAGAAATTTATGCTGCCAATTTAGAGAAGAGAAAATATATGAATATATGGTATCATTTTTTGAACCTATTAGAAAATAATCATGATAAAAAAGTGAGTGTAATATATATTACATGTGAATGTAATATTTTTTTTAGTCATTGAGGCTATTGACTGAATTTTCCTTAGGTAGATTTATCGGTTAGACAATGGGCACTACATATGTTCCTATACAATGTATGACCAAGATTTTAAATAGATATTATTAATTCATACTATACCAAAAATAAAATTCAATGTTTCCATAAATATATTAAGGTGTGACGATTCCATCTCTTTTACTTTGCATATTTTCTTATTTGTTAAATACATTTCTTATCCATGTTTTAATTGTTTTTAACCGCTAAAGTAGATCTAATTTAGTGTTTTAGATTGACATATCCTAAATATACCTTGTGAATTCTTTTTACTATATATATCATGTGTACTTTGGTTTTCCATTCTAATAGTGCCATTATTCTCTAGTACCACATTTTTTTGAAACTATATATTTTGAAGTTTTGCCTACGGTTTCATTATTGATATCATACATTTGAGTTGAGTTTGAATGTATGCCATTAACTCAGACCCTATATTTCATTCGAATTTGGATTTATATCATATTTTTTTATGTTCTTGATTAACTTTAATCATTTTTTGTATACAAGATATATATTTTAGTACTATCTTTTTTGGGTGAAGAATTTCAAAATGTGAATCTTTCAAATGATGAAAGGATTAATCAATGCATTATTAAATCTCTAAAAGCATATTTTATTTCAAATCATAATATTATTTATTAAATTATACATATGGATAAATATTTAAATAGTAAAAATGATTCTCACATAGACCCCCTAGTGCTTGTGATTATGTTCCTTAATCTTTTATGCTTTGTGATAAGTGCTTAACTTCAAAACCCATGAGAAATAGTGTTCCTATAGATAATACCAATGGAAACAATCAAACTTTGAGTGAAATTATTAAGGATCATAGGGATCCATCCCAAGATATATTATCCATAATTCATAAAATAGGTGTATTTCAATGGAAAGTACATGATATATTCTTAAAATCTATTACATCTTATTCTTGGGTCAATTACAATGCTACATTTGTAAAATAAATAGTGTGTAAGGTATATGAATCACCCTCACTTCATGATTTTATATTCCATAAATTTAAATTATTTTATGGGTTTGGTGATCTTTACTTACACCTTAGCCACATGATTGCTTGTTTTTGGAAATATAAATTTAATGATATAATGTTGCTTAAAAACATTTCCATAGAAGCTTACTGGGTCATGCCCTAGATTGGTTTCATATAATTCCTAATGGTTATTTTCATAAATAATTTGAGTTGTAAGAGATATTTTAATGATTATATATCTATAAGGTAACATGTTTTATTTTTGATCATTTCCCCTCTCTTCACCAAACTAAATAGGAATATTTTAATGACTAATTATTGATTTTAAGGCTAATATACACCATTTAATTTACAAACCTATGAATTTAGAGACAATAATTTTTTGAGGGGTCTCATATTTCAAGAGAAATTTATTTAACATACATACAAATATTTCAAATCTATTTACTTTGAGACTATATCACTAAAAAATGAGCTTGTATATTATAAAAATCTTTGATCATACTAATAACATTCATACTTCTAACTCCTCACCTAAAAGACGTGTTTCCAAATAATGTATCTTAACTATGGGATTAAAAGGGTGATTCCTATAATAAATCATACACCTTCCTTTATTGGATCATGTTAATATCCTAAGTTCAACAACTCTCCAAATTTATCATTGAATAAAAATAATTAATTTGAAGTTGGTTATGCTTCTTACTATTTGTAACACATATTTTGCACCAAAATAATTGAGTTATAGATATTATTTTTCATGTCATATAACTCGAGCTAATTACACTAAGAGGTTCCATTCTCTCCAAGTTACAATATTTAATCTTATTGATAATGGTGACATTGAGATTCATCCACATCCTATGATTTTGATACATCTCTTATATTGGATAATACTAATCTAATTGTTATACCATATCCCAAGGAAAAATTTCCTAAAGGATATTTGTCTAAGAAAAAGGTGCCTAAAAAATTCATCCCTCAAAGACAAACTATAAAAAATGTTTCTAATGACCCAATAAATACTTATATTTCAATGGTTTAACCTTTGATCATTAGTTTTTATAAAGAATAAAAACAATGCAGTAATATTAATATGGATGATAAGACACAAGTCAATATGTGTAACATTATTTTCTTAGATCTCTTGGATATGGCACTGACCATTTGACTTAAATATATTTTCATGAGCATGTCACAATGGGGTATATTTGATTTCCTATATCTATTGGTCCAAATACATGTCTTGTTACTTTCTATGTTGGTCCCACTTTGGTTATGTACAATTATATATTAGGAATCCCTTGTTTAAAATAAATGGATGAAAAACTATGAAAGCCATGATTATATAAAATTTGATTTCCAGGTTAATACTATTTACATTTCAAGATATTAAACAACTAAAAATGAATAATAACATCTCAAGGTGGATAAATGTATATCTAAAAAGTGGGTACCGAAACAAGTGCCTAATAACAATTATATTATTGAAGAGACAAAAGTATTAGAGACATTTTCACCTAGAATTTTATCTCATATAGATGAAATTATTGATTGTAATGACATGTATCAATGTAATGGATTTGATGATGATCACTTATGTGAAGAGGATGCATCACCTTCAAATAATACAATTGGTACACCCATTTGTAAATTTTTTTATACTTTGATGAGTATACTTTCATGCATATCATGCAAGAGTGCTATAGCCTAATTATTATGAGGTAAACATATACATATTTTTATACTTGCACAATATACATATTATGACACTTGTTTTTCATATTGTTTTATCACTTGCATTGAAACATTTACCCCTATTTATAGCTACATTATTTTGAGTTTCTATGACATGAGATGGTTTTCCACTATATCAGTGTCGAATTATATATGACATTTATGGACTATTACATTCACTTCTTTATGAGAAGTGATAGCAGATATAATATCCCTTTCTCCATAATGATTATCTTACCACTAGTAGTTCTTATTACTACTAAATTTGTGTCTCTGACATCACCACTATATCTTGAATGAGCTCCTTGAGCTTTATCTTCTATAGTTTCACATTTGGGTCCTATTATTTTTACATATGCACATACAAATATTTATTTGCAACTTCTTACTATAAATAATTTCTAAACATATATTTTATCATGATATATTCCTATACATACTCCTATAGATGTTCTAATATCTCTTCCATTTTAATATATGCATATGTATCCTAAGACTATTATTGTACCTATTAAACATGTCACTTTTCCTATACTTCAAGTGGTGCATTTGACCCTGATTTATACATTATGACATCATAGATCAAATCATCAGTTAGCCATACTAGCTTACATCTTAAACTTTATTTATACATCATTATTTTAATATAATTTTCATATTGTACATAGTTTATTTTATTCTATATGTCATATATTTCATTTGATTTCCTCCCTTGATTTTGATTACATGCCATATATTCTTATTTATCTGACATTGTTGGAATTTACCTTCTAGTTTATATTGATATTTTTATATCCCTTAGTTTCTTGTTGATATTATGTTGCTTTATTACTTACCATATTTTTTAATCCCATTCCAAACATTTACGCATATTCAAAAATAATGAAAAAATATATATTGGGAACTTATGTCCTAGCATACATTGAGATATGAAGGAAGTATTAGGCTGTTTAGAATATTCATCTTATTTTTTTTCACCCATTCCTATTTGTGTTGTTTCTTGCTTTTAACCCTTGGCTACCCTTTTGACTTTTTTTTAATATAGAATTAGAAAATGTTAAAACATCAAAAAATAGAACAATTAAAAATATATATCGATGAATACATATTATGTTTATATACCTATGTTAGTGTTTTACCTAATTATTATTTAGATTATATAAATAATATAAAAATATTAAAATTTATATTCTATAAAATAGGACATACATCATATGAATTTAAATACTATAGGGGAATTGATTGTACTTACTATTTATAAACTCCACCAAGCAAAGAGTGGATAAAGGCACATTGCTGATTTTATGGTTTATACTATTGAAATCATATGTAAAAATCCTCAAAATGAGCCTTTAATATCCATTTAACTATTTTAATCAAGAAAAAAATGTCAACACCTACACATACATTACCAATGAAGCTCAAAAACTTGAAATAATTGGTACTATCCTCTATCTAATGGCATAATATAGATCAATTATGTGAATTTATTTCACCCTTCACCCTAGATAATTGTGCCTACCATTGTATATGTTTTTAGGATGATTTATTTCTATCAATCCTATATGAAAATCATTTTTTTATTCACTTTGCCCTGAAACCCTAACTTTATTTTTGACACAAGCTTGACCAAGAAAAGAGGTTTAGAAATATGGGTTGGATAATGCCAACCATTCACCAATTAGTGATTGGGTGTTTCATACATTATAATACTTATATTAAAAGGATCAAATGACATGTAATTCTTCCACCTAGGTGTGTGCATGCTTAATGGTGATCCACTAGAATGTATTGTAATGCTTTGGATTTTGACACTTGAAAACATGAATCTTTGACATTACATTTTTTTTTTGGAATTGGCTTTAAGACTGATAATTTGAGGGGTTTTTTTATGTGTGTTCCCTTTTGATAATGTTTCAAGGATATGTAAATATATTTATGAACATGAATGCCAAATAATTCCCAAAATAGATCATATATAAAGACCTTATAATTGATTTATATTTAGAGATTTTTTTTTCATATATACTCCCATAATTGACATGTGAAATGATTATGATGAACCAAGGGAGACAATTAAATTTTAAAATTATCTATTTGAGGACTTTATATGCTAACAACAAAAGTATTCACCTGAAGTAACCACAATTATATAATTGACATTGACACTATTTACGGAGGGAAAAATAATGATCGAGAATATGGAAAAGCTTACTTAGGATTATGAAGTGTTTTTTCACATACTCTAGATATATTTAATATATGTGACAAAAAGTTGAGTTCACAAATAAATATATAGGAAAAAAATATATGAATGCATGGACAAGAGTCAAATATGTATGCATCAAGTCATGTTTGTCAAATATATGTCAAAATTATTATTTCCAAGTGTATAATACCAAATTTAGGTGTCTTAAAATGCCCCCCTTTAGTATAGTATTGAAAAGGATAGATTAAATGAATAAAAGAAAGAGATTTGGTTTTTATTCATCACACTTCACATTAATAGGTATGCATGAAATTCCCTACTTACTCTTTGAAAAATCTAAAAGGAAACATGTATAAATCAATGTCCACTCGTGATATAAAATATGGAATAATATAGATCATTGAATTAATTTAAATTAAAAATTCAAGGAACAAATAAAATTGAGGGTATTAAAACCAATATACCATTTGAATTCATTTAGATAATTCCATGGGGTGATTATGCTCTAAGGAGGTGCAATCATTAAAACCATGAGTTTAGGTATGAATGTCACAACCCCTATTGGAGATTAATAAGTTATAAAAGTTGATAAGTGTAAAATCCTCAACCACACTACAAATATCACACAAAAATTATTTTGGAAAACTAAAATGGGCTCATATGGTAAAGTGGAACATAAAAATAGGGTTGCATCCAAATTGAGACTCTTAATGAACCACCATAGACAAATTTTAGACCCAAAGTGCTTACATAGTACCATATATCCTCCATATAGAAATAGAAAATAATTTTTATGAAAAACATTCATACCCAAAATTAGATCCATATATACCTTAAAGTGATAAAAATACCATAATCTATCCATCAATCTAATCAATATGATAAAATGTACTCATTTTGACATATATAATATGTCTCATAATGTCATAAAATATATTAGTTATTCATCATAACTATGTATAATGCCTCATTTATGCTTCACATATGTCCCAATCTGATCAACCTATCCCATATGAATCGCATAATGTAACCCATAATGTGAACTATCTATTGGTCATAGCCTAAATATTTAAGACAAGCCCACTATATGACCCCCTTTTTAGGTGAGTGATGAATTTGGCATATAACTTATCTTTGTATGAGTCTAATTTCCACCCACTCCTTAGTCATATTCACACCCCAAAACTAATATTATTGTCCTATCATATCATGAAATTTATCATTGTGCACACCCCCAAGTTGTAAATAGAGGTGACTAGGAAGGGTCAAGGATAGTTGGCAATGGTGAAGCTAGGTATTAACTCATGCATATACCTTTGCACACATGATAGTACTAAGGTAATGATTTATACTATCTAATAAAAAATTATAAACAAGTAGCAATTCATATTAATGATAACATATAAACATCACTTTAGCCAAGCATTCATCATTTCAATAAGCAAGACATCATTAAATATAGAAAAAATAGTATAAGTATACTAATAATAGTCTACATCCAAAACAATATATTTAAATAATATAAATAATAATATTTTCCATTACTTAGTACATCATGATTAAAAGGTGATCAATGGCACTATAGATATCACATACTATCTTTTTCTATCTCTCTCTCAACATTTTGGTAGCATTGTTATATATATTTATCATTTAACTTCATCTTATGAGGTGCTTTCCTTTTGTAATATTCCAAAAGGTTCTAGTTCCATTAGGTATCTCAAATACCACTAACCATTAGTTAATTCATTTTTTGTGAATGTGGAAATTAATGTTTTGTTCAACTCAAGATTAACTACCTTTCCATTTTCCATCACTTCTCATCTACCTACCATAATCCAATTACAAGTAATAAATTTCACTATTTATCCTCAAATTATGATTACATGGATAGGTCTAAATTTGACATGTGGTCACTTTTGTAATTTTATTGGTTGCAGTTTTGATTATGCACATATGGTCTATTCTATCATCATGAACCATGCTTACTTACTATGTATGTTTGGTACATGTGCAAGGGTTTATCCTATCAACATGTGGCAATATCTAATTCCATGAGGTAATAATGTCATGTGGACTTGGTGTCACAAGTAGAAAATATATTTAAACCTTGGGGTCAACATCACCTTGTACTAACTTCGTTTGATGTCTTTGGACATCCCATTAATTTCTTCCTCTTGTTAGTTCTTTCCTTCCATCTCTTTATCTGAGTCATTTAGGCATTGTGAATATTTTCCATAGTATTAGTGCCAACATGCATGCTATATTTCATTCTAGATTATCTTTATCTATGTTTATATTGATATCTTACCACATGCCTCTTGTGTTCCATATTTCACCTCATCATGTGGTTATATTTGTATGACCATATTCTTGATCCTTTCACTTTGCATTCTACATTGATTCTTGATTGGGTCTAAGTTTTTTTTATTTTATAGGATTAAACCCACATGTATCTCTCTTGTATGATTTTATTATTCCACCTTTAATAAAAAATTGGGATACCCCTCAACTTGGATCATCTATCTTGACTTTTGTGTGCTTTGACACAATTCACCTCTTATGTATGTTTTCCTTCTGCACATGCTCATTGTTAGTTAATCCTTTTCACATCCATAATTATAAAAAAATTTGGATTTATTTTATTTAATCAAATAATTTAGGGGAAACCTAATTTATTTATTTTTCAAAGGTGGCCCATTCTATTAGCATGTCATAAATGGATTTCATGACACTTATTATAGGGTGCCCAATCCCCTTAATGTTGGAGGTCACTATTGAAGTCCTTCAACTTGTTGTTTTAAATTATTTATCTTATTGGTGGATTCATTTATTGTTTATTCAATGAATATTCATTCTTCAATAGTATTGAAATGCATATTTGAGAAGTGTCACTCAAAATCATTCTTCACACTTATTGTTTGACCCAATTATTCTACCTCTTATTAAATACTTATGAATTCCTTTACTTTTATTTTTAAAAATGTGGGATACTATCTCTCTCTACTCTTGTTCATCCTTGTGGAGAAATTCATTTATTATAGTTATTTTCCATGATTAAATAAAAAATAGTTGTTCTACCATTTTTGTACTCTTCGGGAGCTTATTCAATATGTCCTAATAATTTGGCAATTGCTCAGTGAATTCAAATTGAATTTTATTCATTTATTCATGTACATATTTAGTGCATATCCATTTATTTATAATTTTATTAATTATTATCTACAAGATTTTCCATGTGCTTATCTAGAGTTATGTCCACTCCATTTACTAGGCTTATTTACTACTTCACACTAGTTTACAGAAATTTAGATATTTAAGATCCATGCTTTATACCTTGTGCTTTGCTACTAAATAAATCACCTATTCTTCCTTAATCACACTTTTTGATTTGGCACGTTTCTTATTTTCTTCTTCAAGTTCCTAAGATACTTCAATTATTGTATGAATTTATTTCTTATAGGTTGTGTTGTTTAACAAGATTTTTTTAAGGAAAATCTGTAGTTAACTTCACCATATTGTTCACCACTTGAACATCACTCATGTTCATAATATTTAAGAAAAAAGTCTCGCCCTTTGCTGGTTTCCATTAAAAGATTTAATCTTAAATTTGTGGGGACTTCTAACCATGACTCATCTTAATATGTTTCCAAAGCAAATGACATATTATTGTAGGTTGCTATTTGTAGATACTAAAATATGATTTATATAGTACTCTAATCTTATAAAATATACATCATGTCTATACCTATTAGTTATATACCTTTTCATTGTTGAAAAGCTCACGTTCACTATTTATTTATACCTAAATTTATTATCTCTTATTTTGACCACTATTATTTTATGACCATGCCTTATATAACATGAAAAAAGATCTAAACATGATCATTATCCTTCACCACTAGTTTTGGTCATATACCTATAGCTTATTGGATACTTGTGTCCCAAATAGACACCTGCATCAACACAAGTGTCCATTTTTCTTAAAAAGTCTCAAGTCCCAAAAGTCATACAATTTCTAAATGAAATGTATCCTAAAGTTTGGCCTTTAAGTGCTTTAGTGTGAGATATTTTAAAAAGGGATTGGTATATATACACGATTAACCCTTATTCATTCATCACCTAGAAAATACCAAGAAATCAAAAGAAAAATTACCAAGAAGCACTCAATAAAGAATTCAAGTGATAAAATATACCCTGTTCATCCCTATTTCTATATCATTCATAAGAATATTATACCCACAAGTCTAAATCATTTGAAGTGTAGTTCATGAAGCATATTTGCCAAGATATAAACTAGGTCACTGCATGTCATTGCTTATCACACATGACATCCTTATGCATAAGAAAACACATAGGGGATAACTAAATAAGTATGAAGTCCTCTTAAAACCATTAGTTATGTAGGCAAATCTCATTGATAAAGGGGTCCTTAGGGTAGCTTGACAATGTGAGACCACTAACCCATTTTTCCCATAGTCACTCCAAGGGTGAATAATATATGGTTTGATCATTTTAAAAAGAGAGTTATCCTCTGAGCATGATATATATACATAAAAATAAATCCAATATAAAACCCAAAAGGCTCTAGCTAGTCACATCTAGATCTATTCAATATTATGTATAGGACACCTACATCAATACAAATGTCTAAATCTAATGTAAGAGTCTGAGACCATGAAAATAATATTCCCATAATATGATGACTATTCTAAGATCACCTTCTAGTCTACTTAAATATTTTTCCAAGTTAGACTTGCATTAGAAAACTAAATCAACCAAGTATCATTGTTCCCTATGCATTACAATATCTACCAATAATTATACTTTATTATTTTTAGCAATCTTAGTTGTATAACTTCAAAATATTATTTATCTAAGTTTTTAATAATTGGATTGATCATTAGGTTATCTCACCATCCTTTTTTAAAAGATAATATAATACCTCATAACCCTATATATCCTCATATCTAGATTTAGGGATAAACATTTGGTGAACTTGACTTTTGGTCTCTAAACCCTAGATTGACCTAAGGTTTTTGTTCTAGTTTTCTAATTTATGTAAATTAATTTTTAAAATTATAGATTTTTCATTTATAGGTAATGGAAATTATAAATAAAAAATTCATTTTCAAAAGGAAGATAAATAATACTTAGTCACTCATCATAATAACAATGGCTTAATGGATGAATTTTTGTATGTTACAAGAAATGAAATTAGTAAACATGCTAAGGTTAAGGCATCCTCCCTTAGTGAAAATGAATGCTTAAGTGGTACTACAAGTGATTTGATATCAATCACTCTTCTCTTGAGCACATCATATCTTCATACTTATAATGGGGGTATGATTTATGTGTTTACACCATTATCTCCTAAAATAATCCTACCATTACTACATCTTCCATGGGAAACATTGGCACATTAACCCAATTACTGGTTTCAATGCCTATATAAAATCAAACTATGGGTACCCATTCTTTGGTGAATTATTAAACATCAAACCCTAGTGACTAAAATCTACAAGATGTTGTACAAACTATCAAATGTTTTCAAGCTAAGGGTATAAATATTGATCAAAATTATATGAAGTCACATTATGCTATTGATTCATAAGAAGTATTGCATAAACCTATTTTACCTAAAATATATTTTCACCCCTTTCCAAATTTTTTTCACCTAATTTCACATGTTATGATGTTAAGGGTGATCCTAAACAATGTATTTGATATTTGTATGTGACATGCCTTGATTATGCTTCCAATGATAAAATTTTGAGTAAAGTATTTCTAAGGAACCTCAAGGACCATACTCTAAGGTGGTTCCACGATTTATTAATCCAATACATAAAATCATTCAAACATATTTTAGATCAATATTTATCACACTTCTATATTAACATTACTTAAAAGGTATCCTATGTCTAAATTTCATAAATCAAACAAGGAACCAATGAACCTATCAATGAATATGTGTCGAGATATGAGATAATGTTGGCCAAAATGACAAACCAAATGGAAGATAAAGAGATTAAAGACATATTCAAGTAGAGTTTATTTACCTCATTACATGATTCCATTGTTTTCAAAAATTTCAAATCCTTTGATTAGTTATGCCATATTGTGTGAGATCCTAAAATAAAATTTATCTCATTGAACAAGCTTAAGTATGTAACCAACACACAAACTACATATAGTATAAAATTTCATATCAATCCAAGCTATATGGTCAGCCTATAGAATCTAAAAAGGAAGGAAATATAATTATCAATGTATTCTCACAACAAACTAATCATATTATATTATCTAATGCACTAAGGAAACAATTTCCATGATTACCCGAGTCTCCAAATTATCTACTTAAGAATATTATAGATTACCATCTCATATATCTCCCTCCTATCATATATGTTGATATGATTAGACCTCTACCTCATGAATATTATTTTAATTCTTATTGTGACTATCACTAGGGACCTAGTTATTCTACTAACTAATTTATACCTTGAAGCATAAAATACAATATCTTATTGATAACAAAAAAATTAGATTTTATGACCCTCCCAAAGCTTAAGGTCACAAACTCATGACCATCGAAACCAAAATATGTTTAGTGATCCATTACAAGATCATCCTTAGAAGAATATAGAAGTACAAATGGCATATAAGTCACATTATCCTTAACCAAATTATGGGCACCCATTAGATGGGATTTTTTGTAATTATACATGACATATAACTTCAATGATTCATACCTTCTATTAACTTTGATGATCGTAATGTTTTGGATGATGAATTAGATATTCATTTATTTTTTATTTTAACATATGTTGATGATTACCCTATTCACAATGTTATGATTGATAATGGTGTTAGTGAAAATGTTTTTTGCCATGAAATTACTTAAACATTTGGGGTATACACATGATGATTTACAAACTTTTACCAAAGTGGTTAGAGAATTTGATGAGACCTCAGAATGGGTTCTTGGTAGGATTGACTTACCTTTGCAGGTTGGAACAACACATGTGGTCATTACTTCTCAATTATACCATACACTAGAGTCTTTTATATGATATTTGGATGATCTTGGATAAATAATTTTTTTAGAGTACCTTATAGAGTGCATGGGTGTTTTAAATACATTCATAGATACATAGTAGTCATATTTCTTATAATTCTATATGAACATCCACTAAAACAATTTTTTTTATTCTAAGACAACTTATTATCAAAACTACTAAGGTAAATCCTATATGAAAGGGTAATAAATAGGCAATCCCATTTCCTAGGTGATCCATAGTTCAGAGACCATTACATTAGAGATACATACTGGATTCTATGGAATCCCCGTATACTACTATGTAACATACTCAGTTATCTAGAGAAACTAAACAAGTTCATATTATTGATACTTTAGATACAATATATATCAAAAAATGATGGGTTTCACAAATAAATACTCATTATATTACCTCTTTGAGACCATAAAGTCATATGACACATACATAGTGCATTACAAAGCCTAAATCATTAGATATTAGAGCTATACATGATCTTCAACCGTACCATTAGTTTGATATACCATATCCAAAATTCATATTACTTATATATGAGAATAAATTAGATGGAATAATTTAATATAATTTGTATTTTAAAATATAGAAAAAAATTCAAAAAAAATCCAAAACTACCAAAAACATTCAAATAATTCAAAAATACCAAAACTATTCAACATATTCTTAGTTGTATTCTTTATTATACATATGTTATTTGTTCCATGTTAGTAGATATAATATAATTATTTTTGATATACACATGTGTTTCATGATTCATTAGAGTGTGAAACCAGCATAACCAAGTGCATTATATATGCACAGATAAATGTTGGTATTTCCCTCTACTCATAGTTTATGTACATTGGTGACATATGCCTCTTTGATCATGATACACCCAAGTTACATTATTCTATAATAAATTTCCATTAAAATGTTTGAGATTATATACTTATATATTCCTCTATCCATGGTTATACCTTTCATTTTGTACTTGGTATGCTATGTACTTAATATTACTTGAAAACACATATGTTTAGGAACTAGTATGCTATGTTCATGTTAAGTGCCTACTTTTCCTTGATTTATATTATTGTGAATTGTATTTATTGTTAGATAATTTGAATATTCTATATTTATTATGGATCCCATTCCATACTTCTCTATTTTTACATTTGAATATGTCATTGTTTGTTTTATGTGGACATTTGAATATGTCATTCTATAGACACCCATTTTGGTACAAGTACACATATTTATAGTCTCCTTGTAGATATATACCTTTTCATTATGATTTATACATTTAATGATGCATCATATTTTTGACCTCTTTGGTTCCATATTATTTCACTTGATTTACCTAACCCTTGGGCTAGTATGTTATTTTATTACTCTTCATCCAATGCATGCTAGGGATCCCTACCTATTGTTTTATATTATCTGTGCATTTTAACCCTCGGCCAATTATGTATGCTAAGGACAATAACATCGATGTTAGTTTCCAACTATGATAAAACTATCTAGGCTTATCTTTTTATCATTTTATATATCTTTCACTTTATGACCATTTTTTTATCTCTCTTTGCTCATCCTATTGTCATCTTTTCATGTGTCACTATGTTAAAATTTAAACTAAAAAGGTTATTATTTATGAAAAAGATATAGTCTAATTAACACACCTAAAATTTTTATTAGGTAAATGTATAATTAAAAAGTACTATTTATTTCAAGCCATCAAATTACACTACAATACTGAATCAAATATTTAAAGCATTCAAAAGGTTAAATATATTATTCCATTACTTGTAATAAGGATTAATAAGAGAAAAATAATATAATCACACCATTACAATTTCACACACATGCTTAGGAGGGAGAATTACATGCGAGTCTGAATCCCTCTTTGGAGTATTAGCTATGTAGGTAAAACTTAGCAATAAACAAGGTTGTTAGGGCTAGTTTGACTCACATTACTAACCCATTTTCACCAGGTTACAAGAGGTATAATGAGAATGAACTATGGTTTTGTTTATTATCTATATCATACACAAAATAAGACACATATAGTGATGTAAAACATTTACATAAGTCATAGTGTAGGCTTGATGCAAATTTGGAGCCATTATTATACGTATCCTTGGCTAGACACCTATGTTGGAAGAGGACACTAGCATCAACATTAATGTCTTTGATTGACACAACCATCTGATAGAAAAAAATATTCAAAATATTGAATGAATAACTTCAATATATTTGGGGTAGACTTGTGATGATTCTCTATCATTGTCATGTTTTATAACATAACATCAAACAAGATATGTTCTCTTGTATCCTTTAGCTACTTCGTACTTATCATATTTATTACACATGATTAAATGAATTATATTTAAAAATTACTATATTAATTTAATAAAATATGAATATTAAAATATTTAATTCAAACAACTTTATTGCTTGTATGTTTCTCTTGTGAATCCAAAAATCATAAATTTTTTGGCAAACTTGTCCTCTATTTATTGAACCAAAACCGTTGTTTGCATATTAGGGTTTTTTACCTTCTTCAAAAGTTCATTTTAGATTTATATATTTTATTTTCAGATCTGATTTATCTCTTACTTATATGGGATTATATTAGGAATTCTTAGTTCTTGATTTGACCTTAGTGGTTCTGTGTTTCATAGTTGTCTTGAATATTACAAACCTTATGGCATCACTAGTAGAATGTCATGCATGGAATATCCAGTTTATTTATTACTTTAATCCACCTGATGATCAATGCATT
Organism: Torreya grandis; assembly: GCA_037957365.1. Taxonomy (NCBI): domain Eukaryota; kingdom Viridiplantae; phylum Streptophyta; class Pinopsida; order Cupressales; family Taxaceae; genus Torreya; species Torreya grandis. The sequence goes on along the minus strand of JARHVA010006840.1, from coordinate 427,551 downwards.
ACATATTAATAACTATAAGAACACAAAAAACATGATAAAACCTCTTTTTCTTATAACTATGACATTGAAAAAACAAATGATGAAAATGCATATGTAAATGACTAAGATAGTGATTATGATATTCCTTATCTTGGGTCTAACTATGATGACATCCATCTTGGCTATGACACTGTTCCTTATCTTTGTTTTATGATGATGAAGAGTTAATAGATATGAAAATTGGTAGTATTAATAATGTCAAAAATAAAAATATTGCATGCATACCTTCTTTAGCTACTTCACAAAGTGATTGTGATTCCTCCCCTTTATTTCATGATGATAACATTGATGAGATCATGTGTGTGATTTCTTATCCAAGTAATATTAATGTTCAAAATTATTTTCCCTATTTGAATGATTCAAATGAAAATAGAAAAAATTATTTTCCCCCTCTAGTTTGTCCTATGCCCCCCATTGTCTCTTGAGGAAAAAAATAGAGTGAATATAAACATAATAAGTAATTACTTATAAAACATGCATTATTTGAGGACACAAATAAAATCCTAAATATATTTCATGTATCATTTGCAAAGATAAAGTCATTTAAGACAAAGAGGATCAAAACTAGCATTGAATCTCATCTCCTTCCTTTAGAAAGTAAAACTAAAAGTGAAAATTTCATTCTTCTTTCTCATAATGTTACAAATTAATCAAAAAATGTTTATTCCCTTACCTCCTTTGAACTTTATAATATAAAATATCACATGATTACAAGATTCTTCCTCCACTCTTATTCAATGTCAAGAGATTTTTAACGATAATAGTACCAACCTCCATGAAATCCAACATGTTATACTTACCTCTTTAACCATGGATACCCCTTTATAATAGGAAATAAAAACATGTGATCATTCACCCCTTGATAGTGAAAATGATTCAATTATTCCTACATTCCATATTCATGGTAATTTATAACCACTATAAAAAAAATTCAACTTCTTATTATGATATGTTATCTATCATGACTACCATGGGAGATTTGTAACAAAAAGTTAAAAATATTAAACTAAAAATTTCTTCTCACAAGGCTATTCTTGAGCAGAATACATTAATATATCTTTTTTCTAGGAGTGTATTTGAACATCCTTACCCTTTGAAATTTATTATGCTAGATTTCTCATCCCTAATGGTCAAGGGGACCCTACTAGTCATTTGTAACAATATATACATTCATTTAAACATTGGGCCTAAACTGGAATCTGGCTCTTAAATTATTTTCATTATAGCTTAACCTAAGGGATTCTTGATTGGTTTTTATAGTATTACAAATGGTTCATTATAAACTTTTAAAACACTTTAATATGTGTTTTTATCAAATTTTAATTGATATAACTTACCTAAATTACCATTGGAACATTTATAAACATTGACACAAATAGAAAATGAATCTATATAGGAATATGTTATTCGACTTAACAATGCTTTGTATTATTTAACTTATACACCCTTATATTTGGAAATATAATTTATATTTATTAGAGGTATTCTTTCTCCACTATGATAAATAACATTGCATAATACTTTTAATTAATTATAGTCATTATATTAGGATGTGCACAAATACACATGTAATATAAAAAATACTCAAACCAATTTTCCAATCTCTTCTCCAAAAATAACACATAATAAGGGTCATGTATTCAATACAAATAAAAAAGTCACAAAATATCATAAACCAATGTAGATTCCCTCTATAGGATCAATAACATATGTAAAAATCCAAATGATAAAGGTGTTGAACAAAGAAGAGATAATGCTTGGTGAGTATCTCCCATAATTAGACCATTTACATCTACCAAATGGTAGCATATTTGGTTTGAGTTTTACTAAGATAGATGACATGACATTATGAACTTCATTAGATAAATGAATGATAAAAATCCCTCCTAATTCAAATTATCCACCACAAAAATTTGAAAAGGAAGAAGGCCAAAACTTTTTCACTTACTATGGCATTAATAAACATCAAGATAATGAGTGTTTTAATCTTGTGAAAAATATTATATAGTTATCTAATCATGGAATAATTACATATAAAAAAGGTATATGTATACCTATTCCACATAATTCTACTAGAGGATCATCTAAGATTTTCGAGCCATCCAATGTTGCTCCTTGAGAGGAACATATGGTCCATCAGCCTTCCTAAAAAATAACCATTAGTCAAAGTCCTTTTAATAGTGTACTTTTACCCATAACTGATATCTCCCACATTGATCCTACCAAGGAATCATTTTTAAATTAGGTCCTTATTAAAAATACATGAAGATAAGGTGAAAATACACAATATATATGCGTACCTAAATAAATACATATAGATTCATAGGGCATTTTTATAGATACTTCAAATGCATTTACAAACCACATGATCATTATAGTTATGATTTATTATTTCCATCCATATTTCATTACATATAGTGATTTATTTATTACTAATATAATACAATAATTTCAAAAATAAACATATTTGTTAGACAATTTACCAAATCTTAATATGCATGAAGGAAATAAAAGAAATTAAAAACTATGTAATGATAAATAATGAATTAAATAGTACACATCCATTTAATACAAAATAAAACCATGTGAGAAATTTCATATATACATATAAACATATCAATCATATGTTTGGGGCATATCCCCATGTGTTTACTCCTCATCTCTATCAGTATCCATGAACCTAAAACCTTTTGATGTAGACGCATTGAGATTCAACTAAGGCCCATGTGTATGATATAACATACATACTATCTCCTAAAAAGTACCTAAATACCACACCATATATTAATGATCCCATCATGAAGTTTCATAACAACAAGCTAGAGTTTTCATAATCTTAGTGGTACTCTCCTATGGGATGTCATGCCTATCCAAATCAACACGTATCTCCTTGTGTTCAATGGAAACAATATGGTATGATACCAAAAAACTTTATATAGGATCATATAAAGGTGCATGGGAACTTATAATGTTGATGAACCTCTCAATAAACTCATCTCTAGATATATCCATGGAGACACTGTGTGTAAAGGCTTATATACCTAGTTCACCATCATCACCCATTCTTAATTACCTTAGACATAAGAGATACATTACCAATTAGCTAAATCTATGAAATAAAATAGTTTATATATCATTATAACCAAATAAAATGTCAAAATTAAATACTATGATACTCACATGTGGCCTTAATGGCTACCTCATCCACTAGAGTTCGGCCCATAATATCACCATCACCTACCTCCCTACCTATCTCTCTTCCTATAGCCCCTTGCACTGCATGAATGAAACTTATGGGAAAATATAATAGGAAATAATAGGGGCCACTAGGCTCACACCCTAACTATATAAATGTCTATACATCCAACATCATCTCTTATAACTAAGGGAACCACTAGATCTCATTCATTAGCTAAATATGGGGCTATATCTATAGTCATATGTGTTGGCCTATCATGGGGCATATGACCAATTCATGTTATCTGATGATAGGGGTAGGGTATCAATGCAACTGCCTTGTCTATTCTAAACTATTGTAAAGCTTAGTCATATTAAAAAACTCATAAACACTGGGAAACTAATAAACTAACCACATACTAATATAAAACCTCTACAACTCATGTCTATCCTTGAACCATCCAACAAAAGTACTATAAGGACACCATACAATATGATATTAAGTCAACATGTCCAAAGTAACATGGTCATCCATTAGGGTATTTATCCTACTACATCTAAATACCCACTACTTTGTAAACATATATGTATGAGCCCATCCAAGTAAAGGACCACCAAATGGCTATACCACTGTAATGTGCTCATAGGCCCAAAAATGTAATAAAGTCATAGCTCCAATGCATCTGCCATGAATATCTAATGTAAACCTATAAATATCCCTATATACTGGGCTATTATAGTGCCACCCCGTAATATCTAGTCTATCAAGCTCAATATTCTAGATTGCATGGTACATCCAATACGAAATACTAACTGTACCACCTTCCATAGCCACAAATGACACAAGTAAAACACAAATAAAACTCTATAACTATAAAACATCCCCCCTAATAATACTATCAAAATGAATCATATTACTTGGCTCTACATTTAGATCCCTTTGACTAGTGAAATATACATAAAAGTATTAAATATAGCCTAAGATGCCATTTTCAACAACCTAAACCCTCTCGCCTGTAATTTGAAGCCAAAAAATTTGATACACATCCTCTAAAGTAACTGGCATCTCACCTATGAGAAGCCAAAAAGGGCATGCATTTAGATTTTAATTATCAGCTAGAGATGTTAATATGTGGAGATCATATGGAATATATCAAAAATGAGCCATGTGACCCAACCTTGCATGATCAATAAAGTCCTTATCAGTTACATCTAAACCCATTTGTACTAAGATAAAATAATGTCACCCATGCCAAAACTCTTGAATATGTATATCCTTCTATAGTAAATAATAAAAAAATAATAAACTCATTATGAATTATATTTTTAGTGAAAAAATACATAAATTATAGTTAAATATTCATAAAAATAATAGGATAATAGTGTTGGATGCTAGTGTCCATGCATGATAGAAGTGTCAGACACTAGCATCCATGCAAGACTAAAACATCAGACACTTACATCTACCCCTAGACACTACTAGTGTGTTACCAATGCAAAAATATATGACATCAAATAAAGTTATCATAATCCCATGAAAAATACCAAAATCACACACAAAATGATTTAAAAAAAAATTAAAATTACTAACAAATTAGAAATAACACCTACTTACTAGCTTAGAAAAATATTGGATGGCTAGGGCACTACAAAGTACATAAAATTACATAATTCAAGGGGATATTCCACATGGCATGGTTATTATCTAACTTAGATCTTAAATTTTATAAAATTTATAAATACAGACGACTTCAAATTTTAATTCAACACACTTAATATACAACTTTTATACAAAATTCAAATGTGCATATCTTGGGCACTGGTTATCCAATTTTGAAACTACAAGTTGCATTAGAATACAAATAATGATCTCTTCCATATAATACCAAATTTGAAAATTTTCAATCTTTTCCAAAAATCCCTTTTTTTTTTTACACATATATTTTGCTAGATTCTAAATACTACCAAAAATAATGTTATAAATTTATATCCATAATACATTCAGAATAATATCAAGTAAATTATATCGATTACATTATCAATTTTACTTTTAAGAGAAGATGACTAGAAGGAATTATATCACCTCTTCCCAAAAGTGGGTCATATTATTAGGGTATGTTTATAAATATGTTCTACATAATCGACTGTAGTTTGTGTATTCTCCATATTCAGTAGGGGCATGCTTGGAAGCATGGTATCCACACTTATTTGCTATTTAACACCTTCAAATTATAGTAGGGGCATGTTTTGGAAACATTTCTTACACATTGTAACTTATTCCAATTTTTATATTTCTACATATATAGTGGGGTCATGTTTTGGAATCATGTTCTCCACACATAGTTTTCAATTTGGAAAAACCACATAGTATATGATTCATAACACAATTGTGGAAAATTTATATACATTGGTACCATTTGTCATACAAAATTTTAGTATGAGACATATCCAAGGTGCTTATTTTATGTAATGTGTGCCTAATATTGCAAAATCTAAATCAATTTCAGATTCTAAAATTATTTTATGGATTATTACCACATCTTAGAATTTTACCTACTTATACCCTAGTCAATCTTTTATGGACTATATTGACTCTTACCCATCTAAAGCGGTTGGATCTTATTTTTGGTGTGATTGGAGGGATTAATCTAATGATATTATATATAATTTTTATTAATCCTAGGTGTTTATCATAGGTGTCTTATTTTTGTCTTATTCAATAAGTTTTCCATTCAAGTAGGAATAGGAAGAGTCACATTGGGAAAGTGAAATGAACATTAATTAGGGATTTTATATTGTAATGTTTGATCTCATTCCAACTTGAATTATGAAATATAATTTCATGTGCATTATATATATATATATATATATATATATATATATATATATATATATATATATTTGTCCTATCATTGGTATCAAATCTTGATAAATTTATTTTATTTTATTATCCATTTTTATAGTTGTATGGACCTAAAATTAAGTATTCTCTTTCTTCAAAATTTTGCATAAAAAGTGCATGACAACAAATTAATAAGAGGGAATTTTAATTATTGTTGGAAATATGACCTACAATATTTGTGGTAATCTTTAAGTGTAATTTTTATATGGCATAAAAGACCGGTAGCTACATATTATTCTGCTAAGTGTGGTGTTTTTAATTTTGAATAAGATGTTCAAATTCTTGCTACATCTTCTTAGACCTATGTAACACTTTCAAGACATGTTTTGCCCATTTTTGAAATTTAAGTCATTTTTAAAACCTGTATTCTTATATAAGAATGTTGGCGTTCTCCCTAATAGATATCTTTCCTCTTATCAGAGCTTATTTTCTAAGTTTGATTCATCCTTAATGTGTTAAAAAGTCTCTTTTGATTGTGTAGAATATTATTTATAACCAATGATTCCACTTGGTATTTCATTTGGTTGAGTTATCAAAAGGTTTTTTAAAGTGTGAAGTTGTTTTTGGGTGAATGCAAAATACCTGGTTGTTCTTGACTACATGGTAGTCCTAGTTTATAGTTGAGCCAATAGGGAATGTAAAGTATATTCAAGCATGGAAGTAGAAAAACCATAAAGCATTGGTCTTGATGAAAACCTCAATTAGTGGGGATGTATTTCATCATATTTAGGGTTTTATTACTTCATCATAAGCATTTCAAAAAATTGAAAGATCTATATGATTCCCTCTCAGAGTTGGAATTCATTCAATTACAGTTGAATCTATTCAACCTGATTTGAAATATGGTGATGTGATGAGATTGATTTCAAAGATATGTGCCATCAAGTATGATTTAGAAGAAACATGTGTCAAAATTGACATCTATATGACCAGATTAGTAGAATCCCTTATTCCTAAATATTCAACCTAGTTGGAGTCTCTACAAGCAATAAATATGTTAAAGACACTCACATTTGATTAATTAGTTGAAAATATGATAGAAAGAGAAAAGGCATTTGGAATAAAATAGAGTCCATAATAGGAGAAAGTGTGTGTTATGTCAAATAAAATTATTCTAAAACATCCAACAAGGCCACGTCTTCCAAAAATGAAAATCAAGGTGGTCATAAATAAAATGATAACCAAAACCTCTACTATGAATGGTATAATATAAAAGGAAGTGATGAGACTCACAAATTCAAAACTCCATGGGAAAAAATTCAATCATACTATAAGAAGAAAGAGGAAAAATAAAAGAAAATAAAAGAATCAAACTCTACCCAATTCACCAGTGAATATGTGTTTTTTGATATAGATGATGAATCAAATAGTTTTTTAGTCAATTATTCATGGTTTGATGCTTAGGTTCTTGATACTGGTGCCACTCTACACATGACTTTTCAAAGATATTTCTTTGAGTATTTTAGTGAATAAATTTATGGTGTAGTATACCTCATACATAGATCAATTTTGAAACCATAAAAAAGAGATACAATAAGACTCAAGTGTCCAAGGATTCTAGATTTCAAACTTCAAAATGCACTCTACCTTCCTCAATTTAAAAAAAATTTGTTTTCCCTAGTGATCATAAGACAACAAGGTCATCCCATTATGTTAGATATTGATGATGTATCTATTAGGAGAAAATGTGATAACTTGATCATCTTGACTAGATATGAGGAAGGAAAAGTACCCAAACTAAGAGGTGAGCCATAAAACTCAAGGAATTATGCTCATCTCTTGGAAGATAGAATGTATCCAAATATGTTGTGGTATGAAATATTTGGGAACACTCACTATAATAACATTAATTTATTACAAAAAAATGGTGTTGTTGGCATGCTTACATTGCCTATAAAATTAGATTTTAAAGTGTGAAGCCTATATCTTGGCCAAACATACAAGATAACCATTTATAAATTCATAGTGGAAAGCTGAAATAAAATTAAAATTGGTTCACTTAGACTTGTGTTCTCTTCCAATCCTCTCAACTAGTGGTCATAAGTAATTCATGTTTGTCATCGATCACTATATTAAGAATACTTAGATATACATTTTGAATAAAAAATCAAAAGTCTTCAAGACTTTACAAAAGTTTCTAAACATGATTAAAAATAAATCTCAAACCCACATCAAGGCACTTAGGATAAGCATTGTTGGTGAATTCTCTTCAAATAAGTTGAATCCTATCTTAAAAAAAATTAGATCAAAGACCATCTCACAGTTCCTTATATTTAAAAAAAAATTTAGAAAGGATGAAGATAATTGTGATGAATATGGTTTGTGTTATGGTGTGCTACAAAGGGGTAAATTTGCACTTTTGGGCTAAAGCAGATAAAATAGTAGTATACCTCTAAAATAGATCACCATCAATAACTCTTGAATCCAATACTTTGTATGATATATGGTGTGTTCATCTCCCTTCAATGTGACATCTTCATATTTGTGGATCCAACTCTTATGCATTTATTCCAAAGGAAAATAGAAATAAATTTGACCATAGCAGTAAAAAATTCATCCACTTGGGATATTTTGAATCCTCTAAATCATATAGGCTATATGATGAGAAAGAGAAGTTTATTATCACAAGAGAAATTATAATTTATAAGTCTGTAAAGGACAAAGAACACCTTGATCAACATTTGAGTTGAGTTTAAAATTATGGTAAGTTTAAAGTCTACAAAGAGAGTGATTTGGATGTTTTAGATAATGAGTGAGGGACACATAGTTAGAAATATACTGATTTTCTATTGTCTCCTATACTTGAGCTTGAAACTCCTCCTGAAGGAGAGAATGAAAATTCATCATATATTTAATAGGGTCCATCTAAACATAGGGAAGGAAGTGATATAAATTTAAAATATGAACTTGAAGTACCTAGAACACATAAAAAAATGCCTAAGTGGGATACTCAAACATTGAAAGATGTGAAGCCTGATGAAGTTGGGAAAATAGACACAAGACGTGCACATGCAACTAAATCATAATTAGACAATTCCTTGGAATAAATTCAATATATAATTGAAAAGTTCACCTTGAATAATTCTTTAGAAGAAGAACTCAATGTTGTGTTTGATTTAGTACCAACATCTTTCAAATAGGTTGAGAAGAATGAATATTGAAGAAAAGAAATGAAATATGAGTATAATGTATTTGTCAAAAATGGGAATTAAAGATTGGTTGATCCTCTATATGGATACAAACCTGTTGGCTACAAGTGGGTCTACCGTAGTAAATACAAGGTTGATGGCTTGCTTGACAAACATAAAACAAGGCTTGTCATAAAGGGATATACTCAAAAAGAAGGAATTTACTACAATGAAACCTCTGAACCTACAAAAAAATGGACCACCATTCAAACCATGTTGGATCTAGTAGCTCACAATAAATGGAAAATTAAACAAATGGATGTCAAAATTGCATTCCTAAATGGTGAACTCAAGTAAACTATGCACATGACACAACTTGAAGGTTTTGTAGAAAATAAATAACAGAAAAAGGTGTGCAAACTAGAAATATTGTTATATGAATTAAAATAATCCCCTCAAACATGGTATGATAAACTAGATAAGTAGCTCATGAACATGAACTTCAACTATTTTGAGTTTGAATATGTAGCTCTTTTCATCTAAATATTTGAAAAAATAGTTGTATTTGTGTTGGTGTATGTTGATGATTTTCTCATCATAGGGACTAATTAATGGTACACTAAAAAATTCAAATTAGAGTTGATGAAAATATTTGAAGTGATTGATTTATATTATCTTCATTACTATTTGGGTATTGAAATAAATCAAAAACCAAATTATTTATTCATCACTCAATATAAGTACATTGGTGGCAATTTGAGAAAGTTCACATTAGAAGATTGTAAGCCTATCAACATGCCCATGAAACATAATATCATGTTGACATATGAAGATTCAATAGATTTGGTTGATGCCACTATATATAGATAACTCATTGGAAGTCTAATTTCTATGACCACAACTAAACCAGATATATCATTCACAGTTGGTGTCCTCTCAAGATTAACACATAAACATAAATAAAGTAGGGAAAATCATTGGGTATTAGAAAAAAGGATCCTTAGATATCTCAAAGGAACACAAAATTTTGGGCTCATATACTCTAGGGTAAGAGACTTCAAACTGGTTGGGTATTCATATTCTAATTGTGCTAGTGATCATGAAGATGGAAAGTCCACCTCAAGTTTTTTGATGAATTTAAGAAAAATAGTTGTCAGTTGAAAATACAAGAAGCAATCAATGCTGATAATTTATTCTTCATAAGAAAAATATATATCTAGTTTAGAGGCAACTCGAGAGATCTTGTGGCTTAGAAGGGTTCTTTCATATTTTAAGGAGTAACAAGTTTTGTCAACACCTCTCAAGGTTGACAACACTTATACAATACAGATAACAAAGAATCTAATATTTCACAACTGAATCAAGAATATCAATACCATATTTCATCTATTAAACACTATGTGAAAGATTTCAATGTCAAATTGTAACATTTACTAACAACAAATAAACTAATAGACATCCTAACAAAATCACTTGGATGAGAAAAAATTGAAAAGTTCATAAGAATGCTTGGTTTGATAAATACCCTTACAGATTAATGGGGGATGTAACAATATTATATATAATTATTATTAATCTTAGGTGTCTAGCACAAGTTTCTTGTCTTTGTCTTATTGAATAAGTTCTCCATTCCCATAGGAATAGGAGGATTTACATTGGGAATGTGAAATGAACAACCATTTGGGATTTTATATTACAATGTTTTCACTCATGGCAATTTGAATAAAAAATAGAATTTCATGTACGTTTTGAATATATTATCTAGCCTATAAATTGAATCATTTGATCTCAACAAGTTTTTGGGTTAACTTGATTACATCACTCAACCTATACTGAGCTATACATATACATATATTTTGTACTCAAATTATGTTGGTTAGGAAATAATACTCTCTATAGATGAAGCATCACTCTTCTTAATCTAGGTTGGGGGCATGATCACCTCCAAACTCTATATACTCTAGGTAAAACACCACCATGGTGAAACCCACTTAACCACTTGTAGGCATACTCATCTCCTTGACCATAAAATGGATGAAGTAGCAAGCACTCTATTTACTTCTCCATTTTCTAGTACTCCAGGACCATCACTACACAAAACATACACAGGTGTATTTTATCCATGCTATTTATTTATGATACTTTTTATTATTACTTACATATAAATTATATACATTGATTAATTTATGGCATATTCTTGGTTTCGGTAATGTTCAAATAGAAGATTTTAGAAAATCTCAAGAAAATACAATGTTTGTTGTCCACACCATGGTATGCATTTTATTTTCCTTTAAACTAGTAATTTTAGTTTTTATTACATTCATAGATTAAATGAGGAAAATATAGACACCCATTTTGGTAAAATTACACATATTTATTGTATCCTTGTATGTATATGCCTTTTCCCTAAGAATTAGACTTATAATGACATAGTCTCTTATGAACTTCGATTCCATCTTATTTCACTTGATTTTCCTTCCCATTGGGCCTATAGTTATTTTATTACTCTTCATTTAATTTATGCTAGGAATCCCCACCTATTTTTTTCTATTATCTATGAATTTTAACCCCTAGACACTTTCATCCATTAAGGGCACTAGCATCAACATTAGTGTCCAACTACAATGCAATTATCCAAGATATTTTTATCCTTTTTATATATCTTTCACTTTGTGACTATTTTGTTAGCTGAATTTTTACAACCTATTTTCAAATTTTCACATGTCACTAGGTTCTAATTCAAAACCAAAAGGTTTCTATATATACAAAGGCTATAATCTAATCAACACACCTAAAAATGTGATTATCTAATTTTATAACTAAAAAGTAATATTTATTTCAAGCTATCAAATTGCACTATAACACTAAATCAAATATCTAAAACATTCAAAAGGTAAAATATACTATTGCATCACTTATACCAAGGGTTGGTAAGAGAAATATCATATAGTCACACTATTATAATTTAACACACATGCATAGGAGGGAGAACTACATGTGATTTTGAGGCCCTTTTTGGAGTATTGTCTATGTAGGATGTACATAAAAATAAATTGGGTTGCTAGGGATAACTCAAATCACATTACCAACCCATATTCATTAGGATATATGAGGTACAATGAAAATGAACTATGGTTTTGATTATTATATATATCACACACACATGAAGACACATCCAGTGATGCCAAACATTGACATGGATCATAATGCAAGTTTGATGCAAATTTGGATCCATTCATATACATATCCTTTGTTGGACACCTATGCCAAAAGTAAAAACTAGCATCAACATTATTGTCCTTGAT
>JARHVA010006840.1:360000-410000 GCA_037957365.1 Torreya grandis | reverse complement strand
AGAACTGGGAGAGAGATAACGGTGAAGAAAACCGTTATGAAGGGTGCCGACGCCGGCAATATCACTGACGTCGGCCGAAGGCTGACCGACGTCGGCAGCTGAAAGGCTGGAGAAAGGCTAAAAATAGCCTTTCATCTGTTTCCCAATGGCCGGGTCAAATGAATGCGAGGATGAAACGGTCGATGGGGGTTAAATGGGCGAGAGGAGAGGTTGGAATGGGAGACTAAGGCATTAAATGGCCATGTGGGGAATGAAGGGGATCTAAGGAGGGTATCCTAGGGTGGCGAGGTGGCAAGGAGAGGGAAAAAAAAGGGCTTATTTAATTAAAAATAGATGATTATTTTCAATTAATAATACCTAGGTAGGTTAGGGATAGTCGAAGTGGCAAGGGACCAAGGGGAGAGAGGAAGACCAAGGGTTAGACACTTTTTAGGTGTCTACATTTGCCCCTTTTTGTCTTGTTGGTTATTCTAGATGAACTGCAAGACAAAAACAGGGAGTGGTTGCCCCAGGTGAGGGATGATGGATGAGGTATTCCCCCTCAAAGCAGGAGTCGAGGGAAGGGAACCTGATGTCGGGTGCTGATTTGACAAAAGGTGGATGAGAAAGAGAGAAGTGAGTGAAAACACTGCAAAAGTCATGATTGCACGCATACCACTGCACAAGATGGTCAGGTCAAAAGTGTTGCAGGTCAAGGGTCAAGGAGTGCCAAAATTGAAGTAACCGGGCCCCAGCATTTAGTCGTCTACTGATCGGGTCACTCAATCTAAGCTGAAGCTCCAAACGGTCATCGTGTTCTAGGTATCCAGGGCTCAGGAAGTGCTCCCAGAGACACGAAAAAGCCATAAGTAGTAGGGATCAACTGGCTCGCGATCCTATACTTGTGAAGGGTCAAAAAAAGTCTACGGACAATTTTGCTAACCAGCCGTGAGGTAGTACACACGCAAAAACAACCAAGGTAACACGCTGTCTTGGAAGTGGTCGAAGGTCGAAGGGGATACGCATGATCTCCAATGGTTGGTGGTCGAGAGGATGGATGGACGAGAGGATGCGGCTGAGCTAACCCCAGAAGACCCCATGTCAACTGAGTGCTGCCTACATAGCCCCTGTGTGAAGGGCCTCAGGCCGATGTAGTTCTCCCTAAAAGGGAGGAAGGGTCAGAGGGATTGATTGGTCTTGGTCAAAGTCGATGATTGGTCTTGGTCAAAGTTGACGGAGTTGGTCGTGATAAGAGTCAAAGAAGAAAAGGTTTGTCCATCGTAGAGACGAACAAACGGGGGTGGTCGAGCTAACCTCAAAAGATGTGGTATCTGAGTGCTGCTTACATAGCCCTGATCATAGGGCCTCAGACCAATGTAGTTCGGACTACGAGGGTCAAAATGGTCGATGATGAGCTTGGTTGAGTGTCGAAATGATGAGGGGAAGATGATGCTATAGATGTCATAGGGGTCGAGAGGCTTTCATCTCTAGCAAGTTTCCATAGTCGTGATGGATGCATGCTAAAAATGAATAGAAGTCTATTTATGCTTCAGCAAGTATTGGTTTATGCTTAACATAAATTGGGTCTGGTCGGTAGTTTCCATGTGTATTGGTGTCCATAGAAACTATGTGAAAAGGACAAGGCGATGCCTGATGTCATGTTGAAAATGTCGAGGTTGGGTTGGAAAATGTTGAAGTTGGCTTGGTTTAAGGATGAGTCGACAATTGATGTGACCAAAGCGTAGAGAAAAGATGAAAGGCAAATCGCTCTTTCATTGACAAGGACCAAAAAGGAAGCATAGATAGGGGTTATTAGAACCAAAGCCCCGTTCATGCATTACGTCGTTGACCAGTATGGTGTTAGAGCGGTAATCGAATCACATTGACATTAAAGCGAGCTCAAAGTCCCTTGAGCAGGTGATAGGAGGAGGATAGGGTAACCCAGTTTAAGAGCAGGAATAACCTTGCCCCTTTTTATAGGAGACCCTGAGACAGCTACAAGCCAAGTCCGTGACTCATTTTTTTTTTTTTTTTTTTTGGTGCAGGCTGATCGATGCGAGAAGCCTACATAAAGATGTCTTTTGATGTAGTGGTCATGTTGCGAAGCTGATCGATGTGGGAAGCTTCTAAGAAAGTTGCTATTTGTAGCAAGATTTAGTCATAGCCATCCTTCGAGGGAGTGGTCTATATTTTTGTTTAATAAAAGGTTTGAATAGCTGTCCTTCAAGGGATCAGTCTATTAGCTACAGCAATGATAGTACAGCTGTCCTTCGAGGGATCAGTCTGTCTTTTTGATTTTTGACATGATTTTGTGACCATGGATATGTTTTGACATCTTGATTTGTATTTATTGATAGGAATTTGAGTCACGGACAAGACTGTAGAAGTTCAAGGACACCCCTTTTATTAGGACAAAGCATCCATGCATCATAAAAGGGTTGTAGAGGACTTGTTAAAGGGGAATAGGGTTGAAAGGGATGAGGATTAAGAGGACGAGGATTGCTCAAGGGACGAGCTCAAGTTACGTGTCAAGTAGACGAGTACTCGACTAACAAAAGAAAGGTCGAAGACGCAAGACAAAAAGGGGTTTAAGGTCTAATAAGACCCTAGGCCATGCTTGTATGTTAAGGTCCGAGTCAATTAGGAGCAAACTTGCCCCAATTGCCTCTTTCCAGATTGGTCAGGCGTTGATTGATGGATGTGAAGTTGGTTGACATTGTCATTGGTTGGTTGAAAAAGGTTGAATGTTTGGTCGAGAGGTCTGGTTGATTGATACTTGGTTGAAGTTTGGTTGAGACTGGTCAAATAATTGGTCGGGGGTTGGGTCGATGGACACTTGGTCGAGATGAGTGATTGATATGTGGTAGAGACTGGGTTGAAAAGTTGGTCGAGGTTTGGAAGAAGGATGAGTTCCCCCAGCGGGTAGGGAGAATGTTTGAAAGATTGGTTAAGGTCGGTTGAGGTTTAGTGGTCAGATGGACAGTGTTAATGTCGAATAAGGGGGTCAAAAGCGGCAAAGGGACCATATTCTGGCGTGGAGATCCCGATTTAGGTGATGAGGTTGGAGAGGCATGAGTCGGGGTTGATGTTTTGTTGAAGAGGTGGTCAAGAGGACCCTTGATGAGAATGGAATCCTTTTTCCAGTGGTGACGAATGACAGCTTTGAGAGCGCAACAACGCTCAGTGTCATGTCCCGGAGTGTGATGATAATGGCAGAACATAGAGTTGTCAAACCAAGATGGCCTTGATCCAAGAGTTGATGAGTAGAGTGGTGTTGAGGGTTTACTGATGATGTGGTCGAGAAGAGAGGTGTCATTCTCCAAACATTGGCGAATGGCGACCTTGAGGGCATGACAATGTTCCATGTCATGCCCAGGCGTGCGATGATACGCACAAATGCGAGTGTCATCGAACCATGGTGGTTTTGGTCCGAGAGAGTGATATGGTCTAAGAGGCAGGAGATTGAGACGAGAGGATTGCAACAATCGCCGTAAGAGCAAGGCATATAAACCTGCTAACGGGTCGGGATGTTTTATTGCAGTGAGGGTTGATGACGTTGGTTTGGGAGGCGAAGGAGGCATAGGTCGAAGGTTTGGATGAGAAGTATGTCTGATGGGATGAGGGAGTAATGGAGGCAAATTGCCTCTGTGAAGGATGGGAGTGAGAAGCACTCCTATTAAAGTGGACGGATGTGGGCCCAAGATTGAAGGTAATGACGAAGGTGGGGGAGGAATCCTCCGATGTGGTCTAGTGGTCTTCGTTGGTTTGGGTCGAGGGCCACCGTTGTGCGAGGCGAGGTTAGATGTAGGTTTGGGTTTAGAGGTGGATGGAGGTGCGTGAGATATAGCAATCTCAGGCAAAGGGCAGGAGGAAACCGTGACTGGGTGTTCCTCGGTTGAAATGGGTGGAGAGACTGGTTCTTCTCTTGGTAGAGAAGAAATAAGAGAGGGCGGCTCCTCAAGTGGGCAGAGGGCATGGATGATCGTGCCTTCTACTTGTAGTTGAGGAGTAGGCAAGGTGGGGTCTTTGGATGGAGGTGGGCTTAATGGCGTTGATGTGGTCAAAGTGTCTTCCAATACAAGAGAGGTAGATGGAGGACTAGTAGGAGAAGAAGGTTCTTCATCCTTTGATGGGAGAGGTCGGTTAAGGACAAGAGGCAAGATAGTGCTAATCGTGTGAATGTCATGGTCTTGAGGGTCACTAGTCGAAGTCTGGACATTGCTTTGAGTAGGCAGATGATTCAGAAATGGTTGTTTGAAGATGTCGATAAGTTGGTTAGGTGGGGCGTTCGGGTTATCTAAAATAAGATCCCCCTTGTCGATCATGTCTTGGACGATGTTTTTGAAGGTTCGGCAGTTGTCGATGTCATGGCCTTGGACGTGATGAAAGGGACAGAAGTCGGCCTCCCTATACCATGTAGGGAGGGCTTTTGAAGGGTCAAACTGAGGTGGTCAGATTGGAGGGAGATTGAGGACCCCCTGCTTGAGAAGTTTTTCCAAAACGGAAGCGTATGGTTCTCCAAGTGGAGTGTAAGAACGCTGAATGTACCATTGTTGGAATTGTTTGGTGATGCTGGGAGATGTCGAAGGTTGAGAGTAATTCGTTGTTGTCGAGGATGGTGATCTAACGACCATAGTATTGGCCACTCCTTTAGATTTGGAATTGGTAGAAGAAGAAGGTCTGGAAGAAGAATGGCCATTGGTAGATTTTGCGTTGGTATGACGCAATTTGACCTTATCTTCTTCAATGGCGCGGAGTTCGAGTTTGCGAGCCATGATGAAAGCTTCGTCGAAAGTGAGAAATGTCTGAATCCGCAAGGTAGAAGAGATGTGTCTGGCACATGCTCGAGAGAAGAGCTCGATGAGCTCAGGTTGAGGCAAAGAGAAGGAGAGCTGGTTGATCAGACCTCTCCAACGAGCGACAAAGTTGACAATTGATTCGTCGTCAAATTGCCTGATGGAGTAAAGGTCTGTGATTGAGACTTGTTTGGTGATGTTGATTGAGAAATGGTCAAGAAATAGTTGGGCGAGTTGGATAAATGAAAAGATAGAGTGTCTGGAAAGAGAACTATACCAGTCAAGGGCTGGGCCAGAAAGGGACATAGGGAACGTGCGTAAAAGTAACGCATCGTCATGGGCAATAAGATAACAGGCATGTCTAAATGCTCGTAGATGTTGTTGTGGGTCTTCCTTACTCTGAAAGTGAGTGAATTTAGGAAGCTCCCAATGGTTAGGGTATGGTCGAATAGGGACGGAAGGATGGATGGGCTCATTGCAAATTTGCTCATATGACAAAGTATTGCTTGAACCGGAAATGGAGGCTTCGAGACTGGACATTTTATCCATCAGCATCTTGATGATGTCTGCTAACGGATTGGCGGGTTGGGCGCCCCCTAAGTTGTAAGGCGCTTGGAAGAGGCTAGAGGAGGCGTGTGACATAGTCGGTTGTACAATGTACAGATGACTAGTCGTAGGGGCAGAAGTGGAGGCTAGAAGTGGTTGCGTTACGAAGGTCGAAGGTATAGGTTGACTGGGCACCACCAAAGGTGGTTAAATGGCGGCACTGGTAGAAAGATAGGTTGGCACACCTACATTTGTGGGCGCAAGAGTATGAGGGGTCGAGACAACCAAGTTCTGATATGATGTAGAACTTGGTTGAATTGCAGGTGGTTGAGGAGGTAAAGGAACCCTGATGGAGGTCGGTCTAAAAATAGGTGGGGAGGCCAAACTTTGCGTATTGGCCATGGTTGGGTTAATAGTTGAGGCGAAAGGCTGAGTCGAAAAGGGTTGGGTGGCGAATGGTGTAGATGTTGTCGCCATGTCACCCGAAAGGTCTCGCGTTGGGTTTCTCGCGAGATAGTTTTGGAGGGCTGTGGCATTGAGGTCCAAGAATCTCGCAAAATCCTAGTCCCCTTCAGGGATGATGGGAATTTGAGTCGGGGTCGGGGTCAGGGTCGGTCCTGTAGGAGTTCTTTCAGTCTCCGAGTGGAACTCCATGATAGGACTTGTTAGGGACGGGGTAGACAGAAGCGGTTGTTGGCTAAAGTGGTTAAGAAGAGAGTCCTGGTTCCAGAAACTGTGTTCCTGCAGTCTCAGAAAACCAGAATGGAGTTTTTGACAGAGAATAGACAGGTTTTAGGCTGCTGGTTTTGAAAAAAAAAAGGACAGGGACAGAGATCGATGTCGGTTTAAAAACCGATGTCGGTAAGGAAGATAGCCGACGTCGGTCAGATAACCGATGCCGGTAAGACAGGAAAGCCGACGTCGGTAGAAGAACCGATGTCGGTGACAGGGGAAAGCCGACGTCGGTGGCATAACCGATGTCGGTGACTGTGTTTTCCAGAGAACCAAAAGATTCTTGGAAAACAAAGAAGAAAGCGTCCTCACTCACTCAAACAAACAGATGAAAAGAGGAAAACAGAGAGAGACAGACAAGCCTAAGCGATAAATCCTAGGAATTAACCTTAGAAATTTGTGGCTTATGCCTTAGATGAATGTTTGGGGAGATTGGCTGAAAAATGGGTCCTAGAAGAAGGCGGTCTAAAGATGGTTTTGGGTCTTGTTTTAGGTGCTCAAAGATCTGTGTTAGGGTCTGGTACGTGGCCTGGTGCTAAGGAGCAAGCTCCCCTCACTTCACGATTCCAGTGGTTAGCTGGTCTCGCTTAGCCAAGATATACCTCGCCTAGAGTTTAGACTCTGCCAGAGAACGGAGTGGGCTTCCCCCTTGGTGATGAAATCCAAGTAGGGTCACCGGGACGGGTAAGGTATCCGCTGGGGGATGAAATCCCAGTCGGGCCTTGTCTCAAGTAAGTTTTATGTTCGTTTTAGTGCATGTGGTCTGGTAGTGTAACATCAAGTGTCTACGATTTATTCAATATGCGGATTAAGTTACTAGATGTGGACTAATGCAAGCACAAGCAGAAATGAAAGTGCAATACGTTTTAATGCCCAAGTCGAAATGTGATGTTTGTTATGAAGACAAGTTTGAGAAAGGGTTGAGAGTATGATGTTTAGACTAGTCTAGAAATGTAAGGAAGAAAGATTCATTTTAGTCCTGCTTATAGTGTCATTGAGAAGAAAAGAAGGAGGAGAAAAGGTAAGAACCTAATGCTCCTAAATGAATGAAGAAGAAAAAGGAACCCAGGAGGAACCTAGGGTCCCACCGGGCGTGCCAGAATGTTTCTATTCAAAATTCACTTTTCAGATTATAAAGAGAGAAGAAACTAAAAGAATAATGGACAAGGCATGGGAAGTACCTGGATGTAGACTGTGCACCGTAAATCCAGACGCTTGTGGGCACTCCTCTTTGGCTGTGGAGGAATGACACCTGCAAAGAAAAAGAACTTGGACAAGAAAATGTTAGACAGATAGATGGTGGGTTACCAGGCGAAAGCCTGTTCCCAGAAGTATGAGAACTTCCTTAAGGGAGGTCAACCCACTGTTTTGATAAAAGGTAAATGACTGATAAAAAGATAGAATGCTAAAATAGACTGAAATGATAGCAAACTGAAAGAGAAAAGGAAGCAAAGGCTTACCTGGAAGAAGCTGTCAAACTGGTTGCAGTCGCCGGCGTCGGTGGTCCTACCGGCGTCGGTTGTCGGGTCTGCCGACGTCGGTTAGTCTGCCGTCGTCGGTGGGGGTAATGACCAGCGTCGGTCGGGGCAATGGCCTCTAAACGGGTCTGGTCAGGTTCTGGTCTGGGGATGGTCTAGGTTTGGTCTGTGGATGGGACTGTGGACGGGTCTGAGTCTGATTTGAGGTAGTCAGGGGGTCTGTGCAGAGATACAGGGGAGTCAAATGGACAGAGAGGGATAGAGAGATAGAGGAAGCCAATCAGGGAGATAGGAATCCGGGTCTGGGTGGCAGTCAGGACTAAGGGAAAGAAGCGCTAAATCTAGTTTAGAAATGACTAGAAAGCATAAAGAAAATAAACAGAGTACAACATACCTGTGCCCTGCTGAAGAAGGTGTTGATGTTGCCGCTGGTGATGCCAGATGTGAAGACCTGTTGCTGATGAAGAATCCCTGTTGTTCACTTGCAGAAGCTTGCTATGTACCTGAGGGAGAGATTCAGATTAATTGGCAGAGAGGTCAAGTGAAGGACTGATACAAGGGTCTGATACGAAGGTTCAAGAGTCGGGATGCCAGAGAGAAAACGCAGAGAAGCGAAGAGAAGCCAAGCGAAGAACCGGGAGAGAGATAACGGTGAAGAAAACCGTTATGAAGGGTGCCGACGCCGGCAATATCACCGACGTCGGCGGCTGAAAGGCTAGAGAAAGGCTAAAAATAGCCTTTCATCTGTTTCCCAACGGCCGGGTCAAATGAATGCGAGGATGAAACGGTCGACGGGGGTTAAATGGGCGAGAGGAGAGGTTGGAATGGGAGACTAAGGCATTAAATGGCCATGTGGGGAATGAAGGGGATCCAAGGAGGGTATCCTAGGGTGGCGAGGTGGCAAGGAGAGGGAAAAAAAAGGGCTTATTTAATTAAAAATAGATGATTATTTTCAATTAATAAGACCTAGGTAGGTTAGGGATAGTCAAAGTGGCAAGGGACCAAGGGGAGAGAGGAAGACCAAGGGTTAGACACTTTTTAGGTGTCTACATAAGGAAAGTACCCCAAGTGTCCCTACATGCTTGGTCCTATAAGGTACCATGCCCAAGACATGATCAATCCTAGTACCCTATGATATCTTAGCCCCATTGTCTATGTAATGGCTATGTGATCATAGGTCTAGACTTACAATTATGTGATATGGCCTATGTTATGCCCTCCTTAATATGAAATTAAATGAAGGTCCCTGTATAACTATGCTAAGATGACTAGTCTCTAAGAAAACTATGTCAGATGATCAAACATTTGCTACACCATGGCAATAAACCCTAATGGAAAGAACTATCCACTTTTTTCAAGTAGTAAAAGGTTACTAATAAGAGATATCAATACTATCACCTCTAGAGGAACTATCTCCTATCTTGATTCACCCTCTAGGGACCAAGCCAAATCCTCTAGTGAGTCTATGTCTATGCACTCATCAATAATATCCTAGTCAACTACCCTTAGTAGGTCATCTAACATAGCCTATCATCTAAACCCCATCCAAGTAGTCTTGGGTCCTTGCATAGGCACCCATAGAATATGGTATACATCTTCTAATCTCATCATGGAATACCTATTTGTTAGATAAGAAGTAGAGGTATTTGAATGCCACCTCTTTACTAGTGTTGAAAAGTAATCTCTATCTATGTGGATCATTGGCAATAATGCTAGGTGATACAAGTTTACTGTTACTAAGATGCCCATGAGCGTGTCTATCATAATCCCCTATCACCATAATACTTGAGAGAACCACTCCCATGATTTGATGACCATAAATTCATCCTAAAAATCAAATAAATGGCATAAATTTAATTATATTTCCTATCATTCTCACAATTCTTTTAATTTTGAGGCTTAGACTAATCCTCTGTGCCTTTATCTCTCTTCCTTTAATTTTGGGCCTAGATTAATCTCCTATGGTCCCTATTATATTTTCATCTAGTGTTATTGTTGTTGTTTTGTTATTCTCTACATTTATTAGGATATTTTATCTACTCTATAAGGTAATCCTAATGATTATAATGAACTCAACATTTAGTAGGCCATTCTTGCTAAGTGACAAGGCAATCTTACTAATCTTGGCAAAATTACCATTTGATAAGGTGTTTTTCAACTAGAAACACAAAAATGCTAATGTATTTGAGATCTTACCATTTTGACCCATGATCCCACTTAAAAATTGGTGATATTATTGATCTTGTGACATTCCCATCATTTTTGTGGGTGAACTCGCCATTTTTCAAATTGGGAAAATGGTAGGATTGCCCAACTACCACTTTCTTACATGTAATAAATGAATAAATGACTAAATTAAATACATAAAAAATACCTACCAATGCTCCACTCCTAGGTGGTCACTAAAACTCTCTCATTCACTCTCCAAGGTGATGGTGGTGTGGGATGTTGGATATTGTTCTCAATTCTCTCACACAAAATATCATAGCTCAAAAATTACTATACCTAAGGGTGAAAATGAACTATTTTTACCACTAGGGGTCAAAATATAGTATTTGTTTTCTAATTTTCACCCCTAAGCCTATATTTGAAGCATTTTATCTATCTTGGGCTACTATTTTATCCAAACTAATCTATTTTTCCTCCCACTTTCTTCTAATTGCTCTATTTTTAGCTTCTTTTACTAAAATTAATGTGATTATTATTTCTTTTGATCAATGACCCACCCATCAAATATTTTCAAATTTTCTATTTTACCCTTAAATGGGAATCATGGGCCACCAAAAATATGTTTTGGAAATTTCATAAACTTGTTCCTCCATAACTCATGCAAACTTTAAAAATGAAAAGTGGGAATGAAATTTATTTCTTCTAATTATAGTGACCTTTTCATTCTTTGAAAAGACATCATTTCAACTAAATTTCTCATTACACCTTCTAAACAAGGATAAAATGTAGACATATAATTCCTATCACTATTATGCTTCAATTATCAATAAAATAAACATTCTATGACAATGCACAATCTAGGCCAAAATCACTAAAATGCACTAAATCATTTGAAATTGTCACGTATAGGTTCTAATTTAGGCTAATGTATCCCTAAATGGGGAAATAAATTTTATGTAATTATTGTCTTTTATTAAATCATTTAGAGTCAAATTTTGATCATGAAAAATGACACTCTGAACCATTGAATTCTTATATTTTGATAGCACATGTCATGTGCATGTGTTAATTCATGTCCATAATGCCCTAACTGGGGTACTGTTCCATATGCAACTAACACCTTATTCTAATTATACTCTAGTCAAATTACAACTTAGTAAAATGACATTTCTGACCAAGTTGATTAAACATGCAATATATTTCCAAAGAATTATAGAAAAATAATCAAAGTCATTTAAGAAAATTAAATAAAATTAAGAGCCTAAGTTAAAAATCCATGTAAGTTGTTGAATATCTAATTATTGGAAATTCATTACTTAAATCTACATCATGCCATGACATCATCAATGGGGTGGCATCCATAGGACATTAATACAACAAATATTAGGATTAAGCTCTCCCATACTTCACAAATTCCCCATTATTCCAAATATTAATGGGAATATTTATGGCCTATCCTTCCAAAAATTGAATTAGTTTATGGCCACACATATTGGTCTCAAGATTGACTACAATGGCTGATCATGAACATTTCATAAAGCTATAAATAAGTGATCCAAAACACTATTTTAATCTTTATCTATACAAACTTACTATGCATAATTTGATATAGAAAATATTCACCTATTTTCATAAATTGACCAATATTGTGAGCCTAAGCCATTAGTTCACTAGGAATGATGAAGGAACATGCTACTCTTCATTGACACAAACTTAGAGCACCAAATCTAGGGAAAAACATGATTTTTGGATGCTCTTGGAAGGAGGGATGTTATTTGGAAGGTTTGGTAGTATTCCTTTCTTAAATATCTCTTAGAATTATCTAGAAACACCCTATGAGGGAATAAGCTTGATGTTTTAGATCTATATGCTTATTTATAGATGTTTTCTTGACTAACATATGCACTAACACATATCATAATCCTACTATACACTTATTGCATCTAAAACATTTTTTTGAAAAGCTTATTCTTATGCCTTTTGTATATGCTCTTCTTTATTTATATGATTAACCTCCTCTTGTAGTATTATTTTGACCTTGAGAGCTACTTGCTTCTTAATTATGAACTTTAACTAACTTTTACCTCCTTGTTGTCCTCTAGCTCTAAAATAGATTGTTGATTTTTCCTCTAAGTTCTATTCTTGCACTTTCTTGCAAGTTTTTTTTCACAATCTAATCTTAACTCTTCTCAATGAATTATCTTCTTCTTATGTCACCTTTAAAGTACAACTAAACCCTACTATGATAAAAAAAATGATGGGGAGGATTAAAGAAAACTAGACCTGTAAATTGATTAAGAAAGAGATGATCAATCTTAATACCTTATTGAGTGTAACTAAAAAATGAATATTTATTATTAAAAATAATTTTTTATTTTCATTATATGTTTTTTAATTCCACCATGTTGGGTTGAAACTATCCTTCAACTTGAAATGCATGAAAATAATAATAATAAGGTTTTTAGCCTTTATAATTAGGACTGTAGACTGAGAAATTTGAATAACTCTCTCAATAGGTGATAAAAATCTTTAAAACCACTTGGAAATATTTATAAATATCGTATTACACATTTATACAAAATTTCAATAATTTTTAAATGTTTTTTTTGTTTTAGAAGGTTTTTTATACTTCAAACCCTATTTTAGGGTTTTTGGACTCTACACAAGTTGAGAGCTTTAAATAAATGAAAATTTAAATTTAAATACCAGTTTTAAGATATTTTTTGATTTGGAAATTATATCCACACATATTTAATACTATTCAACTCAAATTGGCACCTTAAAAAATCCTTAAAAGTGATGAAAGATAACTTTATTTAACTATAGAAATACTTTTTTGATTGTAACAAGCCTGTCTTGTGTTTTGAGACCTGTAAATTCAACACCTTAAAAAAGTAATAATATCATTGAAAAACATAAATATTAATAAATTACATGAATTATTATATTGAATTTGTAATAGGAAACTCAAATGAAGCAATCTTTCATTGTCTTAGTGCAAATTTGTTACACACTCTAGCCAATACCTTGTTTACCAAGATTTTCTCCTTCCTTTCTTCAAATATGGGAATTATTGGTATTATATTATTGTATTAACCTTATCCAAATTTACTCTTCCCTTTATTTATCCTATCATTCATTACAAAATATCCTCAATTATATAACTAGCTCATAAACTTAACTATGTCTACACTCAAGATAACAACCTTGGTTGAGTTTGACATAATATTTTATGAATTAAGACATTTGAATTCTTATAAAATATGTATAATTAATTTATTGATACATCCATTAAGTATAATAAACCAAAAAATCCTTAGGAGATGACAAAACCTTTTAAAAAACTCAAAATAAGTTAGAATGATCATAAAAAAGAAAAGTGAAGAATGGAAAAGATTTAAAAAGTTAAAATATGACCTCATAAACCTATTAAATACTGAAATTATCAAAAATAAACTAAGCTTAATTTTCCTTCATCACATATAGAAGGAACATGTCTAGTATATATATATCATTAAAGCACAAAACAAGTGATCACATCAAGTCTGAAGATGCATGATATAGATCATGGAAACATCTAGATAGTACCAATACAATATCAAAAATAAATCAAGAGCATATACAATATCATTCAAAATAAAAATAAAATACAATGGTCAAAGGATACCAAAATTAAGGGGAATGTTTAAATGTCACACAATCAAAGGGATGTGACTTAGTAAAATGTCTACAAAATCAAGAATGACATATTCAAATGTCCATAGAATAAGGGATGACATTATAATGTTGAAGAGGAAAACAAAGGCACTAGGGTTGAAAACAATTGATCATATTCAAATTATCAAACAAGTAAAACAAGACACTCAAGGAAGTACATAAAGGAAAATTATATGCAACCAATATAAACATATCATACTAGTACATAGATATATGTGTTAGCAAAAAAATGTTAAGTACATAGCATATCAAGTAAATTGTGAAATATATATGCATGGATAAAGGCATGTGTAAGTACATAAGCTCAAACATGTTAATCTAAAGTTATCATATAATTATATAACCTTTGACTCCTATTATTTTCATGAATTTAATACATTCAAAGTGTTCTTTAAGATTATCAAACATAACCTTATAAGTTACAATCTTGTCATACTTTGTCCAATTGGTAATGGTTTGTAAGATAATTTATGATCAATTATGAATATTCATATACAACTAATTTTTGAATGTTACACTATATTTTAAGGTGAAGTCCTGACACAAATGACTCATTTGATAATATCATTAGTTTAAGAAAAATTAATTTAGAATGCCTTAGGAATGATATCCTTGTGGTATAATGAATATGAGATCCTTTTGGTATAATGAATATAATACCATCTCTTGAACCATAAAGGAACTATCAAAATATATCTTTTGTTGATGTGGCTCCTCAAGAGTGAAGATATATTCACTAAAGAAGTATTCAAAGGATGAATATCTAACAAAATTACCATGACAAGTTGATATGTAAGTATTTTTCATCTAATGGATTTCTAATTAGTTTATTTAATGTCAAAATAATTGAGTAAAATAATCCAGTTGGACATACAACTTGTCAATGTTGATTTTGAAATAATATATTTTAGAGGATCAACTTTGGCAATGATGAGGGTTTTTTTTAAAAAACTTATAGTGATGCAAAGCATCACTAGTTGACATAGGTTGTATATGTGATTAAGTAGTTTATTTTATCCATTTTTGGTTTTATTTGTGTTTTAGGTGTATTTTATGGTCCCTTGGAATGTTTTTTAGTGATTGAGAATTTTTAGGTTGTGTGTTAGAGCTCATCTTAGGTTTTCCCACCAAAATCCCAAATTTGAATTATTGAAATAAGCTTTGAGAGGTGTTTAGAGTATTGGGTGAAATATAAAGGTTATAAAATGTTTTATTGGGTTCAAATAGGTCCTATAATATTCGTGATAATGTGTTTCAATGTAAACTTCATGGTAAAGAACAATATGAGCCAAGAAAGTCAAGTTGTAAATGTCATCTAGTTGGGTTGAACTTGAAAGGAGTTACTTTGCATGTTTGGGGTATTAAAAAGGTGATAAATACATTTAAAGATAATGTATGTGTTATATTATAGTATTATTAGGTTGGTAGAGTAGATAAATTCAAGGAGATGGAGGTAAGAGTGAAGAAAAGATCAAGATTTGTAAACTCTACCTGCTTTACCAAAAATTTATATATGTTTTGTATATATACTTGAGAAGATTGAATAAGAGTGAATCACTATTGAATTATTATGACTGGATTTTTTTTTTAAAATTTATATTCACTCTTATATTGTGTTTCCATAATCATAGCTCAGATAACAAGGTGAGAAGCTATAACACAAGCCCATTGAGAATTTTTTTGTGTTTACTCAATCCAAGAAATAGACCTAAAAAGGTTTTAAGAAGATTGTGAATATTTTTTTTGTGTTTTATGTTGTATTAAATAATTTAGGATCTTTAATATTTATAATAAACCTTGCATAATTTTCCAAAGGATGAAAATTTTATTTTAAGACCTCATTCTTTTGACACAGTCTTAAAAGTGCACTTAGAATTCTGTATCAGTGGGTATTGAAGACATTTATATATTTTTTAAAGTGAAATAACTCGTGGGGAAGGTGTAATAAGATGGTAAATACATTATTTAAGTGTTATAAGAGTTCTAAAGTGACTAATAATCAATTTATCCCCTTTTATAGGCTCTCGGCCTTGTATAAGTCTATCTACACTAGCCTAGGGGTTTGAAATCTTACAACTCATTTTACTTGAGTTTACACTCACCAAAAATAAGGAAATTTTGTAATATACTATTTTTTGAGATGTAATATAGGATTAAAGAGTTTTTAGAGTGATAATTTACTAAATGGTATGGTTTATAGTATTTTGTGCTTGCATGAGGCCTAAAGAGACCTAATTGAGAGCAAGGGGTGTTGAGTTAGGTAGTCTACCTTGAGAATTGTGAGATGATTTTTTTTAAAGAGATGTAAGGGATTAATTATTTATTTAATAGTTTTTTGGTTTGTATGTCAACTTTATATATTATATGTACCTTCTATATTTACATGAAAACAAGGTTATTGGAGAGAAGACCTCAAAGAGAGAAAAGTTGATTGCTTGAAGAAGTTATTACTTGGAGTTTGTGTTAGTAAATTATATGGATTAGAGAGTTTTAATAGGTAAGTGGATGGTAATTAGAGCCCATAATATAATTTAATAACCATTAAACAATGAATGAGGCCTTTAGGCCTATTAAACTATGTGAGATTGAGCAAGTTGGACTAAGAAGGGAGAACACAAAATTGAAAAAGGATTAGAGGATGATGATGGTGATATGTATGAAGGAGAGAATTTAGAGTATGATGGGTGGAAATATGTATTAAATATAAATAATAGGACTATATTCATGAAATGAAGCTAGTGAGCCTAGTAGAGGCAATAATAGATCAGATTTCAAGAAGAGATAATCAAGGTACCTACATGAGGAATCAAAATAGAGATGTTTGAAGGACAATGAGAATAAATCAGAGCTAGGTTAATGAATATGGAGGATGTATTCATAAATTACCTACATCATATATTTATGTAACTTATGTGATGCATAGACTAATGCCAAATATGAATTTTCAATATGTGTATAGTTGTGCTCATAAGTGACCAATGTTATACTTAGATAATATATAGTGTGTTCCTTTCCTTGGTCATTAGGTTGGGAAAAAATTGATTCCAAGGCATGTTAAATTGATGAGATATAGATTAGGAGGGAATTTTATGCCATTATCAGGACCAACACTGATGGGTTTTCCAAATAGGTTTTAAATTTTATCAAATTCCCTTTGACATTCAATATTACATTAAAAGGTGGTACCCTTCTTTGAGATATGAGTGAAAGGATGGAAGAAATTAGTGATCAATGAAATGAAGTGATGAATAGAATAAATTTTACCCTATAAACTATAGACTATTTCAAATTTTAAGGGGGAGGAATCTATATGATGGCCTTTACCTTCACTAGATCAAAGTCAATTCCTTGTTGGTAAATAATGAAGACTATAAATTTTCCTAATATGACCCATAAGACACATATATTAGGGTTGAGGCACACCTTATAATCATGAAGTCTCTCAAAGATTCTTTTCAAAACTTTTGGATGTGCTTCTCATGTTTTTCACTTTCCTAAAATGTCATCCACATAGTCTTTAACAATATCCTACATCATGTCATGGCACACTAATATGTAGAATTAGTGTTCTTCCATCCAAATACCATTACATGATAATACAATGTCCCCAATGTAGTTGTGACTAATTTTTTATGTTAGTGTTCAAAATTGGTGTGATTGTAACCTTAAAAACCATCCATAAGGGATAACATTTGATATCCTACGATTGAATCCAAAATCATATCAATGTTAGATAATAGAAAATCATCATTTATGAATGCTTTGTTAATATATATAAATTTTGTGCACATATGAATACCTTATGTTTTCTTATTGAATTAAACAATGTTGTATATCCCTTTTGAATAATCAATTAGGAAAATGAATCTTGCCCCTAATAGTTTTTCCAATTATTTATTGACTAGGATAGTAATGTGTAGATGCATCTTCCATAAATTATGTTTAATGGTCTTAGATTTTGATTATACACAAAGATAGTGGATGAAAAAATATGGATATAACCTAGGTATATCATCATAATACCATGCAAATATGTCAATAAATTATTTGATGATGATAATGATAAATTTAAGTTCCTTTATAGTGAGGGATGCACCAAGTTTAACCATTTTGGGATAATATGTTGTACTAATATTGGCCCTAATGGTGTATTACACTAGCATTGTATAACCATAATATAATAAATTAGGTACCAAGATAAATAGATCATCCTCATATTATTTTGAGACATCAAGCCCACCCATGTAAGAAGAGTCTAAATCACCCATGTCAGGTAATGGCCACTCAACAAATGTTTCTAGGAAATTTAGAATTAATTGAGAAAATAACAATTTTTATTCTACTCCAATATCTAATCCAAACATGAGACATGAACTTACAAGAATATAAAATTCCTAAGGAGGAAGGTTAATTTACCTATTCATTGACACTTGATCAAGTTTTCACCAAGGGTCTTGTATTTTTATTTACCATTTTTTTGGTCTAAAAGTTTTGTAGAGATATTTTCACTAGAGAAACTTGATGTTTTATTTTATTTAATAATTTGACCAAGGAAGTTAACATGTTATCCAAAGTAGGTGATAGGGTCCAAAGTAATCACATATACTTATTTTTGGTATCTAATTGGCATACCATCCATAAGACTCAAGAATTGTGATAAAGCTTCTTCATTCTAGAAGTCATCTAATGGTATAATATGATCTTGCTAGTCCTAATTGATTAATTCAAGGTAGTGAAGGGAAAAGGGGAGTTTAGAATAAAATGTGATATCAAAAAAACCATTTATATTGAAGAGGTTAGTATTAGTGAGCTCATCATAGATACTTTAATAGGAATCTACATCGCTTCTACAATGATCTTCATTATATGATAAAGTGGTGTCACTCTTGAGATTTGTGAGGTCACCCGTAGGTAGTTTTTATCCAATACCTTGAGTAAATTTGTGTTTAGTGGTTGATACTAGCTCAATAATGTTGTGTTGATTAAGACCCAATCCCTTTCCTTTGAAGTTTTGATGTTACATAATACTATTAGGGATAAGATACTTAAAACTATTAATCAGAGGTAAAGTCATCATCATTTTATAATCAAGAATCATTTGAACTACTATTTTATTTAGGATTTGATGATTTCATTTTGACAAATAAAGGAGTTCCCTTAGGACAATATTTTATCTTTATGTGCCATTACATCTTAGGGATACCATGGGATTTGGAAGATTTTGAAATTTTGCCAATGTGGAAGGCATCCTTGATGTTGTAGGTACCAATGCCCTTATCTTCAAGAGTGAAGTGGGAAGAAATTTGTGGAGGTGAAGCATAAGAAGTGGACACAAGGTCACTTGGGTCAATGTAATTTAACTAGGGAGCCTTATGAACTTTGGTTTTTTCCTTTCTACATGCCTGATTAGTGATATGATAATAATTTTATTTAGCTATTCATATTATATTTTTTTTAATAATGGTATGGATATAGGTTGCCAATAATAGTGACCTCCATTATAGAAAGGAGTATTTTCAAACATTGGTGTAAAGTGGAAGGGACTGCATGTATTTCATGGATCTAAGGAGGCCTAAGAAGTAAGTTTTAAGTAAGTTAAATGTATTTAGCATGGAAATAGGTATCAAGGGTGATAGGCCCAATAATTATAATAAATCAAATAATGCCATGTGAATCTCTTTTTTCATTATCATATGCCTTAATAGGAATTGTTTCTGGATACAAATCTATTTAAATATACCCCAAGTGTTTTATCAATTTCAAGAAGCTATATTTAGGCCCGAACCATTTTCATTGAGAACCTAATTAATATTATGGTAGTAAATGATGGATTCAATGTGAATATGGATGTTTTATAGGGGACCAAGGGATGACATGTCACTCTGATCAAACATAAGATACCCACTTAGGGATAAATGCCCCACAAGTTCATAGAAGGTAGCTAGTTTAAATTCATTTAGTACCTTGGATAATTTAATAATATCATATAATATAGTCTTGTGAACTTATGACATATGTAAGAGATTAGGATAAAAATATGCATAGGAGTCTTGATTAATTATTCTCCAATATCATACTAATTCTGAATTATTCTCCAAGATCATACTAACTCTTAAAAGGAGGAGACAATTTAGATTTAGAATGTCAAATTCCTTATACATGAATATTTTTGACAAAAAAATTTTGAGGTAGTGAATGGCTAATTTAATTGGAATAAGGAGGCATAGGACACATAATAATGATCCATGTTCTCTAAGGCACAATAATTCTATTGTATGCCAGAGATGGACCACTAGGATATGAAGTATAAGGTATTAAAATAAATAGGGTAACACTTTGAGGTATGTTAGAAGGGTGATTGGAATTAATCTTAATAGTAGCTAC
The DNA here is from genome assembly GCA_037957365.1 of Torreya grandis. Lineage (NCBI taxonomy): Eukaryota > Viridiplantae > Streptophyta > Pinopsida > Cupressales > Taxaceae > Torreya > Torreya grandis. Next base: position 390,199 of record JARHVA010006840.1, on the reverse strand, counting down.
ATGGTTATTAGTAATATGACCTAAAATGTTTTTGTATTATATGAGACATCATGGTAGCTCATTTTATTGGTTTTTGAATCTTGACATTGATTATAATTTCCTTGATTTTGATGTTGAGTCTAATTCGGCCATTGATTATAATTATAGGGTTTCCACTAATTGTTGGAGTTATAATTATAAAATGGGTCCTTGTAAATACCCACATTATGATTAGAATTATAATAAATGTTAAAAAATTAAATGTTACCCTACTCAAGGAGATATTGAATGAAGTGCCTTAATTGCATGCACCTATGATTTTCATTCCCCTTGAAATGATGGTAATCATAGTATTTGTTGTATTTATACCATTGAGGTTTTGGTTTATCCTTGGGAAAATTGATTTTTGTTAGGCCAAATTATCATGTTATCTAAAATTATTTTATAAAAAAAAACCTCAATAGGTTCACCAAGTTCACTAAATAATTTATTCTGATACTGATTCTTTCATGGAGGTGGTCTTTATAATGTAATGGTTTGATTAGGTGGAGTAATTTTTATAGGAAGTGGTTGAATTATTTTCACATTCCATGATTTTTTTACTCTCCAATAATTTTTTTCTTAAAGACTTTGAGTTTCTCAAATGCACTCACATGTGCTTATGGTATATCTTGAGCTTGCACCTAATTCTGAGAATAAATTTTTACTAAGCCTTTGTCTATAAGCTCTTTTTCAATATGAAATACCTTATCTATGAAATGTATTCTTAGGTTATGGGCCTCTTTAAATTGAGATTATAATTTAATATATTCACTATTTGTTTATCTAGAAGATTATGAGGGAATTGACTAGATAAACTCCTCCATATAATCACTCATTCCTTTATATTTTTCAAAATTTAGTACCTTAAAATGAGATGAGAAAGGTAATTAAAGGATGCTCATGTAAAATGGATATGGACATATTTCATTAAATTTATACTTTTTAACATGATAACATACTTGGATTCCTAGAACAATGTCCTTTATCTCTTAAAATTCTTGGAGAGTGGGAATATTCTATAATGTAAGGAGCATATTTTGATAAATATTCAAAGGGGGATTGGATTGATTTAGATATATGTGTAGATTAGGGTTTAAGTAATTTGGATTGGGTACCTTTTGGGATGAACACTAAGGTTGTTTACCCTATATCTAGGATTATGCTATTGATAGGGTACTTGTTGTTGACTAGTGTTGGGAAGGGGATTAGTGTTACATAGTTGAGTTAGAGGAATGAGCTATCAATATGAGGGAATTTACTAATGGAAAATAGGAACCTACCATAAAGGGACTTGTATTTGTAAACTAGAAATTTATTGATTAGATGGAATGGATTGCGGATTAATATGGATTTGTTGGTGATTAATCACAAGTTTTTGGTATGAAGGATTTTCAACTTTATATTATGGATTGGTTATGATTTTTTGTAAAGGATAATTGTTGATAGGATATTATTGTGGATTATAAGGGACATAACAGGAGATAGAAGAGACATTTTGGGGATTTTAAGGAATATGTTAAAAATAAAATCAAGATGTTGGAAATTATTAGTAAATTTTTGTTACAAATTAGAGGAGGGAATCTATTTGGAAACATGAGGAAGTCATTAGGGGTTTAAATGAACCTTTTAAAAACTAGAAGCAAGTGGTTTGGAATTATAAGAGATATGTTATGTGCTAACAAGGACTCAATGTATATTAGAAAACACTTACAATGTATTGCTAGTAATTTGTAATAAAGGATATATGAGAAGGGTTGTTTGAGGGGTATAAATGGATCTACATTGGGTGGAAGATGAACTAGTTTATATTTTTGTTTTTCTTCAATGGGTAGATTTTGATTGATAATTTTGGAATTATTGAAAGAGGTAGTAGTTAGATTAGTAACCAAAGATGTTGTAAGTTGACTAGTTTACCCTTTTTTCTAACCAAAGAGGTAGGATCTATACTTTACCCTTTTCCTTTGTTAAAAGATTATATAATTTATCTGTATGTTTGAACAAGGACATGATCATGAGTGTAATTTTATTTAGGATGTATCTCCTCTATTTGAATATGGTTACGTACCTCTTCTATTCAGTGGCATCTCATCATATATAGGTTGATATATTTTGTATTCTTGGCCTTAATTGTCTTGGAAGGACCCAAATGGATCATAAAACCATTCTCCATAAGAATTAAAATTATACATATCCCTACTTCTTGTATATCTAGGCATTTTGGAATAAATTGTTTTTAACTTGAAATAAGATAGGAGGTTTGAATTAGTTTAATTTATAAACATGTAAATGATATACTTTATCAATTCAAATTGGCTGTTAGATTTGAGAAATTCTTTGAAGTCAAGTTGTGACTTGAGATGTCATTGGAATATTTTGTGATCATAGTAGAAAGTTCAAGTTTAAACTTGTTAAAAAATAATATCAAAGTAGAAAAATGTTTGATTTGAATTATCTTTCTAAAAGTCATTTTTGAAATGTTTAAATAGTCAAGGATTATTTTAAATGTCCATTTATCAAATTTAATTCCACTATCTTGAAAAATATTTATTTTGACTTAAATTTTGAACATGATTTGAATTTTGACCTTCAATATGGTCTTGATTAAAAAGTTGACTTTAGTTGACCTTTGAAGTTTGAATTTATTTGAATTTTGAGAGTTGAATTCTATTATAAATGTGGATTAGAATTAGAATATTTGGTTTAAAGTGAATTCAATCAATATTTTTGAAAGAGAATTGAATTTTGATTCAATTGATCCTAATATATAATTATTTTTAAAATGGACAACATAATATTACAAGGGAGATAAAGTATCATACCATATGGGTAGCATAATGCTTGCAATAAATGAAAGATGACCTAAAAAATTAGGCAGAGCAGTACATTACTGCATGAGTTTATTTTGAAAATGTTTTGGACTTGAGATACTTATAACTTGTTTGGTATATATAATATGTAACACAAAATAAGGATAAAAACACAAATAGTTATAAATACACATTCAAAATAAGACATATATTTAAGAGTGGGTGTGTAACACAAATGTATCCCATATAAATACATCACTTGAAGTGGTGACATATTAGTTTCACCTATCCCTCACTTAGATTTGTTTCCCTTGCACTAAAATTTATTTACAATTGAAGGTATTTATCTAAAACTTTAACATGGAATTTCTAAATGGTCCCTAACATACCTTATGACATGTGGGTCTCAAAATCCATCAAATAAGAACAAATAATAGTAAATTCATGAGAAGGTCTATCACCTTCATGATAAATTCATACATACACATGTTAGTGAAGTGTTAACATAAATTTAGACTCTAATGGTGAGGTTTGATAGTGTAACATTATGGTTAAACCCCTTTTTATCATGAAACACTTTATGGGTAATTTAACTATGCTCTTAAAAACAACTACCCTCAATTTAAATCCCATTTTGGATGTATGGGGTTGGTACACACACTAGGAGACGAAACCTCATGCATCACACCATAATAACTCATGAGAAGGAGATGAAATCCACCCTACATAGTCAACAAGTAAAAAATAGGATAATAATAATATGCGTGATAGACTAAATGAAATCAATTGAAGAAAACACATAAGTAATGAAATAAAAGAAAACAAGTTTTTTAGAGCACCAAATAAAAGTGTTGGTTCCTTGATTAAGCAATAAATTGAAATAACTATGTGGATGATATTTTAGGAAAGTCAAAAACATGAAACTGATATGTGGACCCTTCAGTTTTATGGCTATCAATTTTATACAAGTGTTATTACTAGGATTGTGTTTGTTACCCCACAAGGTGAACACATATATTTCACTTTTCTTTTGGTATTTTCATGCCTTAATAACATAGAAAAATATGTTAATCTAATACTCAAAAACTTAGCATCATAAAATTTACACATCAAATATTTACATGTGTATGTTGATTCATAACGTGTCATTAATAAAGTGTTGAATGTCTATCAAAGTAAGGAATACAAGCTAATACCTTATAAAGACATGTTCTAATGTCTCATACTAAAATTATATTCATTCTCTATTAAAAACATCCATAAAAAATGTATCGACATGTTGATGTCATGGATAACATTGCATATATGATCTAATTGATATTAATGATTATCATGAAATTTTTCGTATGTAATAATTATGAGATATTTTGGTAGATAATAATATTATCAATGAATTAGTTATTTTGGCAGTCATACAAAGTGAGGATAATCTTGAGTGGTACACTGATCTGTGTGTGTGTGTGTGTGTGTGTGTGTGTGTGTGTGTGTGTGTGTGTGTGTGTGTGTGTGTGTGTGTGTGTGTGTGTGTGTGTGTGTGTGTGTGTGTGTGTGTGTGTGTGTGTGTGTGTGTGTGTGTGTGTGTGTGTACATTTTTATTTAAAATGTTATACAAGAGGATATAGAGTGATTATAATTCCAATATATTTGTTATGTAGTCATTTATGGATCCCATTTTAAATGATCTATTGATGGAAATGTTTTATGATGTTTAAATCAAGTCTAAGCTCAAACCACTATACCTAAAGTTTATGATAGTGAATGTGCAAGCCATTTTAATCATAAAACCATGTCTTCCAAGCTCTTATATCAAGGATATTATTGGCTAGCCATGGATAAAGAATGTCATTATTATGATAAATTATATTCCCAATATCAAAGGCATAACAATATCAATCATGCTCCATCATATGTCCTACAACCTATCTTCTCTTCATGTCCTTTCTATATTTGAAAATTTTATTTCATTAATGAAATAAATCTATAATCTTTAGATAGACATAACTTATTATTATAGTATATATACATATTTATCTACATACATACATAGAAACATAAACACATATGTGTGTGTATGTGTATGTATACACACACACACACACACACACACACACACACACACACACACACACACACACACACACACACACACACACACACACACACACACACACACACACACACACACACACACACACACTCAAAGGCAAACATGTCAAAAATCCCATGAGCATCATGCATTTACATATTTAATATACTAAAATAGCTACCTTTATTTTATTCAAATATTTTAGAAAATTAAAAAAATTTCAAATATTTAAAAAAAAAATTATAAAAATTCAAATATTTATAAAATTCAAAAATTTAAAAAATTCAAAAAACTTTCAAAAAAAAAAAAAAAAAAAAAAAACCTAAAGAGCATTTTTAATTATTTGCTTCTTACTTATTTCCATATGTTATTTATTTTAGATAGGCAACATATTTTAGTTTTCCAATACACATTACTTTTCATGAGGTATTTGAGCATGATACATAGCATACTTCTACATGGTTCTTTAATTTCAAACATTCTTTATTACCTAATAACATTACTAAGTTGGGGGCATTTCTTTATTCTCCATAAATAATTCAATAGTTTGTATCTATCCACACCATTTATACCATATTTAGGTAAATATAATACAAATATTTTTCTAATAACTCCTATTTTATAGTGTGTTACATGAAAATACTATTTTATAACATTAACATGGATCCATATGGTGGATGTAAACTAGTCTGCCTTGATTTATGCTTCTTTCTCACTTTACCTCATGATGAGTAATGACTTGATTTGTTATTATGTGTGGCCCTTGGCCTTGTATGTGTAAATTATTTCTTATATTGCATCATTATTTCATATGTGGTCATTGTCCTTGTGTGTTTATGAAACAATCACATGTCCCTTGTATTTGGCCTTTAAGCATTATGTGTGATATTACATGAAAATTATGTGATATTATATGCCATTGCTTGAATGTTCATTACTTATACCCAAGTTATATGATTCATATCATACAATACTTGTACTCTTTACTCTTACTTTGGTTCTATGATACATATCATGCACATGATGCTTATATGCTTCAATGATACATCTATCTAATACATCCAAATTCAATCCTATATTATTTTAGCATCATCATGAAATAAATTCAAAATTTTAAGTGTTACTACATGATTACATATTTTACATATTACATAATTATTATTTTGAGTTAAGTGACTTATAGGATTCATCTCTCATCTCAAAAGGGGGAATTATAATGGTACTATACATTTTCAAAATTTATAGGTTGACTTAAAAAAATTAGATTATATAAGCATGTGATACACATGTGCACTCATTCATATAGTTACAAATTAAAAATTAAAACTTGAAGAGGGAGGAAAATGGCATAATGAATACTTTCAAAGATATCATGCAATTACTATTCACACAAATTGGAATCATAGGAATAACCTTAAGGATTATTAATAATTGTGCATGATAAAATGGATAAAATTAAAACTTCCATACTAAGGATGGGAAGGAAAACTAAGTCAATAAGTAATGTTATGAACCTTGTAATTACTTTGACTGGTATGCCTAAAACATGGACACAATATTTGGGGTTTTGGCCACTTTGGCATTTCAAAATTACAAATTCACATCATTGGATTTGTGTCTAAATAAGATCGAATAATTGGTCATGGATGAATATGGTGATTTTTTATATAATAGTAGTGGGGTAATCAAAACACCCATTTTGAAAGATCCCAAACTAGGATTGAAAGCAAATAAATTTGATTTCCACTAATTACAGCATTCAATCACTTGGACAAAGATATAAAACCGAATGTAACTGATACTATAGCCCAGATGTTTATAAAATTATTACAGATTGGTCTCAAAACCCAATTATTATAATAACTACTAAACTGGAAATAAAAACTTGGGATTGCGTGCTCTCGGCCTGCTGTGTCCAGAAAACACAAGCGCCGACGTCGATCGCTGAGGATGCCGACGTCGGTCGATACCCTGCCACCGTCGGTCATCTGAAGGTGACCTCTGCCTGTCTGACTGCCTGACTGCCGGCGTCGGTAGATAATCGGCTGATGTCGGTCTATATGCCGATGTCGGTCTCTGTATAACCCTGCGTCTGAACTGAGCCCTTTTCTATTCCTGACCCTACTGGTACGGCCTGGTGCTGATCTGTCAATCCGTACGGATTTCGTACCCGAACCTGATATGCAAATAAAACATATAAATCTGGAGGCTAAACAATGAATAAGTACCTGGAACCCGTTTGCATAGGCTGAACCCTGGTATACTCTGTGAATGGCCTCTGAAGCTCCCGATCTGACCAATATGCACAATCTGGATTCCGTCTCGAATCCACCTCCGACAAAGCGCTGGGGTTTCGTCCAACTCTTCGCCAATCTACTGAAGGGTTTCGTCCTCAGAGATTTCCAGCTGAATCACTGATTCAAGCTTCTCAGAATAATTTTTGTAAAAGAAGATATTAGATGATGCCAATACTTTGCTTTCCCCTTCTTTTTAAAGCCTTCCCAGGAAACTTCTAGAAGAAGTCAATTTTATTTTCATAATAATTTAATTAATTAATTAAATCATTATAATAGAAAATTGGGGACATTACAGTCCTCCCTTCCCGGAGATTGCTTGTCCTCAAGCAATTCTTTCCAACACCAACTTCCTGGATCCCATGTTATTCTCGAAAACTTGCAAATTCTTCTGTCAGAAACACTAGGCTGGAAAATATCTGTGACTACATTCACCTTGTTTCTTCTAGAGAGTAGTGTGATAATCCTCAATATGTAATTAGCAAATTCACCATCACATACCTTAGACTTAGAAAAAAGCCGCTGCGCTACTCTGATTAACAAACTCTCACAATCCCCATAAGGATGTTGACTTATAATTGGAAAGGAAAATGCCCTGCAACAAATAGAATTAGTTACCACATCCCCTATAAAATGAGACTCCATCCTGTGATATGACCCCTCCTTAGGTTCTCCATCTTGTGCTGCCTTCAAGATAATCTTCCTTCCCCCAGAAAGGAATTCTAACTGCATACGGCGGTGATCAATAATGTAGCGCCCAATACCCTGTAACCACTGCATGCCCAAGACCACATCATAATCCTCTAAAGGAAACACATAAAAATCATCGGTCAAAGTGTAAGTCCCCATCTGAATGCTGAGCTGTGGAATCTGTCTGGTACAACCCAATACTGCACCATCTGCCACCTTTACCCCGAAACCACCAAACTTCTCATACTGTAATCCACGCCTTCCCACTAACTTCCGGTCAATGAAGTTATGTGTAGCACCTGTATCTACCAAGCTCATTACCCACTTACCCTCAAGTGTACCTTTCAACCGAAAGGCATGAAAGTCAGGATAACTGGAGAGAGTAGCCATAATTACTTTCGCTGATGCCAAGGGCTCTGGGGTGTCTAACTCCAACTGTATCTGATCCTGCTCAATATTATCCTCAATGTCCGTATCAGGAACCTCCTCATCTCCACACTCAGAAGTTACTTCAATCAAATGAACCTTTCCTTTACCCATGCAACGGTGGCCTGGTTCCCATGGGTCTTTCCAGGAAAAACATAACTTTTTCCTCCTCAAGTCATTCCTAGTCTCCTGATTCATCCAAGGATTTGTAGAGGATGGCCCTTCTTTAATTTGTGGTGTATTGGCCTTCTGTATAGGCCGAGATTCCGCAGCTATTTTCTTATCACCCTGATAAGAAGTGGGAACAGTATCCAGTCTCAATGTCACATCAATGGCATCCTTAAGAGTAGCTGGTTGGAAAGCACCTACCAGTCCCTTAAGTCTATCCTGTAACCCCTCAATAAATAACATCACACTCCGTCTCTGAGGCATATCAGGTACCATAACCGCAATACGCTGAAACTCATTAATATAAGTTTCTGCGTGTCCACTCTGTCTAAGATGAGCCAACTCCCTGTAGTAAAGTTCTGTATCCTTACGGTCAAACCGTGCAATAAGTCTCTCCGTGAACTCAGCATAGGAGTGAACTAAGGCGTGATCCTGGGTGACCAATCCATGGTGCCACCAATCATATGCAATCCCCTCTAGATGTAACACTACAAACTGAATGGCCTCACGCTTAGGCATGGGCCTCAAAGAAAGATATATGTCCAGCTTGTGGACCCAGGCTCTTACACTAGTCTCTCCAGTGCCATTACATGAAGCCAATGTAATCTTCCCCGTAGCTCTATTGAGGTCATGATTATGCTGCTGCTGTGGTGGTCTATTACCCCGATCTCCCCTGAGTCTCGCTGTGTCCCTACGCTGTGCACAATACTGGGGAAGAGGAAAAACCTCCCTAACCTCTGGGGGTAAAGCTCTCCACTCTGCTGTGGCTGCCAAAACGGACTCTTGGAACCCCATCTCTGGTGGTTCCACCTGTGCTGGTTGTCCACCTGGTACAAACTGAGGCAGTAATGGTCTATTAGGAGTAGGTGTATGATGATGATGTCGCCTAGAGGAATGACGGGAACTCCCCACTGAAGAACGGGAATGGTGACTATGCTGACTGGAGTGATGGGTATGATCACTACTAGTCACTGAAGCTGATCTATTCCTTCTACCTCTGTGTCTATCCACCTCTAAGCGTTCCATGGTATCCTGTAATCTGTCTAGAGCCTGAACAATCCTGGGCTGGGTAGTGATGAGAGTCCTCATCATCTCCCTTTCTTCTTCATCCTGGTTTCTATGGGCATTCCTCTATTCTTCGGCCATGATAGGTGGCTGTCCTAAACCCAACTCTCACTCGTACTGAGCTCTACTACGTGTAAAATATCTATGGCTTCTATCAAATCTTCCAGGATGCATAGAAACAGTTTTACCCCTACAGGCTGGCAAGATGCATGGCTCTGATACCACTGAAAGATCCCAAACTAGGATTGAAAGCAAATAAATTTGATTTCCACTAATTACAGCATTCAATCACTTGGAAAAAGATATAAAACCGAATGTAACTGATACTATAGCCCAGATGTTTATAAAATTATTACAGATTGGTCTCAAAACCCAATTATTATAATAACTACTAAACTGGAAATAAAAACCTGGGATTGCGTGCTCTCGGCCTGCTGTGTCCAGAAAACACAGGCGCCGACGTCGGTCGCTGAGGATGCCGACGTCGGTCGATACCCTGCCGCCGTCGGTCGTCTGAAGGTGACCTCTACCTGTCTGACTGCCTGACTGCCGGCGTCGGTAGATAATCGGCCGATGTCGGTCTATATGCCGATGTCGGTCTCTATATAACCCTGCGTCCGAACTGAGCCCTTTTCTATTCTTGACCCTACTGGTACGGCCTGGTGCCGATCTGTCAATCCGTACGGATTTCGTACCCGAACCTGATATGCAAATAAAACATATAAATCTGGAGGCTAAATAATGAATAAGTACCTGGAACCCATTTGCATAGGCTGAACCCTGGTATACTCTGTGAATGGCCTCTGAAGCTCCCGATCTGACCAATATGCACAATCTGGATTTCGTCTCGAATCCACCTCCGACAAAGTGCTGGGGTTTCGTCCAACTCTTCGCCAATCTACTGAAGGGTTTCATCCTCAGAGATTTCCAGCTGAATCACTGATTCAAGCTTCTCAGAATAATTTTTGTAAAAGAAGATATTAGATGATGCCAATACTTTGCTTTCCCCTTCTTTTTAAAGCCTTCCCAGGAAACTTCTAGAAGAAGTCAATTTTATTTTCATAATAATTTAATTAATTAATTAAATCATTATAATAGAAAATTGGGGACATTACACATTTCATGATGCACTATTAAAAAGTTAAGTACATGAAAACTTCAAAGGGTGTAAAATTAAATTTTTCCATTTTAAATTGAGTAGTGATGCTAGTAAAAATAATTTATTAAAAAATAACCTCCAATCCTCTACTTTCAAATAGATAGTACTTCAAGTAACAATAAGATTCATACCCTATTTGCATTTTCATCCATGTTACAAACAAGAAGGGTATTCATTTTTTTTATGTAATCATAATTATAATTGGACACACTCATGAGGATATATATATTTTTTGTAGATTATCAACATCATTATGGAAATTAGACACATTTTATTTACCACATATCATGGACACCTAAAAACCATGACAAGATGGACAAGCATGTTCACTCCTTACTTTATAGAGGAAATGTATGAATTCTAGGCCTTTATAGAACCACAATATTTGGGAATAAACCATAATATAATGGTTATTATAAAATCTAATACGTTCAAGTTTCATGTTATGGATAACATACCAATGCTATAATATAAAATAATAATAAAAGATTAGAAATGGTCTAATCCAATCCTAATATGGTATAACGTTTTTTTAGGAATCTAGACTTGCTAGAAGGGAAACCTCCTCTAGCATATTTCAAAGAACTCAAAGATGAAAGATATGAAAAATTAACTAAAATCATGTATTGAACATTGGGTAAAAATTACAATGATTAGAGGTAGAGAATATTGTCTTCCAAATATAATCTATTGGGAAAATTTTATATGTTTTTTTAATAGGTCATTTGTAAATTGTAGTAGGATTTCAAATGCTTGTCTTAAGAAAAAAAATCATAGAAAAATATGTATATGGCCAAATAACCATAGCCATAAAGTTTATAGGGAAGATTAAATTAATCGAAATATCCCAAGTAATAATGAATTTTATGTTAGGCATAATTTTGGAATAACTAAATATTCATTTAATCCATTGATTAATGTATATGTGGTAACAATGATTTTAGCATGAACAATATATGAAAATGAAAATATATAGATGGGAATGGCATATGGGTATATTTAACTTAAAATAGAAAGTGAAAATGTGGCTTAAAATTTGATGATTTAGATTTGAATTTTTTTAGGGAGAGTAGAAGGTGAACATTATATCAAGTTTGTTTAAGGAAAAATAAAAAATGGACTAAATCAAATGAAATTAGAAAAGAGATTGATGTGGATAGTATACTCTTGAATGGAAATCAAAAAAAACATGGAAAAGAGGATTGATTAAGATACCTGGTAGAGGAAATGAGCTAATTAAATCATACCTTGAATTACTTGAACAAGGTAATGAATGTTAACTTGGTGAAACTATTAAAGATCATAAATTTGCATGTGATATCATATTGGCCCGAGATGTGGGTTTATTTCAAATCAAGATCCAATAATACATTACAATAAATTTACTATTGTTTAATATGAATGGATGTTTGATATTTATTTCATCAAATTATTTGTCATTAATAATTTTGTAAGGATGTTAAGACCTTAACAACATTTTAGTATTGTTTATTAAATATGAGTGGAATATTAGTATTTATTTCAGAAAAAAATAGTTTTCATAATAATTTTTTTAATTAGGAATATATTAATATTAATGTGTAGTTATATATCAAAATATTCTTAAAACTATGACTAAGATTATTATACTTAAGTTTAGGTGAGATGAGCTAGTATCATTGTATTGTAAGTTTAGGAATTTATAATTATTGATGTGTGTTTTAAGCAAAAAAATAAATTACATGGTTATTAAAAAATAATAAGGCTATGAAATGTTCATACACAATAAAATTATATCTAAATTTAAAGGTTTAGGTGATTTTGGCCTATTTTTGATGTTCATCTATCCTTCTAGTGTAAGCTTTATATTGATGTGGAATAACTACAACATGATGTGGTAAATAAAAGAGATGATGAATGTAAAAGTGAAGAGAGAATATACATTTGGACATTTCATTCTATCAATATCTCAATTTCATAAATTCCCATAAAATTTAAGTGACTTTTAAAAATTCGTTGTTCCTTTATCTTTACTTTAACTTAAATTCCTTCATGTCCACAACTTCCCTATAGAGAATATATAAATATACCACAATTAATTTTTTTTTAAATAACATCAATTAATTTTAATATGTATACAAAATTAGAAGATAAAATGTGGAAATTATCATGAGGCCACAAAGTCACAGAGTCATGGAGGTCACTTTTTTCTTAATGAGGTGGCCTTAGAAAACAATGTGGATTTATTGAAACTTTAAATCCATTTTATATATCCATATGTTGGATTATTAATGCACAAAATATATGAACACAATATTATTTTATCTATAAATTTAATCAATAATTTAGTACATAAAATATGTTGAATAAACTTGTGATAGAAAAGTGAATACACCTAGAGATTAGAATGAGATCACAGGGTTACAAAGTCAAAGACCCTATTGGAGAACTAAAATTTTAACTTTAATTTAAAATGGGCTTATGTGGACATGTAAATTTATGAATTTCACCCTAGAATACAACTGGGTCTATTAGTCATGAAGCTATGTATTTGGCATAAAAAAATGTGAATCTTAATTTAAGACATACAATGTGGCTGTGAAGTGATTAATTATTTCACAAAGGTACTAAATTAAGTGGAACATTTTAAAATTTATATAAATGTATAAGGAATCCAATTTGGTTTTATAAGGTTAAAGTGGGGCAATTATAGGGTTTATAATAGTTATTTTCCAATACTTGTACATGGTGCAAATATTTTTTACATTGGTGCAATAATATTTATGAATATTACATTTTGTAATGTGATTAGTTAGTATGAAATAACAGTTTGGATTATTATTATATAATACTATGAAAACTATTAGGTGGTACTAGGTCAACTATGGGGCATTATATGATCAATAGTAATTACGAAATAATTATAACATGATTTCTCACTAGTTAGAATCTAATAATAGAAACATTGGAATCCAATATCATATAAATAAAAAATAATAATAGAAATAATGGAATCAAATATCATACTAGTAAAAAACTAATAATATAAATATTGGAATCACATAACATATTATTTAAAATAATAAAAATAGAAATATAGAAATCTAATGTCAATAATAATAAAGCTATAAATGACCACATTAAAAGTCCAAATTATTAAACATGTGTCCAAATTTAATGAAATGATGGTTATAACACTATGTAAGAGTTTTTCATTGATATATGATCATATATTTTTTGAATGAGAATATGAATCATCATCAAATATATGCTATCATATAATGTTATTTTAGGCTATTGTGGTAAAGTATCAATAAGTGTATCAATAATATAACATATAATGGATGATCATATGCCATAGGTGGAGGATTCATGTCATATGCATAATTTACCTCTTAAATGTATTTAATTTTTTAATATCATGTTTAGTAAATGGATCATTAAAAATATTCAACATTTTATTTCCATTGTGTTGTGATCTATATTGCTCTGTAATGGTGCTCAAGTTGATGATGTTATAATCTATAATATTTTGTATCTTATGTCTCAATCTAAAGCACCTATTATTTAAAAGTCATGAAATATAATGATAATCATAATATGTGATACCATCATAATTACTTTTTGAATTATCATTTGGATTGATCTCTTATCAAGGAAAAATTGTGACAAGGTTTCATTCAAGAGACTTCTCTATTAGTACATGAGGATACGATTTTAATATTTAAAACTACCTCTTTGATAGAATTGTCACTTGTAAATGTTTCATAGGTTGTAATACTACATTGATAGTAATATTTCATCATTATTTTTATCATTTAGTTTTACCTTATAACTTTATTTTATTTGAAACTTCATTATTGAATTATTCATAGGATTGTATGCATACTCTAGTTTGTTTAATGCTATTAGCTTGACTTCTCTATCCCTCGTCATATACCAAAGTTAGTTGAAATATTTAAATCTCTTAAATATAATTGAATCATGGAAGGGTGATATAAATATTTTATTGAATATATTGATTAATTCATTACCATAAATAACACTGGTCATCTTGGTGAGCATACTCTTATACTAAAGTACATAATCACCAATTGGTTCCTTGGATACTTGCTCAAGTTTAGAAATTTATGTGTATTATAGCTTCTCATCAATTATAATGGAAAAATGTGATAGGAAATGCTATTCAAAAGGTTTTAATGATCTCCTATATTGGAGGGGAAATAAAATAACCATTGTAATTCATAATCCTCAAACCTTATTCTAAGTATTTTGGTCAATAGTTTGTCATTGTATGTATAATTCAAGCATGCTACATGAAATTATCTAAGGTGTTACTTTAGATAAACATAAAATTCATATAATTCAATTTAAATACCTAAAAATCTTATTTATGAATAATAGGTTGTTGTCTCAGGGGATAATGGGTTATGGAGCAATGTGTGTAAATCCATGGAATGATTACATATTGATGCACCTTGCTCTAATTGAAGCACTTTATTGGGATAAGATATAAAATATAGTTTAAGGGAATGTGTAATAGGAATAGTTGGTAATTATACATGAATATTAATCATGGGATTGGTAAAGGTTTCATGTATAGATATAGGCATTGAAATATATTTAAGGCCTCATATTTACACAAAACTTTGGGTGGATGTTACATAAGGCATTGAAGGTGTAGGCATAAGGATAGTACCAATTGTATTGATATAAGAACCTATCATGGAAACTTAGAACATATTTTTATACTCATATATTGTTATGTATAAAATTTACTCAGTATGATGTGGATTCATATTAAGATATTCAATGAATTCTTGAACATCCTTGATGTCTAGTTGATCCTTAGTAGTTAGTGTCATGATTATTATCAGTCTCAATATTCATGATAATTCCATCAATAGGGTGGATATTATGTACTATATAATCCATATTAAGAGGAACAAAGGATGTCATACATGTATTTTTGTATCTATTGATAACAATAGGCATCTCAATTTAGATGTTGCAATGATAAGATTTTAGGAAGGCTTGTGATTGTTCATTATTAATTTTTTCACTATTAGTGTATATAGATTTGATCATTTTTACATATTTTATTACATAATTTATACAAATAATTTACACTATCCATGTATAATAAAATGAAATGAGTACCTTCATGAATTTTTTTAACTGATAATGTTCATTCAATATGGCCATGATTAATGTGTCCTATTAGGAAATAATCATAAAATAGGTCTAAAACTAAAACCCTAAGGCATAAATATTAAACCCTATAAGGACAAAAATATAAGGAAGATCTAAGGTTGAAGGTGAAAATATCATTTGTGTGTGGAAATAAAAATAAAATTTGAAAACCAAGGACAAAACTTATGAAATTGTTTTTTGGGTATGAAGATCATAAATAAGATTTAAAACCTTAGGACAAAAAAATTTAAACATTGGAAGGATTAAAACCTAATGGAAACCTTGGGTTTATCATAATTCAATATGTGTACGTGTTCACCAATATGTTTTACCCTAATTTTGATTAATGTAATCAAGACTAATCCTGACTAATCCTTAAATATTGAAATGTAATTTATATATTAAGGTATGACATTTAAGCATAAATTTGAATGTAAAATATTGAAATCGATTACATTGAATTGAAAAATAACATACGCTAATACAATGAAAGGATGATTAATTAATTTTTATAGTTAGTTGGCTCACTATAATTGTGTTCTAGAAGTCAATATTAGATAAAAGTAGGCATGTGGTTTGTTTAGTTTAGGAACAAAGTATTTGTTTGTGTAGAGTCAATTCTACTAATCTAAGTTATTATTACTAGTCGATACAAAACTATGATATTTAGTACCAACCTTTGCATAAATGTGGGACTATGAATGTATGGTCACCATCACCTATCTATTTATGATATTTATACAATCCCAAGCCTTGATGATGCATGCAAACCCTAGTAATGTTTGTAAGGGATAGAAAACTACAAATTTTGAGAAGGTGTAATGGGATGAGATGACCCTAATCACACCCATTTGATTATTGACTATTGTTAATGCAACTGATACTCTAAGGAGGGAAATCAAGCCACACATATTTCTACCACATAGTCTAATTTGGAAATTGTATTCCTTTGTTATATGTATGCCACTAATGATTTAGTTTTGATACTTGGAAATTATTTCTTTGACTTGAATTTAGTGTGCTTCAGACTTGGATCGTGATTTCTCTTTATGACAAGTTTTTAAATTATGAGGAATAGGGTAGATTTACTTAATGTGCAATAGTGTATATATATTTTCTAGATAATTTCCAAGTCCCTTTTGAATGAGACCTTAATTTATTTATAAATGAATCCAATTAGGTAATTTATCATGCCAAAAACATGATAAAATACTTGGAAAAAATTAATGAGAAGTTTGATATATAAAAAGTAGCCATTTATAGGATAGGGTTATTTTTGACCAGTTTAGGTTAGTATCGATTGACAATAATGATTGAAATTATGAAATTGTCATGGCTCATCTAGACTGAACTGAAGATCTAAAGATATTTATGGAATATATTTAGTGTGTTTGAAATATCCAAAGAGGCTATTATAAGTGTGTAATAAAATAACACAAGTATCAAACTCATAATATATCATTTAGGTGTGATAGAATGACAAATTAGGACTGTGTTTATGTGTTCAAGTTATGCATGGAAAATGTGTGTCAATCTTACCATTGTCAAGTACCAAGTACAATATTTTAGTATCTATAAGCAATAATGAAAATGAAAAAGAAAATTATGCTTTAAAAATTATACAAATGAAAGAGAAAATGTATAAATGAATTTTTGTTTGAAATTAAAATTGTTTTGGGTAGGAAGTTCTAGGTTGTATCAAATAAAGTTGGTTTATTTGACCCAAGGAATGATAAAAATCAATACACTATAAGAAATAATGAATAATGTTACATGCTAGATATTTAATATCAATTTGAGTGCACACATCAATTTTAAATACATTGAATATAACATGAAATTCAAGACATAGTTCAAAACATGAATTTATTAAAGATTGTATTAAGATAAGAAAACTAGGGTATGCAACATATAAAAACATGTGTTTTTTTTTTCTTTTTTGGATGTTAATATCAAAAAATAGAAATTTATTGTGTTTTTATACTTTATCTCTAAAAATAAATAATTTAAAAATATATAAATTTTAATTAAAAAGGTTAAATTATTTTGTCAAAACTCATAACACAAAGACATTATTTACTCATAAATTGTAACACAAAATATTCAAACTATGAAACTGAGCAATAAAATAAATATTGCTGACTAAACACTATATATTTTGAAATTAAATGATAAAATAAATCTTATTAGTTGAGGTTATAATTGTGGATATATGTTTAGAGACTACCAAAACCAAAAATATAGAAGTTTAACTACAAATGTATATCATGAAGGTAAATATATTCGAATTGAAGAATAATTAAAGTCACCAGTACTATTTTAGAGCATTATGTATTGCAATAAAATCTATTTAAATATTTAATTTCTATTTTTTTGAATTCTTAACATAGACTAATTGATCTTCATAAATGACTTTGCTTTGTTTCAAGTTTTTCCCCTTTTAGTGGCATTTTAAAAAAAAAATATTCATATGCTATTCAAGAATAATACTATATTTACTTAGATATTTAACTTTGGTTGATTTTGTCTCTGGAGTCACACATCAAATAAATTAGATAGTGTATTTAAAAAAATCCATTACAAAAAAAAGAAAAAAATAATGTCATAAAATAACATATTATGTTAAAACGTTATTGGTTAAGAACATAGATGGAAATGTACCTAGGGTGGATATCAAAATGATAAATAGATAAACCCAATCGGAATTTTTTTTTGGATAGATAATGAAATGTAAAATAAATAAATGCATGTCTTTTTATTTTTATTTTTGTTTCATTATTTATCTTATTCCTATTTTTTAATTTGTAGATCTCAAATACCACTATCACATGACACATATGAAACAACCTACAACAAAAAAATGGGAATTGTAAACATAGTACATGATGGAACCGCATTAATAACCCACTACACCACTCTACCATGCATGATGCATCAATAGGGTCCTACACCCAAAGAGTGGGAAATAAGATCCTCAAGGTCCATGGGTACCCTTAACATGGATGATGACACAAGATAAGATTCAACATAACAATGATTATCTCACTGGATATAATTAAATAAATAGTCTTAGTAACAAGGAGGTAATATAATGGGTATAATGGGTCCAAAAGAGGGTAACCAAGGTACCAAAAAACCCATATTTAGCTTATCTAACCTTACCAAACTCACAGGTATATGCGTAGTTACATCAACCCATCGCCAAGGTGACCCATCAGAAACTCATGAACATAGAACCTTATGTTCTCATAATTGAGGACTAGATTAGTTTTCTACCCATAAAACCATGATGCCACAATTCATGACCTTAGGGGTTATTACATCCATGCACTAATGCTTCATGAATGTCATCCCACCACATATGGTTAAAGAGCTGGAAAAATAATAAACATGGCATGAGATAATCCAAATTCATATATACCAGCATGGATATTATACATCCACCTAGCCATAGTGCCTAGTATAAAAATGTCATGGCATTCTTAATAGACCCATTAACAAATGTGATCAAATCTATGGGAATTATTACCTGGTAAAAAATGAACACCAACTATTTGATCAACATTAAAATAAAGAATTCCCAACTTGGATATATCAATGAATAACCGGTTACCATAAAACCATTTATTGCACTTGGCCACAAAAGCATATTAAGAGCAATGTACCAAAATAAAATATGTTGACAATGGACTATCAACTCATAATTTTGGTTAATAGTCATTTATTTTTGATTGATTTCATTAATTCCAAGCTAAGAATAACCCAAATGATCAACTTACTAGTTGACCATGGTTTCATGTTTACACTACATATAAGACATATTCATAGCTAATTATCATGCTTAAATTCACACCTTAAAAAGATAATGATTGATTCATAGCTTTGATAGTTTACTAAATATTGACATAACGTTAACAAAAATGGAATACATTTGTTTTATTATTTATTATTAGCAAGAGTAGGATCATGAGCCAAATACATTCATTATGTTGAATTCATAAGTTAATATGGAGGTCTAAATCATCAAAAATAGTGTTATAAAACAAGTTCCACATGGCCATATCATGGCACATTAACAATTTGATTCCAAAACTTTTTGCATGACATGGTCTACTATCAAATGCAAATGAAAATATATTTTAAAAAGACACTATACACTCAATTGCTTAAGCAATAAGTGTTTCCAAGGTTGAGATTTTCATTATAAATATAACCAGAATGCTCTAAGCACCCCGCTATTGACCCATACGCAAGTAAATAGAATGATCATTACATATACATAATTAAATAACTGAAATCAACAAGTAACATTAACCCATATATATTTATTTCAGCCATGATTATTATAGCCTCATAAGTCAAACCATATGATTTATCCTCCTCAAAATGAAAGAATGCCAAAACTTGAACTTAACCACACTCATGGTTGAATCACCATAATATATAACTTGTAATAAAACATAATCAATCCTTAAGAATGATGTAATACATAATACAAACTAAACACTAATGAATATAATGGTTGATAGCTTTTACATAAGAATACAATTACAAACTTTAAGGTATAAACACAAAGAACCATTGTGTTATCTCATAATTATAATGTTTGAATCAAGAATTCATTATAATAACTCAATAAACAACTTAACATTCTGAAACCCTTCATGGATACCAATAGTGAATACATAATTTAAGAAAAAAATAAAGAAAGAGATGAAATTAAACTTCCCAAATGAAAGAACCAACTAGCATGACAATCCCTGCACTGAAAGGGGGGAAAATAATGTGTCAACATAATGATAACAATGTTAATATACTACCTATTGAACATTCTAGAAAATAAATTATACTTTAAAGATATAAACCCAACAAGAGGGAAATAATAATGATCCTAATCCCTCATTGATCAATCATGGGCAGCCCATAAGCTACTACTGTACTATTTTATTTTATAGGAATATTCATCAATGCACCAATATATAACATTTTCAAACAATCAAAAATAATAGAAACCAAGGTAGATTTTCTAAGATAAGACCAACCATGCATATAGTAGGCATATAAATAGATACAACAGCCATAAAATATCATTATCACCTCAATCATAATTCAACTTATAATTCCAACATTTCATTTCTTTCCTCATACAAGTGCAACCATCCAATGCATATAATAACATAACTCTAAGTTCATGGAAACTCATTTCCTCTTGACTAATATAAAATAATTTTAGAAAGATAAATATAATCTAATTTATTATAAGAAAGATTTTCCATTGATAATAGCAATTAATCATCATAAAGAATAGCCTACTACATGTACGTGTATAACCATAAGTTCATAATAGTATAAATATCAAAACACCTGAAATGGTTATAAACATGAAAATCCAAATGGATATTTTAACCATATTTAACATCTTCTAAAAATTAATTTATAATCTAAGCAATACCATCAAGAATGCATCAAAATCAATTTCAACATATCTACATAACATCAATTATGTCATGCCATACACTAGCACAACTAAATGGCTACACATAAATCTCTAACTTTTCCATCTTACATACCCAACCATATAAATTATAATAATAGTAAGTTCATCAAGTACTCAAATAAATAGAAAAACAACATGTACTAAGATTACATAAGCTTGTTATGGATGATCAATAGGTTAAAAAACCTATCTAATAAATTCTAGTGTTAGCTATCATGGTTGATAATTTATGTTGTAATCTAATCATGCAAGGAGTAAAGACAACTCAATAAGAAATGCATGAATTACACTATTTTTCTTTAAGGGAGAGTATATGACCATAGAGTTGTAGTATTATATGAGGGGTTATATGAGAAGTCTCAACCATTGTGGAGGGTTTCAAATGAGGTTTCATCAGGAAGGCAAGACTATAAAATGTAATTAAACTTGTTAAATTTTATGCTCAGATGGAATATCCAAAATGGGAATGTGTAATATCAATTTTCTAATTGGCCATAATAGTTTTCTTTCTAGGTGGTAATATGAGAGGTTCACCATATAATCAACATGTAATGAAAATACATAGAGGTTTTTCAAATCAACCCTTAAATTTAATTATGCAATAAATAAAGTTTATCAAGATAAAGGAACCCATAATTCATTTAAGCTACAACCATATACTCAGTTTATCATTTTAAATTTAAGCAACCAGTCACTCATTATGAAAACCCATAATATAATAAGATGATTTTTGTATACAAATCATACACTCAAAAACCATCCTACCCCTGGTTGTGGCATAAATTTATATGGGTATGGGAAACATACCAACATGGGTATATGCTCTGAATAGGATTATCAAAAAGGTCTTACAAAACCAAAATAAAATCTAATAACCAGAATATAAACAAGAGGAGGATTCACATGCCGGGATTGAATTTATGTAGGGTTTTTGATTTTATATTTGGCCTCCCAATATGGTGTCATAATACAACAACTCCATTATTTATTCTTTCCCTTTCTCAAACTCTTATTGTCTCACAACAATGCTACCCCTTCCTCAATCCCTATCACCATATCTAGGGGTCAGGTTTCTCATAAAAGAAGAAAATAATGGTTGTATAAAATCCATAGACTATAACTTCTATTTTATCCATAATCCATTCTCAAGTGGTGGCTAAATATACATATCTAAGAACCTTATCATTTTCTATAAAATCCTCATCTAAGTTTGGTGTCCTTTATAAATTAACGCCCCCTGTTCTCCCCAACTCCTCATACATATCAATGCCCTTCCTTCAAACCCTACATCGTACTCCTCCTACAAATTCAATGGCTTCCAAGAAACCAAAAAAATAAAAAACAAAAAAAAAATGGTGGTTAAAACAAATCTCAAACCCCCATTGCCACTCTACCTCCATTCTTTTGCAGTCAATGATCTCCTAAATGTTGGACAAAAGCAATAAAACCCTAAGTAAAATGCTATAAATAAAAATACATTCCTGAATAAAATTCATGGCTTAACGAAACATTTTCTATTTCTATCTAAACCAACAAATGGTGAATTTATATAATAGCCGATAGTTAGAGGAATATAACATTTTTAGTTATTTTTAACTTAACATTAGCCATGTAGCTAGACACATATACATATGCCCTTTATTTTTAAATGTTATGTGTGTGTGTGTGTGTGTGTGTGTGTATTTATAATTATATATATTTATATATATTATATGTATATATATATATATATATATATTTATATATTTATATATTTATATATATATATATATTTATATATTTATATATTTATAAATATTTATATATTTTCATATTTATGTGTGTGTGTGTGTCTCTCTCTCTCTCTCTCTCTCTCTATATATATATATATATATATATATAGAGAGAGAGAGAGAGAGAGAGAGAGATCATACAATTTGTAAGGGAGATTAATAAAGCTTTGATCAATGACCATGAAAATGCATTACGAGACTTATACAATTTAGTCATGAGGTGGGTGCCAAGTAGTGGGGTCATGACATCCTCCCTTCTTTAAAGAGGAGATGTCTTGATGACAAATCTGTAACAAAATCACTCTTTTCAAAAAATGCACACACATTACAAGAATTAAAAAAGAAATCAATAATATAAATAACCAAATTAGTGAACTTTATCAATAAAATGGTCATTCTTACTATGCACTCGCATAGTCTAACACTAAAACAAGAACTATTGTTATATGCTTACATTCTTGGTATAACCAAAAGAGTTAACAAACTCACATCATGAGTAAATACACAACCTTACCTGGTTGAAATCCATAAGTTACCCCTAGAATAACCATGTGGATCATTAAAATAGGCTAGAAAACATCCTTTCTATTTGGATTGGTTTCTTGTAGGGCCAAGGTGAGCAAGGTGAAGTGTCACACACACCTTTTTTCAGCCAAGAAAGTCTACAAAAAACAACTAGGATAACATATAAATCTAGAAATTGGTAATGCACAAGGCCATAGTTCTATTTAGGAACATTAAGACTTAATTAAATAAGTTATTTATATCTTAATCTTGCCCTTACCTTGGGAAGATCATCAAAAAACCATTATTCCCAATACAATACCATTATATGTTCCTTAATTTCCAACCACATATGTATCTAGCCAATCAATCAACTTATGAAATAACATGCATTATAGGCTAAAATTATCAAATATGATTCAATATTTAAGAACATAAGGGTTTTTTAGTATCCTTTAAACCATAAATTCATGGCTATTTGCTAAAACAAAATAAATACATATGAAATAATTTCATAATAGTCACGAACATATGACTAGAATTTTAATAAATAATTTTTTTTTAGTAGAACTTTACCTAATTTGAGGAATTATTATCACAAAATCAATAAATTCAATATTAATTTCCCAAAATCAATCCAATGTATTTTCACCAAATTCTTAGAATTGAGGTGTTGTCTTCCATAACATTTAAGTTATATAACTATATATACATATATATGTAACTCATAATTTTATATTACCCTACAAAATGTTAAATGACATAGTATTTATATAGGTACATGGCATTGACACCACCTAAATTATGATTCATGCGTACTATTTCATTCATTTTGTAATGAAATCAATAACAACCACCATACCATTATGGTTTCCACAACACATATTATGCATACATGTCCTCTTGGTAACATTCAATGCAGAATGTTAGCAAGAACAAATATCCATCAAACCATGGTTACTTATCTTTCACCATTTACTATTTTTAGGTTATTGAAACATCCCACACCAACCACCCCAAACATCAGATAATCCCTACCAAGCATTCACATGCAACCCTAAGGCTTTTTGCAGGTTCTTTAAAATTTGTAGAGCTCACATGATGGTTATAGGGATGACAATCCTACCATCTCACTACACTTACCTCATGGAAGCATAACAAAATTCATAAGAGTAATAAAATGTGCCTAATTAAGACTTGACATTGCTCCACCTAAGCATAAAATCAGCATGCATTTTATCCATGCTTAAATAATCAAAAATATATATATTTCCAAAAAAAAAAATCAAGTATATATAATAATACCTTATACATAACATGGTTGTACTTATTAGTCAACCCATGTCAATAACTTAGAATATTCATAACATAACATTATTTTTAGGTAATTCAAATATTACCTCAAAAATAACATGCTTGACTTTAAAAGTCAACACATAATTATATTTTAGCAAGTTCAGTCTTGTTGATTTTTCATAAAAGTCCAAATTCAAGGACCAAATAGTCATTTTACAAGGCTACATAAAAAAATTTCACAAGGTTGTTTATATAAAAACCTCAAAGAGGTTCTCGAAGGAACACTCAATCTAAGAGTCAACCATTATGCACGAAGATCCCATGGCCATCCTATGACACTCATGATGCACAACCTAAATGAATTAGGTAGCTACTTCATGTAAAGGGGAGAAGTGGAATTTAAGCCTACATGAGACTCTACTCCCTATCCCTTACCCGATCTAATCATCCTAGATATGGTGCTCTATTCACCCTAAACCTCCTATTTGCATCAATACTCAATGCTAGAGTAGTGATGTGGGATCACACTAAACAACATAATTATTATACTTTGGTAGATTTTTAATAAAAGAGGTTGATTCAGGAAGAAAATTTATATCATAAGATGGTACATGATCACACCACGACACCCAA
This sequence comes from Torreya grandis, assembly GCA_037957365.1. NCBI lineage: Eukaryota > Viridiplantae > Streptophyta > Pinopsida > Cupressales > Taxaceae > Torreya > Torreya grandis. Next base: position 364,609 of record JARHVA010006840.1, on the reverse strand, counting down.
TCATACACATAAAAAAAATAGATATTCAAGGCAATATGGGGTTTACAAACCAAATATGTTCACACAAAACAAGAAGTTACAAGTTTACATGGTTAATATAACTAACAAGATGTAAAAATGATTACACATCAAATAACAATTTACATGCACCTATGGGAAATATAATATAATGATACACATGAGGGTCAATAGATTGGTAGATTATCCAAAGTATTCACATCACAACATTTAAATACATTAAAAAGTGAATTACAAAAGTCCATAGTCCACATTGGTCTATATGATGTCCAAAGGTCATCCAAGATGACATAAAACATCAAACATGTAAAATTATGCTTAGTTTTAGGGATCTCAAGTCCATCAACACCTTATTTCAAGGAAGGGTGTGTTCCAACAAAGCCCATAAAGTCTATCTCCATGAGTTTTGGAAATTTTATACCTTGGATAGATGGCTCATGCTACTAATAACAATATGAGATCCTCAAAAATCTTTAATTTTCCCAAGTAAATTAGTCACATTTACCCTTTAGGTCCTCCAGGCTTAAGCTACATCCTTGGACCTCCTATCAATATCATATCTCAATCATCATAAGGTGGCCCACCCATACAACCCACCTATGATCATCAAATATGGTTTTATAATTCTAACAACAAGATGTATTATTATCTTTGCAATTGACTCATGTTAACAAGTCAAAGGTTGACTAGCAATGATTATTTTAATGCAACCAAAACTTGAGAAAGGATGCAATCAACCAAGGCTCTAAGTGAATATTACATCATCAACATGGAAATCATAGTTTCCACAACCATAATATAGTTGTAATCACAAAATACATCCTCATGGACATAAAGTATATATGAGCACGAGCATCATAACATCTTTATGGATGCCAAAGCTCAATCCAAAAAAATCAAATAATCATCACATAATCATGAAACATAACTAGGGCATCATAGACTCTTTAATGGGATTAATACATACCCATGATCAAATAACGACATCATGGAATCAAAATACTTGTCTATGCACTCAATAACTTCTAGCCATTTGCATGACAAAACTACAAGCTTCTTCATTCTACTCAAAAGGCCAACAACATAAAGTAACCCAAACATAAATCTAGTTGAATATATATAATTTTAGTGCTTAGTATTACAACACATAAAACTTGTTCACCTCCAGGGTACCATGGTCGCAATTTAGCCAATCATAACTGAGTTTCCAACCTAAAACCTAGTCCAAACTTAGCTTATAAGTCCATCACTTTAAACAAAATAATGCTCTCACACATTAAAACAAAACACTTATCAATTTATTTGCTTGTTGCAACCCAATAGGTGTAGTTACACATAAGCCAAATAAGAACTTACAATTACTTGTCTTAGCTATCAATAATTTGTAGCTAGATAAACTCATAGTTAATCCACACTGAATACTAATAAAATGAGCAAAAAAAGCAAGGTGTAGGATTTTGATGTTCCTACCAAATCATAGATAATATTAGCAATGCCTTACAAAGGATATTTATGATTTTAGACCTCTAATTTGGCACAAATCAATCAACCAAACTAATATAAACACATAAATGGGAACAAGAAGAGTTACATATACACAATAGTTAAACATACCTTCACAAGGGCTTATCATCACATCTCCTTAAAAATCAAATTAATTGAAACAACATTACTCAACTAGGAACAACTCAAACCTATGGAGAAATCCTTACTCCATTCATAACCATACAACTTACAAGGGCATGCTAGCTCCTTAATTCTAGCATCATTGAACTTAGTCAACAACTCAACTAAATAATTGATTAACTGAATACTATATTTTAGTAGTCATAATTATGGAGCTAGCAATGTTATCATCACCATCCATGATTTACGGCTCCATAAAGGCTCAAGACATTCCTATGATGAGAGGAAAATGCAAGCCTAATTGATTCACCCATGTAGACCAACTTTCTCTACCCAATCTAACTCTTTAGGTTAGAGTCAACCCTTGGTCTTCCCAGGGTCATAATGTTCCAAGCATCTAGTGATTGGCTTCCCATACAACCCATCAAAAGATACTGGGCACTATTCCCCTTTTACTCTAAGAGCAAAACTTTTGCCACTTATCTCCCATTGACCTACCCATATAAGCTAATGGTTAACAAGTGAGGCTAGCTTGAATGCAACCAAAATAGGGAAGGGTTAACCCAACCAAGGAAAAGATAGATAACACAATCATCACAAAAAGAAAAAATAATTCCATCAACACAGTGTCATAAAACAAAACTAGATAAGACATAATAGGTATCACACCCAATAAGTGGACATACTCATGTATACACACCTTTATGCATCAGCTTTATCATTAGCTTTTACACCCATGAAAGTAGATTGCTGAAATATCTCGAGCTCGTTGATGCTTGATCAACCAAAATCAACACCCTCACATGGAGTCCATGTCTAATTTCCTAGTCAAATTTAGATTGGTGTAATTCTCAAGGGAACATTCTTGGGATTGCTCAACACATGCTTTTATGTTCCCAATCATGCCTTGAATGTCTTCATAAACTAATAGATCCCTAAGGAGTACTTTCCCTTTATTTTTATGCCACCCAAGTCCCATATTTTCTCAACATGAGCACCATCCAATCTGACTCTATCTTTGATTTTTGAATCACAAGATGACCTGTTCAGGTATATTGTCATTTGCACACTTCACTTGAAGTAGTAACTGGCAAAAAACCAAATAGTAAAATCAACTTAACTTGGTTTTAAAATGAATTAATATGGTTTTGACTTCAAAGAAGTGAGAGAAAATTCACATTAACTTCCAAAATACTCAAAGTACAAGATCTTATACCAGATGAAATAACCCAAAAAAATGGGAATTGTTAACAGAGTACACAATGGAACTATGTGAATAACCCACTACACCACTCTACTATGCATGATGCATCAACATGATCCTATACTAGAAGAGTAGGCAAGAAGTTCCTTTAGGTCCATGGGTACCCTTAACATGGATGATGACAAAAGGTAAGATTCAACTTAACAATGATTATCTCAATAGCTAGAATTAAATAAATAATCTTTGTAACAAGGATGTAATACAATGGGTATAACAGGTCTAAAAGAGGGTAACCAAGGTACCAAAAAATCCAAATTTGGCTTAGCCAACATTACCAAACTCATGAGTCTATGAGTAATTACATCAACCCATCACCAAAGTGGCCCATCAAAAACTCAGGAACATAGAACCTTATGTTCTTCTAACTGAGGACCAGATCAGTTTTATACCCATAAAACCATGATTGAATAATTCATAACCTTAAGGGTTATTACACCCATGCACCAATGATTTTTTAATGCCATCCCACCACATATGGTTCAATATATGGAAAAATAATAATGTGGCATGAGATAATCCAAATTAATATATGCTAACATGGATATTATTCATCCACCCAACCATAGTGCCTAGTAGAAAAAGGTCATGACATCTTTAATAGACCCATTAACAAGAATGATCACATCCATTGGAATTATTACCCAGTATAAAATGAAGACCAACTATCTGATTAACATTGAAATAAAGAATTCCCAACTTGGCTATATCAATGAATATCTAGTTATCATAAAACCATTACTTTCACTTAGCCACATAGACATAACAAGATCAATGTACCAAAATAGAATATGTTGAATAATGGAGTATCAACTCATACTTATAGTTAATAGTCATTTATTTTTGATTGATTTCATTATTTCCAAGCTAAGAATATCCCAAATGATCAACTTTCTAGTTGAATATGGTTTCATGCTTGCACTACACATAAGACATATTCATAGCCAATTATCACACCTTAAAAAGATAATGATTGAATCATAGCTTTTCCAGTTTACTAAATCTTGACATAACATTAACAAAAATGGAATACATTTGTTTTATTATTCCTTATTAGTAAGAGTAGTATCATGAGCCAAAGGCATTCATTAATTTGAACTCGTAAGTTAATATGGAGGTCTAAACCATCGAAAATAGTGTTATAAAATAAGTTCCACATGGCCATGTCATGGTACATTAACAATTTGATTCCATCACTTTTTGCATGACATGGTCTATCATTAATGCAAATGAAAACATATTATAAAAATAAACTATACACTTAATTACTTAAGCAGTAAATGTTTTGAAGGTTGAGATTTTTGTTATAAATATAACTGAAATGCTCCAAGCACCCCACCATTGACCCATATAGAAGTAAACAAAATGATCATTACATCTACATGATTAAATAGCTGAAATCAACAAGTAACATTAACCCAAACATATTTATTTCAGCCATGATTATTATAACCTCATAATTCAAACCATATGATTCATCCTCCTCAAAATGAGGGAATGCCAAAACTTGAACTTAACCACACTCATGGTTGAATCACCACAATATATAACTTGTATTAAAACATGATCAACCCTTGAGAAGGATGTCTTCCATAATAAAAACCAAACACTAATGAATACAGTGGTTGATAGCTTTTACATAATAATACAATTACAAACATGAAGATATAAACAAAAAACCATTGTGCTATCTCAAAATTACAA
>JARHVA010006840.1:232500-352500 GCA_037957365.1 Torreya grandis | reverse complement strand
TTGTATTTTGTATTGCAAAAACTTTCATTAGCCATTGTTGGTGCAAGGTTTTGTGTTGTGTGCCTCAATTGGATCACCTTCATTGATATAATTGATTATTTATTTCCATTTAGTTCTTGATTTTCCAAAAACTTGTAAAATTATTCTTATCTCAGTAATGGTCATTTTAGTCGACATAGTTTGTTATAGGCTATTTGATTTTACCTATTTGTTATATTAGATCGACCTAGTTGACCTTGTATACTTTTTTAGCCTTTGTTTATAGTGATAGGTTGATTGAATCGACCTTATATTATCTATAGGCCCTATTTTCTATGCTAGGTTAACCCAATCAACCCTGTACTATTTTTGTCATTTTTTATTTCCTTGATTTTACATTTTTTTTACTTTGTTTTAATCCTTTTCCTTCATCATAAATTTTTTATTTGAAGACAACACTGAGTTTAATTCAACAAACATGATTAGTTTTACGAATCCTCATAGGGTTTCTCATATACAAAGTAGGGATCCTCTCTTGGTGAGAGTAATGTTCACATATCCACTCACACTATGAACTATGGGACACCTCCTAATTCATCTTCTTAGCATAATCCTCTCTTCTCCCTAGAATATTAACCCAAATTAAAGTATACCCCTGAAATGCTTTTCTTTATCTCAAAATTTCCTCAACATCGAGGAAATGATCCCTCTACCATTTATGATATTATGATTAGTGGTTAAGTTTAAGAGCCTCATTCACCTAATCCAACATTCTAAAATGGATTTATGGGTACCACCTTATTTTATTCTTAGCCTCTTCCTTTGATTATGACCCCTTCTCACACTATGACCTCTTCTTCTTTAACTTCTTCCACCCCTATGCCTAATATCTACACTAAAATGGTAGGTTATACATATAGTGGACCTCTTATAAGTTCCGATATCCTTTATCATTTTACTATTGTATCATTTTCTACCTAAGGTAACCATGCTTTTAGTTCTTCCTCTTCTCATCCATTTACTAGTCCATATTTTGCTTCATAAGAAAATTTTACTACTAGTACCTCTCATTCTCATAGTTCTTTTCAAGCTCTTATCAATACTAATAGTGGTACCCAAGCCACTAATACCAACTCCAATGCTTCAAATATTTATAATAATTCCAAAACCCACAAACTCTTGTTATAAACACTCAATCAAATGAATGCCTTTCAATCTCATAATACAAATCAAATGATGAGGATGTAAAATCATCTTCTGCATCTTCAAACTCATCCTCAACTAATGACTTGGGGTATGCATAATCAAAATGTTCCCCATCCTCCTCTTCAATATTTCAAAGGCAATCGCATTAATTAACCTCTTTTGGTCAACAAAACCATTAAGCATCTTTAAAATGAACCTCTTACTACTTAAATTGTGAATATTGATATAGGAGGTATCGCCCCTATAATTTCTTATAATGGATCAACTGATCCTACTCTTCATCTTAAAATATTTGGAAATATTTATAAATATTAGGTTAAATTGAACACCTTTATCATGACCAAGCTCTTATCCAAAACCCTCATGGGTGAGGCTTTAAATTTATACAATAAACTTATAACTCATTCTATTGCTAATTTAGAGGATTTAGTGAATTCTTTAATTCAAGAATTCCAAACTAGTGATCTTCCTAAAAACACTTTGGCACACTTCATAAATTACAAACAAATTGAAAACAAAATTGCCTAGGCTTTTGTTAAAATGTGGAAAACTTTTTCAAACAAGTTTGAATATAACATGGATGATGATAATATTTTTCATCTCTTCACTAATTCTCTTTTTCCCAAGTTACAATATCGGGTGTGCACCCTCTCTCGACATAATTTGTAGGAGGATATTGACTAAGACAAACATCAAGATTTCCTTATGCATCAATTCAAGCCACCCCAACCTTTTTTGGGTCCTCATCTCTTACTTAAGAACAAAAACTATAATGCTACCAATGATGGTGTCATAGATTCTTATGACACCATTCACACTATCCAAGTTATCATTCCTAACAAATCTTCAAAAATACCTCCCCCTTCTCAACAATATACCAATCCTCATTTATCTTCATAAACTACTATAATTGTTGACAAACCCTTATCCTTGATTAAATTACTTAAGCATTTACCTAGGCCTCTTCCATGAGAACTTGACCGTATGCATCCTATGAACTCTTGGTATAATCCTAAATTTTTTTGTTGGTTTCATACTAGTTGGGGTCATTCTCATATGACATGTAGGTAACTCCATAGTTTATCCATGGATTTTATTCTTGGTCCTAATTTTTATCATGATTTTATCATTAAAAAGAGTCAACAACCCTATGACACTACTTTTTAGGCTCACAAATCACATACTAAATCTCAATCCTTAAATCAAGATAATTCTCATTTTTCTATCTACAAACACCCTATTCTTAATCACCAACCTAATCAAGACAACTAAGACAATACCACACCTTCCACCAATAGTGTATAAAGTCCTGTTGATCCCACTTCTGAAGAGAACATGGTTAACATGACTAATATGCAAAGGGTGGTTACTTTTATTGATACTCAACCTATCTACACTCCTCTATTACCCCAAACATTTTGTGTTATCTAGGATTATTATCCAAATCATTTAAATGAGTTGATACAAGATGAACTTATAACCTTTGATGATGCAATTCTAAATTCTCCCTTGGATAACACTTCCCATTATATTTCTACTCTCCCTCCATCTTATTTACCTAACATTAATGATAATCAAGCTTCTATCAACACTTTTTTTATTGATTCTCAAAACCAACCTGAACCAACCACTTCATATTCTTAACATAATTTACAACCTTATTCCAAAAATTCTCCTTATTATCAACACAAATTCCAATGCACTTCGATTCCTCCTTCTGAGGACCTTAATCACTATGCACCTATTTATAACAACCTTCTTATGGGTTATGATGAGTGGGATCCCATTGTGGATCTCATTAATCTCCCATCCCAAATTCCATTCCTTGAGATTATGAAGACCTATCTACATCATAGAAACCATCATATGAAACTCTTGTTTGAAATGAACATCCTTCATACTCCCCTAGTAAGACATGAAGCAACCTTATCTAGATTTGAGGAGAACATATTACAATAATGGGAAGAGATGTCCATCCATGTTGATGAAACAATCAACACTTCTCTTTCTTTAAAATTTCTTATCACTTCTATGATTATTGATGAGATTCTACTTCATGCAGATGATCCTCCTTTATTCATTAGTGTGAAAAGAGGCAATATCCAAGTCAAGCATGCATTGATTTATGAGGGTTTGGGCACATGCATTACCTCTTTTGATTTTATCAAAACCCTTGGATATTCAAAATGTAATCTCAAATCCACATGCAACACATGCCAAGGATATGATATAAGGAAAATGCCTCCATTAATTGTGTGTGACTTCCCATTACGATCCCACCTATCACCGTTCATGTGAAGGTGATGATTTTTAACTTTCCTCTCTCTTATAACCTATTTCTTGGTAGGCTATGGACTCACCATTTGAGAGCAGTTGGTTTTTCCACCTACCAATGCATTAAATTCAGTCATAATGGATACATTTATAGGATTTAGGGTGATACTAACCCTTGAAATTTTGAACAATTCCAAGACCATGGTGTCTTCAAGATTCCTACTCTTAAGCCTTTGCACATTATTCCATTGTATGAGTCTCAATAATTCAAATTTCACATCAATTCCACTTGAAGTTATAATGGGCATCCCAAAATCATTGGGAACATTATTCCTAACCTATTAGATTCTAATTATTATGAGCCTCATGAGATCAACCTAAAGATTAAAATTTTTGATCTCTCACCTCATCTCACTTATCAACTTCCTATTTCATCATAGCCTCATTCTCATGATTTTTTTTGTGTTAATATTCCCATTGTTTTAACCAATACTCAACATTCTATTCATCACACTTCATCATATGACAAGGTCATCCATACTTACATCATTTATCTTCACACACTTGACTATGATGATGGTTATTCCTTAGATGATCCATTCCTAGGTAGTCTTGTTCAAGCCCATGGTGTTGAGATTATCTGTATCATTATTCTTTATTTGAGTCTTTTTGTGTATCTTCCTAATTTTACTCATTTATAATTACTAATTTTAGTCATTTTCCTCTTTATTTTAGGGTATAGATGGTGCCAACACTTCCAATTTCTAAGGAACCTCGTAGGAGTATGCTCATGGATTATGCTATGACTATACCTTACCACTTTGCTATTGGAGGTACAATCATTGAGAGGGGGGTGAATCAATGATGCTATATATTTCAATATTCAATTTATATCCTTTCAAACTCCTAATAAAATAGCATATATCAACTTGATCAAGCAACACAAAAAATATAGCTCATACATTCAAAGCAACACAAGATCAAACACATAACACATAATTCTTATGGGAAACCCTCATGGGGAATAAAACCCACTCTCAAGCCTGTAAACACATAGACTACTTATGATGTAAGATTATCACAAATAAGAGACCCTTTTAGTGAAGACCCACTTCACAAAGAATACTCACCCCTAAATATGAACAAGCACCCACACAACACCTATGAAATCAATAGCTGGATAACTTTGATTACACTTCAATCTGATGGAGACACAATGTATAACCCCTTTCTTTCAATTCATCACACACTCAAAAACTTTATCATACAAGAAATGCATCCAAAACACTCTTTTGGATCTCTCTAGTATTTTTTAGCTCATCCTCAATATACTCTATACTTTAGTCCATCCACTGAGCACACTCTAACTGGTCTCTATTCTTTTCCTCTATCTTCTTCTCTCTCAACACATACACATGTATATCTATATAAACCATTGCATTGGTATCTACTATTTTTAGAGTCATCATGTATATCATAATATATGTTAGACATAGTAATTTACTTACCATTAAGACATCTAACATAGATTAATACCATCCTCCCAAGTCATCTGTAGCATTAATGGGTCACACTTTAGTAGCTACACCTTTTAATTAGGCCTTATTAGCACTTATAGGTCTCATGAAGACCTATTCACCCATTTAGCACTTTAATGAGTAAATTAAGAACATAATATCACTTTAAAATACATGGGTCCACTCTATATGATCTCTAAGACATCTTAAAGTCATTATACCCACCAAAACATTCTTATGCTAAAGCACAAATTTCTCAAACAACATTTTGCATATTGTAGCACCATTAAAAAATAAGCAATCAACTTTGAAGAATTTATTAATATTAAATATGGATTGGTAAAACCTCCAAAATCCACACAGATGGTAATCATGAATTATACAACATTCTCCAACACTTATTTCATCTTAAAATATCTAAATACCATTGAGAACAATTCAATTACCCTTCTCACATTAATTGTAGAGCATGAAAACATACATTGTCAACATTGAAGATCTATATATTTGATTATACAAAAAATTAGAAATTCTAACTAGGTTCTCTATATGTTTCATTAAGTTATATAAAACTTTTCCTTTTACACTATGATCAAATTCTACATATATCAAAAGTTATATCACAAAACCTATAGAATAGTCTTCCCTTGCAAATTCAAATGTTTGAATTCCCACAGTCATTGAGCAACTATTAAACTTCAAACACTATGTTAACATATCATTCCCTCTCATATCTTGAATAATTACACATCTTGAATCTTCCTTAGAGTTATCTATGTCTTTACCTTTGCTCACTATTAAATATCAAACACTTGTTATTATCTCATTGCTTCTTGATAATTTAGAACAAATTCACTCTGTCAATCTCTTTAGGTTAACCAAGTCTTTATCTTATAGTACTAACCATTGATATAATCTTTGATCTCCTGTGATTATGTCACTTAGAAGATATACATTCATTTTTCACATTTGACTCTTTGACTTCAACTCATGCCATCAATCTTCTAAGCATTTGAATGCCCATGAACCATTGATCTTCTTTTCAAGCTCCATAAATGTGACACATGTCACTAGCAGGTTCATTATTTAACATATTGAATTTTAAAAACACTATTGGATCAATATCTATGATTTAATGTGAACCATTATATCTACTAACTAGATGACCTTAGACTTAAATGTGATTAAACTTGATGGTCTTTGACCTATCATAGTCTACTAGATCAAATTAAAAGTTTTGTAACTTGAGATAGAAATTGCTTTAAGACTCCAAATTTTTAGGGTAGCTTCTTGGCACAATATAAAACATCTCCATGAAATTATTTAACCTTGTTTGACTTACTAGGTGCTTGATATAAATGCACAAACTTTATGGTTCATTCATGTCTGTATGGCAGTCTATGATGATCTGGCTTCTCTTAAGCTAGAATATGCAAGTTACTCATTCCAAATGCTCAAAATACATATCAGGACTTCATCAAAAGATCTATGGATGCTTCAAAACTTCTTATTTATCCTTACAAACCTAAAAATGTGCCATATCTCTCCAAACCATAAATCTAATCACTTTGTCATTATTGCATTAGTACATCATGTTTTTCTTGACATCAATGATAACCAAACATCAATGATCATACTCAAAAATCTCCCCCTCTGTCATTGATGGAAATACACCCTCATAATGACTTCATTTGAACTCCTTCATAAAACTTCATTTTGATCTTTCTCCCTCTTTGACATTAATGACAAATGGCCTATATTTTGATCCTAAGGGACAATATTATGAAAGTAACACCTATAATATATGATATAAACTCCACCTAACACTGTGCATACCATTTATTACCTTGAACTTCTCAAACATGTTCCATGAATAAACTCTTATTTTATCATACTCTACTCTTATGAAGAGAAAACACACTAAAACATCAAAAAATTATTGAACTCACCTTGAGAATAATAAGAGGGACTCCCCCTAGGTCATTTGACTTTAAGCACCCCTTGAGCATCTTCAGACTATCTTGCTCTTTTGGAAAAAATGACCAAAAAGTTCACTTCTTCATACTAGCCTTGCTTAGAGGCCTTCTAGCCCTACCTGGACCTTGAAAAACCCATAACTTTTTATGTATGAACTTTAATGGATTGAATTTCATGTCTAGATTACACTCATATGCCCCCTCAAACATGTCAAAAATCAACACTGAGTTCTTCCTATACAACATACTTCCTTCATAAACCTGTTAGGCAATAAACCTTCTACTTGCACAAATCCTCCTTTATGGATCCAACCATGCACTTTTATAAGTATATGAAATAATTTTTGAGCACCCATTTGGCCATTTCAATTGATTAATAAAAATTAGACCTCAAATCATTAGGAAAACCACTTTTCCAACAATGACCAAAACACTAGGTTTATAAGAGAAACTTGGTCAACACACCATCTTACATTCAAAGCCCAACTATGATTTTTTTTCATACTTTAAGGTCATCAATACACACTTCTAGACCAAATTTTGAGCCCAAAATCCTTTGGGATCCCATACTTCTTATATCATGGTTTTTGACCTCCATATCCTGAAGCATAGACTGGGAAACCTGAGAGTAAATAAAAATTCTCCAAATGCAAAAAAAATATTTTAAAAGCTTGAATCACCTATAACACATCTAAATAAATTCATCACACCTTTATATGTCATTAAGACACCTTGACAACTTAAAATGACACCTAGTTATCTCCATACCTAGCATGTAGACCTTATACACACAGCTTCATTCCATCACAACATCGTGGAGCAAATTTATAAGACTAATTTCTCCCCCTTAACAAAAAATATATTCAAATGATATTCTTGTCCTGAAACATCAACCAAAGATCAATTGGCATCCACCATGATTTTTATTTCTTATCAAGTGTCTCCTTGAAGCCTAGATAAAGATACCCTAACTCACCGTATCCTAGAATAATGTGAAACTAGGAGTTTCCCACAAATTCTCATATTCTTTCTCATCCTTGGTCATCTGATACTGATATTTATTATTTTTAATTTTAGGATTAAGAGAAACAACATGCTCATTCACTAAAATATTCTCTTTCTCTTCTAACCTTGGTTTGGCAATACATGGAGACAACAAGTATTCATGACACACCTTCTCAACTGGAGAAAGAACCTCATCACTGGATATTGACAATTGATGTTATTTTTATAAAACATGATAAAACATAGAAATATTTTCAATTGTATCCATACACACCTCATAAATAGTCTCAACTAGCACCTTGGTCTTTTCCTTGAGCTTGGTCTCCTCATTCTCAACAGGAGCAAACAATGGGATCTCCTGATTCTCTTTAACCTCTATAGCATCCTCCACTTCAACAAATAGACCACTTGGACCTATAGACTCATTATGACTCATAATTTTCATCTTTGGTGTCCATAAGTTAAATTTTCTTCTGTCTTACACTCTAAGAGTCTGATTGAACTTATTTTAACTTGATGGCCTTTTCTTGCAGAACCCAGTAATACGGCCAATCTTCTTACAGTTGTAGCAAACCATTCTTCTTGAGGGAAACTCAACTTGCCTGACCTTATTTGGAAAATATTTTAAAAAGTGTCCCACATCATAATAGCTGAATCATTTAACCTTTCTTATGTTATTTGATTGATAATTCCATTCATTCTTAATAGGTCTTCTCTACTCTCTAGCCCTATGACCAAATTGATTATAAGTATAGCATAAACCATTAAAATTTGCATATCTCATGGCATTTGGTTGTCTAATATGATTTTTCCTCATTTTTCCAACACCTTCATTCCTTGACTAATGATTGATCTTCAAGGTTTGATTGTCCTTATTCACATTGGTCTTTATCTTGTCTTGAGTTACATTCTCTTGTTCTTCTTTGTAACCAAGTCTAGTTTTATCACCATCATGCTATTGACTATTTAGAATGTTGTTTAGATCACTTCAGCTCTTTTCAAACATAACACATGACTTCATCTTAATAAATGTCTTTTCTAACTCATCTTTCAATGACTCATTTTCAATCTCATACCTTGAGCACTCATCTTCTTTAGCTTTTAGAATTGTGGAAAGGATTTCTAATTGGAAACTAATGTGCTTGACTATATCTTCATGCTCCTTGGTGTCTTCATTCATTCTTGCCTCAAACACAATAAATTTTTCTTCATCATTAGATAACTCATAATACTTGATGTCCATACCTTGATTTTTATTTTTATTTAGATTCATTTATTTCTTGAATATTTCTTCTTTCTTTGGTAATTTTTCATCATTGACTCTCATCTCATAGACTATAAGGATGTCATGCAATTCATTCATATTCATTTATGACTTTCTTCTATAGTATATTATTTAGAATCAAACATGAGGGAGAGATACATTAATACATTTTATACTATAGTATATTCTTCAAGCTTCTCTCCAAGACCTCTGATAAATTTCACAATCTCATCAACTCTATGTAAAAAAGATGGCATAAAATCTTCTTCCTTCATCTTGAGACTCTCAAACTATCTTTGATGAGTCTGTATCTTGGCCACATTAAACTTTGAATCCCCTTCATAGATGATGTACACTTTTTCCCATATCTCTTTGTAAGATTTATAATGAATTACCTTGGTGTACTCAGTCTCTAAAATTCCACAAGTGTTGTCATTCATTGCCTTGGAATTGTTCTCACATAGAATCTTATCAGCTACACTAGTTAGAGGGGTTGAGGGAGCTGAATATCCATTCACAATATATTTCCAAATGTTAAACCCTATTTTCATGATGTAGGTATTCATCCTTCCAATCCAAAAAATATAATTGGACTCATTGAACATTGGTGATTTCTTTGTAGAGAAACCTACATCTATTGACTTGCCATATTGCACCTTGGATCACCTTCAAGTGGTTAAAATTATAATGAAGGTCCTCTAATACCAATTATTGGAGGTACAATCAATGAGAGGGATGAATCAATGATGTCATATATTTCAATATTCAATTTAGATCATTTTAAACTCTTAATCAAACAACATATATCAACTTGATTAAGCAACATAAATAAGAGAGATCGTACATTCATATCATACACAAGATCAAACACATAATAGATGATTCCTATGGGAAACCCAATGGGAAATTAAACACACTCTCAAGCCTATAAACACATGGACTACATGTCCTATAAGATGATCACATACACGAGACCATTTTAATGAATTACCCACTTCATAAGGAGAATCGACCCCTAAGTATGAATAATCACGCACTTGGTCTAGATGTTGAGCACCCACACAACTCCTATAAAATCAAAAACTCCAGAACTTTGATTGCACTTCAATCTAATGGAGACATAATGTATAACACCTTTATTTCAAGTCATCACACACTCACAAACTTTATCATATAATAAATGCATCCAAAAAAATATTTTGGATCTCTCTAGTCTTCTTCAACTCATTCTCAATCTACTCTATACTTTAGTCCATCCCCTGAGCACACTCTAACTGATCTCTATCCTTTACCTCTATCTTTTTCTCTCTCAACATATGCACATGTATATCTCTAGAAACCATTATCTTGGTGTCTAATATTTATAGAATCATAATGTATATCACAATCTAGGTCAGCCATATACTTTATTTAACCATTAATACATATAACATAGCTTAATACCATCCTCCCAGGTCAACCATAATATTTATGGGTCATACTTAAGTAGCTATGCCTTTCAATTAGGCCTTATTAGCCCTTATAGGTCTCATGGAGACCTATTCACACATTTAGCACTTAAACAAGAAAATTAAAAACATAAAAACACTTTAATGTACATGGGTCCACTCTGTATGATCTCTAAGACATCTTCAAGTCATTATACCCACCAAAACATTATTTTTCTAAAGCACAAATTGCTCAAATAACATTCTATATATTGTAGTACCATTAATGAATAAATAGTCAACTTTTAAGAATTTGTTCATATTGAATATGGATTGGTCAAACCTATATAATCCACATACATTTTCCTCATAAAATATACAACATGATCCAACACTTAGTTCATATTAAAACATATAAATACCATTAAGAACAACTCAATTACCCTTCTCAAGTTACTTGCAGAACATGAACACATACACAGTCAAATTTGGAGCTCCATATCTTTGATTGTACAAATAATTAGAGTTTTTAAATAGGTTTTATTTATGTACCATAAAATCATATATAACATTTAATTTTAAACCATGAACAAATTTTTCATATATCAAAAGTTATACAACAAAAACTGTAGACTAGTTTTCCCTTGCAAATTTGAATATTTGAATTCCAACGGTCATTGAGCAACTATTAAAATTCAAAAAACATTTCAACATATCATTCCTTCTCATATATTTAATGAATAATAATATTTTATATTAATTATAAGTAGCCTTGTCTTTATCTTTGCTTAACGTTAAACATCAAACACTTGTTATCATCTCGTTACTTCCTGATAATTTGGAACACATATGCTTCGTCAATCTTTGTGGATTAACCAGGTATTTATTTTGTCACATTAATCATTGATATAAAATCTAAGATCACATGAATATGCCACTTATAATCTCTATGTGTATTTTTCACATTTGATTCTTTTACTTCAACTCACACCAATGATCTTCTAACAGTATGAATGCACATGAATAATTAATCTTCTATCTAAGCTTTGTGGATGTGACACATGTCACTTGCATGTTAATTCTTTGACATATTGAATTTTATGCACACCATTAGATAAAGATATGTGATTTAACATGCATAATTATATATAATGACTAGATGACCTCAGACTTCAATGTGATTAAACTTGATGGTCTTTATCCCATCACAGTCTGCTAAAGTAACTTTGAAGCTTTATAACTAGAGCTAGAAATTACTTCAAGACTCCAAATTTTTAGGGTAGCTTCTTGGAAAAATAGAAAACTCCATGAAATCTTTTGACCTCATTTGAATTTTTGGGTTCTTGATATAAATTCACAAATTGGATGGTTCATTCATGTTTGCATGATGGATTGTGATTGTCTTGTTTTTCTTAAGCTAGAATGTGTAAGTTCCTCATTCCAAATGATCAAAATACATATTAATAATTCATCAAAACATATATAGATGCCTTAAAACTTCTTATTTGTCTTTATAGATATAAAAATGTGTCATATCTCTCCAAACCATCAATGTGATCACTTTGTCATTAATGCATTAGTACAACATACTCTATTTGACATCAATGACCATGCTCAACATTTGCTAGGTACCTTGAATCGTATAGCCTACTTATCCCTGAAATAGGTGTAACCATTATTCAAACTTTTTTAGATCCCACCCCTCACTCAATGGAACCCACATTGGATCCCACTCTTGGTCCTACTATATTTGATCCCATTCTTTCTCCCCTATAGTTGACCCTATTCTTGCTTCAATTGTTGCAGAGTCTATCCATATTTTCAAAACCATCAATCTTTATATTAAACTTAATTTTGTTCCTTCCCTACCACCAAATTCTCTTGGTGATTATTTTATTCCTTATCTCATATGGCTCTATTTCCCACCAAATGGGTTGATGATCTTTTTCCATATCCTTCTATTCTTATCACACCTACTCTTATGAGTGATTCTACTAAGACCATTCACAACCATATTTATTGCTTCCATGGCAAAGATAGTCATTCATCCACCCATTATCTCAATATACAATAATATATTGATATGTTGTATCCTTCTTCCCATTAATATTCAAAAAAATCCATGCCTCCCCCTAAGGTACTACCTAAATATATTTCTAAGTATGGAGAGTTGTATTTTTTGTGGTATCAATGTGGCACCCATCACATTGATAATTATCATATCCTTTAGAAACACCTTAAGGATCACCTTATAACTATTTTTAGACCTTATACCATTCCTCCCATAGGCTTTTGATGCTAGAAGACTCCTCCTTATCCCATGGTTCCACCTCCTATGGTTTCATCCCCTCCTGTGGTCCCTTCATCACCTTTTATGCCTCCACCTATGAACCCTTCACTTATGGACCGTCCCTCACCTATGGATCCTTATCCTCCCATGAGTCCCTCACCCATGGATCCTTTTCCAGTAATGATTTTTACATCTCCCATAGAGCCCACTCCCATGCATTGTCATGAGCATCCATTGCCTAATTTCCCTCCTCAACATGATCCATCCAAAATTCCTAATTTTTATATGAAGGAGACTAGATGAGAATTATTTTTCCATTTTTCATCGAAGATAGACAAGACATTAGCAACAATTTGCATCTAACTTCATAGAGATCTATCTGATGTTTTGGATAATGTGTGTGGGTAGATTTATCATTATTTATGAGCACATGCATGGTGATTTTACATTTACATTTGGATTGGATGTATTCTCAAATCTTATCTTTGTCTTACTATTATATCATTTAATAATGTGTCAATTTCTTATTTATATTACATGGTGATTTTAATTTTGCATCCTATATTACTTATATTGTCATTCATGTTTTTACCCATGGATGTTTTTATTTATCATTTCTTTCTTTTTCCTTATTAAATTTTCTTTATCACAAATTACCTTCTTGTGTCTTCATGATTATTTGATTCCTTATCTCTATTTTTTATGAAAAATTGTGATTGTGACTTGGTTCTACAAACCTAGTTCCCTTTAGTCATTTCCTCTTTACCATGTGATCAGTTAGAAAATAATTAAATTTCATTATAATCTCCTTTCACCAATCCACTTTAAATATCCTTTTACTATTTATTCCCATTTTCACAAACTAAGTATATGCATGGTTGAGACTTGAGATAACATGTTTGTTCATTGTTAAGCCTAAGTGTCTTAGGCAGTTTTGTCTTTGCTTACTTAGCTTCCTTTAGCCTAAGCATACATCTGATTCATCTGTATCAGTCTATCTCTCATGATTGGTCATTCCAATTCTATATGGAGGAGGAATCTTAAAAAGCCTTAAAAAAATTTAAATGATAAATCATTTAACTAAAGACAATGATACAAAAGGAAAAAACATTCAAAATTATTAAAAGTCAAATCACACTAAAAGATGTGATCCAAAGCACATCTCCTTTTTTTAATTAAAGCACATATTCCATAGTTGGCCTCATGGTAGAGACAAGTTCCATTGGAGTATAGTAAACCAATATATTAGAAAAGGAGAAGAAAAAAGTCTTTTAGTGATACCTACTTTCTCATGCAAGTACATAATATTTGTAGTAGACTGATGAATCTATAAGGGGTCCTGAGGAATAGGGAACACATTGTGGGAAGTCAGGTCCATTTCAATTTTTATGTACCAATATACCTTCATGATTTGATCTTAGGATCACACTTATTTACCTACACAACTTAGTGTCTATAACGAACAAGTTCCCTTTGTACATTGATGGTCACTAGTCACTTAGTGTCTTCTAATGTCCTTAGTATGCCTCATGTATCCTAAGGTATTTTCATAATATGCCTAAATTATGATTTTTACATTTCCTTTTTTATTCCCTACATTCTTCATATTTATTTTTGAGAAATATATTTATTTTTACTGATCACTCCCCTTGGGATTTCATTTGTGAGTTACATTGTAAGACCATGGATATGACCTAACATTCCTCACAAATTACCACCATTTCAAATTTGTATTATGCACATCCTTTGTTACCTAATTTTTACACTCATTAAACTTTATTGGTGTTCACTTTGTGAGTTGTAGTGTAAGACCACAAATAGGACCTAGCCATCCTCACAAAAAAAATTAATAATCCAAGTCATAATCAAAATTACATGTGTCAAATATGAGATAAAATGTGATTAATAATGAAGTTACATGTCATTGACATTATTCCCATCTTGATTTAGTATGTTTTATTCTTAATTCATTTCTCTTTCACTTTTATCTTCTTATTTTTTGAGTGCTTGAAGAATTCAACCATTTTCTTGAATTTTTATACTTCCCAGCTTAAATTAGTGTGATACATTTAAGACAAATTTTCACCAATTTTTTTCTCTCTTATACTTCTCAACATGATTTAGTATGAATGAATGACTTAATTTGATTTGTTTTTATACCATTTGTTACTTTCACATGATATTCCATTTTATTACATTATTTTCATACTTCCCAATGTGATTTAGTATGATTTTACTTGTTTTAAATTTGGTGCCAATATTTCATTTGGTTTAAAAAAAAATTAATTTTTACCATCTTATTTACCACCCTTTGGTTTTTTATACTTAGTCATTTTCTTGTTATTATACATTTCCCAACATGAAGTAGTGTGTAGTATATTTTTGATTGATTATATTTTATCGAGTCCTTTTTCCCTATTTATTTTTAACCATGCATGTGTCTTACATAATGCTAGAAAAGAAACCACACCTCATATGTTTCCTATAGCATATCCAAAAATAGATAAATACATGTGCTAGAAATAAATATATCCATACAATCCATAATACAACCACAATAATAACACATCCAATCAATATCCAAAATGCCAAAATGATTCATATATATATCTCATGCATTTTAATACAACAAATACAATACTCCATCTCTATGGCTTGACCCCATCTTACCTATCTCATGACCTACCCATGATTCCTATAGATGCTTCTATCTGACCCCTCTAAACATAACAGTATAATGAGGATATTTGAGATCTTAGTCTTAACACCTACCCTTGTAGATGAGATACATGAGCATACACCTATGCCAATTAGGATAGGGTCACCAGATGTATCACTCTCTCCTACTCTTATACTTGTGTCATATGGATGAGGGTCATTATATGTGTCACTCTCTCCTTCTATACTTGTGTGATATGGGTGAGGGCCATTTCTTGTATCACTCTATCTTGGGCATGTGCCTATGTCATTTATGTCACTATAGCCAGATGTGCATCCTCTCCTCAGCCAAGGCCTTCCATGCTCATGTATCTCTTACAACCATATCTACTCATGGTTATATCCCCTCTTTGTATACTCATATCTATCATTTTACCTCTCCATCTAGTCTAAAACAACTCACCTAAGATGGGGTAGATGGTACCTTGGGATTTTATAGTATAGCAGAATCATAAAAATTTAGTGCCTCATCTAGGACATATGGAGTGCTCCCCTCACTAAAGACCCCCATCAGATCTCCTCATCCTATACCATACCTTCAAAAAAAACCATATAGATAATAGATCACTGATATATCTTAAAACATATCTATCTCTATTAGATTTGAAATAAACTTAAATAATAATTTAATCATCTTTTATTACCTGTCTATGTGTCAACCACCACTATCTCTCCATTTGCATGACCACTAAGCATAGTCTACCCATCTGTGCATCCTCTAAGAACCTCCTCTATAGGTCAAATCCTAAAAACAAATCCTATAGTCATAGTTCAAATCCATCTCAGCCTATGCTTGAGTGACCTCTCTAAAGTCCAAGTATACCCTAGCTCACTTGTTGGGTTATCTAAGACATATACTTTCTTTGTTACATCATACTCATACTACCTCTATTAATGCTATTGTCAGGATCTTGCTCCACCAAAAGAGCACAATATGATTACCAAACCAAGCAACTTAATATGCGGAAATTAACCAGATTCACCAAGTAACTAGAATTCAAAATAACACATGATATGAGAGACAATACACAAATGTATTAACACTTTATACAGAAAAGAATACAATAAAGAAGATGCCACTTCTTATCCACCACCTCTTCAGAGGCTCGCCACACCTCAAGTGAATAGTAATTCTTCTCCCCAAAGCTCTCCCTCTCAGGTCCCAACACCCAACTCAAATACAGAGTTGGTGTTCACCTCCCGTGCTCCATGCACACCACAAGTGCTCCACGCACTCCACAAGTACTCCACGTACTCCACAAGTACTCCACGTACTCCACAAGTACTCAAGGTACTTCAAGTAGATCTCCCATGAACCTGCAATAACCTACACTTCAACAGACCATACTTATGGAAGGAACTCCCTTGCCTTCCTCTCTGCTCTATTCGAGTACACACTTGTACTCCAAGTAGATCCTACCTGATATTGCTCCCTATTGTGTTGCTATCTATATGATCTTGTACACCTTCAAATCAATCCAGTTCTGCTCACCTGTGAACCTTGACCTTGCACACACATACACCTACAGATCAATGATCTTACTTACCATGTAGATCTCCTATATAGGCCATGCAACTGTGACCAAGATCCTACACACCTGAAGAATCCTGCTGACTCTCCAAAACCAGCACCTACACCTGGTACTGTGGAACTAGGAGGAACACCCTTGCTCACCTCACACACAGAAGGAACAAACTTTGCTCAACTCAAACTAGAACACCTTTCCAATACAACCATGAGTCTATTATATAGATCTCATCCAAACAATGATTAGACATCTAATTACAATAATTAGATCCACAGCTCTCAGTCTAAAAATAGATCTAAACATGCAAACACTTGGTTTGTTAGCTAACTGCCCGTAATAAGCTCACAGTCGAACCACACAGGCGACCGACATCGGTCCCTGTCTGCCTGGGGGTTGCTGACGTCGGCCGATCCATGACCGACATCGGTTGCTTCTTGTCTCCTACCTACCGACGTCGGTTGGCCAGACCAACGCCAAAGACTTCTGACACTCAACAACTCTTCTTGCAACCTCCTCCATGCCTACATCAGTGAAGCTTTTAGCTCCACAACCTAACAATCTCCCACTTGGAGATAAACAACTACACTATACTTATACCTGTACCCCACCTAATCTATTTCCTGGTTTGTATCCCTCTTCAAGCTCAATCCTGAAGACAACCCACCACACATCCCATGGTGTACCTCCTATCATCTGAGTACCTGCCACATCTAAACCTACAAATCCATGTAGTGAAGTCCTGACCCTGCATAGCATGAATCCCTGCTACTGGTCCCTCTCAAATACCTGAGAACCCACTTCCCTGAATTGGCTCCTAACTCTCTGACAACTCCCACTACATGGGAATACTCAGGTCTATACCAGACCTCATGTGATTTTAGACACTGTACCTATCCAGCCCTTAGTGTGCTCTAGCTCTACATCTTGAACCTCGCCAACACCTGATTCACATCATCTACCACTCAAGACAAAATCAACCCGTGATCTCAATGTCTCCCATGTCAAAGAATTCTGCTGCTCCAAACTCCTCATGACATGCCACTAAACTAATCTTACCCTTAGCTCAGCGAAACCCTGTATGTACACCCCTGCTAGCTAGCATACTACCCACATACAGCAACAAAATGATGTCATGACTCATCATCCACTTGTAAGGCAAACCACAGTAGTTACCCTGACATTGACTGAAGCCATGCTTTGTCCTCCACCTGTCAAAACCTATACCACTGTCCTACAGCTCCTCAAGACCATATACCTAGTCTTCCGTCTCACGTATCCGTTCACTCTATTCTTCAACTAAGGTATCCATTCATCTCTATGTTTTCATACCTACTGGTAACCCTACTAAAACACACCTGTTTGGTTCTCCTCCAAGGAATCACATCCTCATCCATGCCAAGCTCACACCTGTTTCCTTGATCCTTCCTGCTCTATAATCAGCAACATGTATAAAGAAGAGGAACAATGAATTTGAGGGCCTACTTACATCTTCAGTCCTCCATATGGGTGTTTGAGACTCCTTGACAGCTCGCTGTCCACCCAAAATCCATTACAGTGATCGACCTCAGTCACTCCACAGTCTACATCTGACCGAAGTCGGTTCCCATGCGTCTGTCCCTGACTACCGACCCTGCCGACATCAGTGTCCCTACTACCGATGTCGGTCCTCCTAACCGACATCGGTCTTACCCTGCCTGACATCACTGACTTCAGTCTGCACATGACCGACATCGGCACCTGTCTGTTCGACGCCGGTTCCTCCTGACCGACATCGGTATCTATGTTTGCCTGTGAGTGATGACTTTTTACCTGCGAGCTCCTTTGAATCAAAACCCATGTCCAAACTGCTCTGCTCAAAAGTATCCAACACCATCCACTGGGTTCTGTCTGCCATCTCCTCCAAGAACACCAAGGCTTTCCAGTTCTTAAGCCTGTCAAATATATCTGTCTTCCGCTTAAGAACATGCATCTCCTTCCTACTCATGTGACCAAGCCTACGAAGCCATGTCTCCATAACAAAAGAAGAATCAGTAATATAAACAAGTACATAAAGAGTACCTGTTTTCTTACCACCAGCTAATTCAAGTGCATCCGCTGTGAGAGTTCTTGTGCATCTCTCATCACCCAATCTTTCTAAAGAAATTAGCCATATCTCTAAACCTGGGACCTGCATGACCTTCATCAACACCTGTGTGTTGGCCACCTACAATTTCAGCTTCACTTCCCCTTTGCCAATTCTTTGGCAAGGCTCACCAGCTCCTCTACTTAGGGCTGCATGGAAAGAGGCAACCGAATCTTTTATCCAAGATTCAACTTTATCCAAGAAACCTCCCAGAGCATCCTATGCCACATAACCTGCAACATCTGCTTCTTCAGTCCCTTCATGCTGATCTGCTACCAACCAACAATATTCTTTTACCTGCTCTTTCTTTCCATAGGATCGTGAGTGACCATCTGTGCTTTTCAACTCTTCCATTCTTAGCTTACTTTCATCTGCCATTGCTCTACTCCCACTCAATCAGAAACCCCTGAGAGTGACCTGTAATCAAAACACACTACCCAAATATAAACCAATCTGTTAGTATCCCAACCAAAATCTCTGATACCACTTGTCAGGATCTTGCTCCACCAAAAGAGCACAATATGATTACCAAACCAAGCAACTTAATATGCGGAAATTAACCAGATTCACCACGTAACTAGAATTCAGAATAACACATGATATGAGAGACAATACAAAAATGTATTAACACTTTATATAGAAAAGAATAAAATAAAGAAGATGCCACTTCTTATCCACCACCTCTTCAGAGGCTCACCACACCTCAAGTGAATAGTAATTCTTCTCCCCAAAGCTCTCCCTCTCAGGTCCCAACACCCAACTCAAATACAGAGTTGGTGTTCACCTCCCATGCTCCACACACACCACAAGTGCTCCACGCACTCCACAAGTACTCCACGTACTCCACAAGTACTCCACAAGTACTCAAGGTACTTCAAGTAGATCTCCCATGAACCTGCAATAACCTGCACTTCAACAGACCATACTTATGGAAGGAAATCCCTTGCCTTCCTCTTTGCTCTATCTGAGTACACACCTGTACTCCAAGTAGATCCTGCCTGATACTGCTCCCTGTTGTGTTGCTGTCTATATGATCCTGCACACCTGCAAATCAACCCAGTTCTACTCACCTGTGAACCTTGACCTTGCACACACATACACCTGCAGATCAATGATCTTACTTACCATGTAGATCTCTTATATAGGCCATGCAACTGTGACCAAGATCCTACACACCTGAAGAATCCTGCTGACTCTCCAAAACCAGCACCTACACTTGGTACTGTGGAACTAAGAGGAACACCCTTGCTCACCTCACACACAGAAGGAACAAACTTTGCTCAACTCAAACTAGAACACCTTTCCAATACAACCATGAGTCTATTATATAGATCTCATCCAAACAATGATTAGACATCTAATTACAATAATTAGATCCACAGCTCTCAGTCTAAAAATAGATCTAAACATGTAAACACTTGGTTCGTTAGCTAACTGCCCGTAATAAGCTCACAGTCGAACCACACAGGCGATCGACGTCGGTCCCTGTCTGCCTGGGGGTCACCGACGCTGGCCGATCCATGACCAAAGTCGGTTGCTTCCTGTCTCCTACCTGCCGACGTCGGTTGGCCAGACCAACGCCAAAGACTTCTGACACTCAGCAACTCTTCTTGCAACCTCCTCCATGTCTGCATCAGTGAAGCTTTTAGCTCCACAACCTAACAGCTATGTCTATGGTATTTTATTCTCCTCTCACTGTGTAATTGGTAGTGGTACCTCTAGTTCTTCTACCTCTACACCCATCTCCTCTTGTTTCACTTCTTATCATGCTCGACCAATCCATGGTCTCTCATGATGTGGCCTAAGCATCATTATCACCATTGGTGGACCTAGCCCTCCTCTCCCTCATGACTCTCTAACATGACAAGCCCAAAAAATGGGCACCATTATAGGTACCATTTAGTGAGGCAAGCCTATTTGCCCTAGTACTCATGCCACTAGATGTGACTTTGTGTACTAGGTGTAGTGCCCTGTCACCTCTATCTACACTAAAGCTAGTGCAATTATGTCCCAAATAGGTCATATAGTAGTAATGTGCACATACAATTACCATAGTATATCTACCTATCTCACTAATTTTTTCATTAGCATATGGGGCATGACTTGTGCTACCTGATCTTGTCTCCATATTTGTACTCAATCTAACTTATCATCGACCACATGGGAACCTCTCATAGATCTATACTATTAACTATATGATCAATATAATAGACTTTTTCCCTCTAGACAATAATCCATGCATATCATGCATGAGTTATACCCAGATGACAAACCCTAGGTCATATAGAATCCTCTCCTCTAGTATCATCTAGCTCAAGGCTATCATGAAAAGTGGTACCTTACTATCTGCCTTGTGGTATAACACTCATACTATCACAATTCCTGTCATAGATTTATGGATATTTGGAAACTATGAGGTATACACATCAAACATATTCACCCTCTAACTTTAGTATATCATCTTCAAGCCTGTAGCCCATACAACTAAGGCTCTTTTCTCCTCATCACTATCAGGTATCCCAATTGTCATAGGTGTCCCTACTATTGACAATCCTAGGATGGAATGTACATCTTCTAGGGTGATGAACACCTCTATCATATTCCCCTCCACCTCTTACCTGAAGGTGTTAGTTAATCACTCTAAACATCCTATGGATATGACTAACCGGTTTGAGCTTAGAGGTATTCTACACATCTCTAATATGCTTCCTATGCATATAGAGATTAGTCTCACCCTATGCTCTATTTTTAGGCATTCCACTAGATCCAGTAGCCATGATGCATCTATCAAATTCTAGAATTAGGGTCACCCCTGCAATCAAGAACCAACAAAAGATGTATTCACTCCTCCATGTCATGTATAGTTAAAATGCATTATTTTTAAACAATTTTAAATCAAAACACAACCCTAAACCACTTTAATTTATTTATTTGAACTTATTTTTATCCTATATGCCCCTTGTATCCCTTGGTCATTATAGGTCTTTCTATAACTCTTTCAGCTATTTGCATACATTTCTATACTATTCTAGTTCTTTAGTCAAACTAGTTTGACTAAAATTTCCTTATTTTTTTCTTGGTGACTTAAAAAGCTAAGTTAACCCTCTTATTTCCCCCTTAGTAATGCATTATCATACTGGGCCTTTATGCTCAGTCAAAAAACTATACTAGGTTAATAGTTTGCAAAACATACAGGGTCGACACATACCTGTTAGGTTGGTAGTGTGGATTTTGATAACTTTTAGCCTACTAGGTTGACTAGGTTGATTGAGTTGTTTTTCCCTACCGACCCCTTACATTTTATAAAATAAGTGCCTTTTGGCAATTATCTCCCCAAACCCTTCAAACCCATTTCCCTAAAAAAATTTTCCTACCCATAACATTTGATTTGGTTTTATTTCAATATATATAAATTCTTAAAAACAAAAATTTATAAAAATACACTTAAATCACTAAAATATTAAAAAATTGGCTTAAGATTCTTAGTTGCATAGCTATCTTGTACCTACTACTGCCTCTAGGGGTCCTTCTCACCTAGACTCTTGTCTCCTCACCATCCTAACTCATTTGGTCTCTCAAAGCTCTTTTTCTCTCCTTCACAAGTCAAAAATAACAAATTACTTTCATTTCACCTGATTTAAAATCACTTTTCACAAATTCATATCTTTCAATTATTTTCTAGTAGATTCCTTGTTTTGCCTCTATCCTTGTTTCTACTCATCTATTTTTTGAACTGTAAAATGTTCTAGACTCATGATGACATAGAGAATATTTTACACTACTATATGCCTATCTTATATATATATATATATATATATATATATATATATATATATATATATATATATATATATATATATATATATATATATATATATATATATATATATATATATATATATATATATATATATATATATATATGGCTATTTTTTCCACTAATATTTACAGGTTCACATAGTATTCTTCACATTTGGATGCCTTCACTTTTCTTGTAGCCTATTTATTTATATACAATACTAAGGTAAGTAAAGGTATGCATTTTTAAATTATATCCTATCATTTATCTTATTTTGTTTTTATTGTACTTTACTTAGCATCAATGTTATGTGTTATCATGTTTTATTTCTTGAAGCACCATCTCATGTTGCACTCCTGTGACACATGATGAGTTTCAAGTGGGGCATATGTATAAACAAAATATTTTAAATAATTTATCAATTATAAACACTTTTTATCTTGTAGGAACCATCGAGTATCAATCTCTTCAAAATCATACCTTAAGGGGTGCATCGAGAAAGGGGTGGGTAGACTATTGGTGCTTCACAGGATTATTGCTCCTTTTACCACTTGTTACCTATACACTTGCCTCCTAAAACCATTAACCCTAAGCTTGTTATTATATTTTATACCCATTATATGAATTTACTACATTGTATCCTCCTTTTCCTCACCTAAATCCATTTTTTTCAGTCAGTTATATTTGGTTGGCTGGGTTGACCTTATATAGTTTAGGGGTATTTTTCACTTATGAGCTAGTTGACCTTTCACTAACCTAGCTCATGACCTAGTGAATAATTATCTAGAATTATACTGGGTCGACTAGGTTGACCCTATCTACTGACATTTTAATAAGGGTTTCGGGAAATATCCACTTATAAATACAAGTTCATTTCCATCATTTATTATGAGAATTGAAAGAAGTAAGAGCAAATGAACATTTACTTATTAACCATTATACTTGAAAAGTAAAGCTTAGGGTTCCACACTTTATTTTGAGATATTGATCTTGTCTTGTGGAGAAGTCTTTTATATGCATAGATAGGTTGTATAGCCTAGATCTTATTTGTCTTTGTCATCTTTACATACCACAACAACCTCTTGTGAAGCACCTTGGCCAAGGGAGAGATTAAGGCTCGATGAGTTCATCTTTAAAGGTAATTATTCATAACTTTATTTATCCTTTGTAAGAGTAGATAGATAATTCATTTGTGCTTCTCTTCCATGTATTAGAATTTTATATACATTAATGCAAGTATATGTTTTCTATGCATGTTTTGTTTTATTATTTCTAAACCCCACTTTTTTCCACAAGCTTTGGTGAGCACTAGATTATATTTACTTTTCTTGTTATTTGTTTAGGTGGAATATCAAAACCTAGGATCCCCTTAGGGTTATTGCATGATTATATTAGACTGGAGGATTTAGAACCCTCCTTATCATTGTGTATTATGATAAGTGATCCCCTAATCAGGTCTAACAAATCCCCATATTGGTCATGCTCCCTCTTAACAAATGTATTCCCAATTGGTATGCTCTATCTTATTTGAGTTAAGATTTATTTATAGACATGATGCATTTTTGATTGCATACAATAGTATAACACCATAGATAATGATGAAACAAAATGTTGTTTAATATCACAGAATAAAAAATAACTTAATATAGTTTAAAACATTAAAAAAAAAAAAAAAACTTAAACCAATTAAGTAATAGAATCATACATGGGAAAAAAAATTAATAAATAATAAATAAATATTACTTAGTTTATGTTGGGTAGTCTAAGAAACATAGTATAATGTTTCTACATTTACTACAGATAATATGGCCTTAATATTTGTACACAAGGAAAATATGATGATAAGACAAAGAAATTGATAATGAACCATGTCAAAAAGGGATTTGTTTCTTATAAAAACATAAATACCTATTTCAAAAAATTATATTCAAATGAAATTAAAATAAAATAATTTCAATTAGGAGAGAAATGCAAAAAATATTAATTTACTACTCAATGTATATTGTTTTTGAGTAATGTTGAAGGTAAATAGAAAAATATTTTCAAGTGTAACAAAAGTATTATTATATTTAAGTGTGTGTCTATTTGAATCACATTTAAAATTTGAAAAATTCTACTATTTATTTTTATTTGATGATTTTCATCTATACAAATGAAAAAAAATCATTTCAATGTAGGAAATATTCAAGCATGAAGTAAGGAAGTTTCAAACCATTTAGAATCACAAAAAAAACTTCATTAATTATAAATAAGAAATTATATTTTAATAAATAATATCATCTATTATGAACTTATAAATTTGATTTATTTTAAATACTTTCAGCCAATTACTATAAATGTAAATTTTTTATATTTTAGAATTTAAAAAATAATTATATCTTTACAAAATAAATTATCATTTATCTTTACGATAGAAATGTTATGTCATATAACTAATGTGGTATTTAAAAATAAAATCATAACATAAAATAAGGTCATTTGACATTATTTTACACCAAGAAAAGACATAGAAAGATAGGGAAAAATAGAAACTAATTGTTACCTAGACTTATAACTATGGATCTACATTTAGTAACTAGTGAAATAAGAAATAAAGGAGTGTAATTGTATATGTATATTTGGCAGGGAGAAATATTCCATTTTTTACTAATAGCAATGTTTATTAGTGTGAAATACAATAAAAAAACATATAACTATAGACTTCATCTTTCACTTGCATGCTTAACACAAACCATTTAACATGTGGAAATATAACTATATTTTATTAATGTTTTCTTATTTTTCTAGTAGTATGTTTTGTTTCACACTAAAATACAAATTAGTAATGTTGAATGCCTTTATACAATCTTGAATTAAAATGTATTTTTTCTATTAGAGAGTTAAAAATAAAAACAAAATACTACATACTAATAAATGTATAACATGGTAAAATATATATTGAATTATTTAAATAGAAGCAATCAAGATACATTGAAATCATTGTAGTTATAATTAGGTTGTGTGAAGCTTTACACTTTGGCTATAATTCATAGTCCTCAACTTCCATAATCAATGTTCAAAATGTAAATGATTTATTTTGGCTAAATGCATACATGAAAATAGTAATTCAACAAATTTATCACCATGAGATCAAAATATATAGTATT
Organism: Torreya grandis; assembly: GCA_037957365.1. Lineage (NCBI taxonomy): Eukaryota > Viridiplantae > Streptophyta > Pinopsida > Cupressales > Taxaceae > Torreya > Torreya grandis. The sequence goes on along the minus strand of JARHVA010006840.1, from coordinate 326,248 downwards.
CATTTTTGTATCTCATAAAATAACACCGAGTTTGTATCATCTTATAATTAAAACATAACACACTAGTGTTTGATATTAGGATTATGAAAAATTAGTCTTATTTTTTAGCATTTAATACTATGATAATATTAAATTGGTGTTATTTCCTAATATTTATATTAGGATGATAAAAAGTTGCTTTTATTTATTAGTGTTTAATGTTTTATGCTTAGATCTTGTAAACATGGATTAATTGTGTTTGTGTTTTGAAAAAAATAACAACTATATTCACACATAGGAAGGATTCACTCCACATTCCACTCACTAAAAACACATTTTCTCTGCACTCTTCCACATATATTAAACTTTTGAAAAAATTGTATAACCAAAAAATTCAAGTCTAGCTAGAAAGTTAATCCATTTTTTTACATTTTATAGATGCTAGTTTTTTCAAACTAAATTTATCAACCTATATGCCAAATGTGGAAGTTTTGTGCATTCTCACAAAGGGTTAGGTTACATGATAAAACAAGACATTTTATCATGGGATATGATTATTTCAGCATATAGAAGACATGGGTTTTCTAAGGAAGCATTATGACCCTTTCACCAAATACAACTAAAAATTATCCAAACTAATGAGTTCACCTTTGTAAGAATACTTACAGAGTGTGCATAAACTATAGATTTGGAATAGGGTATGAACATCAGTGAAAGAATAATAAAAAGTGGATTTTCATTAAATGTTGTAATCAAAATTTCCCTAATAAAAATTCATGTAAAATGTGGAATCATATAGAAAAAATGCATTTTTTTTTGACAAAATGCTTCAATGAGATGTTTTCAATGGATTTTGATGATTGTGTGATATGCATAAATTGAAATTATTGATGAATATTAAATAATTTTAAAATAAAATTTTCAACTTCATGCATTTAATGGACTTTAGTAATTATTGGATATAAAGATGGTATTATTAATGAGCTTTTAAGGTTCTTAAAAAAAAATCCATGATAAGTTATTATCTCATGGAATACAAAGATTATAGGATATGTAAAAAATGGAATGGTTGTAAAGTCTTATGATTTTTTTTAGAAAATTAAATTAGCATGTGTAAATCCTTCTAACATGTGCCAAAATGGGAGGTCTAGATTAGTTTATAGAGTTTCATCAAATAATAATTAAATATGGATATTTTAAAAATATTGTTGTTAAAAATTTCATGATAAAAATGTATGTCAAATGTAGATCCTACCTATGGAAATCACATGATGTCTTTGGACAAATGTATCATCCAAATGTAATTATGTGGACTTAAATTATTGTAACATATGCAAAAACTAGGTTTATCAAAATGTCTTTAGAAAATTAAAAGGAAATGTAATTGGTAGGGGTAAATATAGAATCCATGACATTTTATAGTCCCATGTTTCCATAGCTATTAAGGAAGAGGAATGTCGGAAGGAAATCTAAGAATAATGTGGAGGAGGACACAAATTAACCAAAGGTAACATGCATTAGACATTTTAAAACTAAATATAAGAATGTTGGGAATGTGATTAGGAGTCTTAGGAATTTTAGGAAGGAGGTTTGTGATGCATTTATGAGCTTAGGGACAAATTTTAGTTGTATTTTTTTATTATAGTTGTCATGAACTTAGTTTGAGTGTTCTATTTCATGTCTTTATCATTATTGATTTCACATGTGTTTATTTATTAGCATACTTATTAGTTGTTTTAGTAGCTATTGGGTTGTTATTGGTTTGTGTCAAGACTCTAATTTGAGTTAATATTATGTTAGTTTTCATACTTAACATGTTTATATTATCATGTATGATTTGATTTAGTTCATTATATAACTTATAAATGTTATTCAACTTTGAATTATTATCTTTTTCAATATATTGTTTTCCATTTAGATATTGTCAATATATCATTCAAATGATTGTAGGAACATGAAAAAAGATAATGATCTAGTTGGATTTAGTGCTCAACATTAAAGGAAATAAATGGTAATGATGAGATATTGATATTTTAGAAAAGATATTCTGAGCTTTATTGGTAATGATGAGATATTAATATTTTAGCAATGATATTATGAGCTTTATTTTGAGTATGTCTTTATTAAATGTTCATTTGATTATTCATTCAATTGATGAAAAAATTGGTTTTATATTAGTCTTTGACTGAATTCTCATGCTTGATCTATTATTCATCTTGTATATTATGGTAATCATTTTTTTAATGTCATGTGGATCAATATTTAAACCTGACATTGATTATATTGGATTTAATCTTTATGTTTTGCTTGAAAATTCATTAGTTTAACATTTGTTCTATTATTTTGGGAGATTGTGTATTCATTTTCATTAAAATGATTCAAGTTGGTTTTGTTATCTTATAAGAATTTGAAATGGTGTCTTAACATTTATTATTGTCTTGGTTGCTTAGCTTGAACAAGGGACCATGATTCTTAGGGTCTTCATTTGTTTGATTAAATCTTGGTATACAAATTTTAGTTTTGTCTTGAATTAGGATTTAGGTCATGAAGACATGAATCCCGTAATGATTTGGTCAAGTGGCTTCATTGTATTTTGTTTGGGGTATTTTTGATTTTGTAGTGATCTTGGTCAACAATACCGTAGCCAAACTCAACCAAAATTTTGATGGAAGCCATTGACATCATAGTAGGAATGGGTTATGACTATGAATTATTTTTTCTAGTTGCATTTTTATGGAGATAATGTTTAGTTATTTAGCCACATATCTAGTTGTTTTCAGCTACAATGCAAAACCATTGCATGATTTAATGGAAGTTAGTGGAGTTTGTGAGAGCTCGATTGGGTGCATAAAGGAACAAGAGATTGTTATTTTTACATAAAAAGAGCTACGATGTATTTTTTCATCGAGGTTGTATATAATAAGTAAGTGATTTTTGTTTATTTTTGTGTTGGAGCTTATTGCAACGGTTATTTTGCATTGTATTAAATTGGGTTAAAAATTAGAAGCAATAATAAGCCATTATAGGTTCATTAGGAAGTACGTCAAATTCAATACAAACCTATTATGTTATATTAAATGTATATTTATTGTATTTGGAATGTGTTGAGTTATTTTGTGTATGGCTCAAACTATGTTGTATACTCAACTATGTATTTGTTTTTATTATGATTGTGTTGAATGGAATTTTGGGACTCACTTTAGGATAAGTCATAGGATTTGTTTTCTAATGAGGTATTCCCTCAATTGGAAAAGGAAAGGGAGTTAGTTCTTAGTTTTTTTTATGTTATTTGTATTATTTTGATGGAATGACTATGTGATATGGTCATGCTCAACATTTTATTTTGAGACTATCAATGCATATAGTTTTGATACACTCTAGATTATTGTTTGTTCTACTAATAGGGTTTTGTTATGTGCTAACACACACCCACACACCCACACACACACACACACACACACACACACACACACACACACACACACACCAAATTTCAAAATTTTCATATAGGGACCCAATATTGATTGAATATAATCTTAAGGTATTTTGAAATAGAAGTCTATGTTACTAAATTATGAGGAGACTTGAATGCAAAAACATTTATGTAATGATTAAAAAAACTGTTTGGTTGTTTTGGGTTCAATTTATTTTATTAAACACAATGTGTAGGTTTTTAATTATTTGTAGAGTGTTCTCATGACTAAAAGGATCAAAGTTATGCCTAAAATACATTACATGATTTAATATTCACCTTTGATTTCATTTAAAAATTTACATAAATGCTATTACTTATGATTTTATAGTGTTAATAGAGATAACATATTGTTATAATTAATGAGTGGTTATCCTTTTGTCTTAAACATAATGCTTCACACTTAAACATTTCATGAAAATCCTAGAGCCCATCCTTGACACATAGAAGTATTTTACTCACTCGAGCATCAAGATAAATGAAATAATTCATATTTCCAACCTAATGGTGACATCATCATAGACACATGCATATAAAATCCCAAAAAAATAGGAGAACAAGATCTTTCCATTTGACATAATCCCACTAGCTTGGTAGGCTAGTGATCACATCAACCTAATTACTAGTATGAACAATTATAGGGAAGCAAAAGAGAGAAAACCATCCATATGTCACCATCCCACTAACCTAGAGGTGACATTATTATGGACTAGTATGAAAGACCCAAGGAAATCAAAAAAGTGAGATCTTACTACTTGTCATCATCTTAATTGCCTAGCAGCCTAGAAAAATAAAGTCAACAAAAGTGAGTATGAAATATCCCCAGAAAATAGAACAATGAGAGATATCCATGTGTCACTATCTTGATAACATCGAGGTAAAATAATAATAGAAACATGTATGAAATATCCCAAGAAGTAAAAATAATGAGATCTTTCCACTTGTCATTATCCAACTCACCCAATGACCGAAAGGCCCATGCACAACATACAAAGCTCAATTTCTTCATGAAAAAGTGAGACCTTTCCACTTGTCACCTTTTCACCATCCCACAACCTAAAAGAGAAAAGTAAAAATATATTACACCTCTACCACCTATAGAATAACAATAGACATACATGTCTTTGGTAGACACATAAGTAAATAATAAATACACCAAGGTCAAGGTCAAAAGAATGAAAAAGAGAAACCTATTATATTATGATGCATAAGCATCTAAGAACTTGTGAAATGGGGCCACATGGAATTTAAATGTCATAAAATTTTATTATTTTTATGAAATCCAAATGAAATCAAAAGAGAAAAAGTAATTTATGCACTTAATTCACACAAACTAGAAAACTAATGCTTTTAATTCTCGTATCCATTTCAGCCAAACATTTCCTCTAAGATATATAGATCATTACCAAATAAAATCCTGAGTGCATAATTTGAACCCAAAACTCCATTAAGACTAATAATCTGGGAGCTTTTCATAGAACCAAGAGTTTGCAAATAGCACCAATGGATTCTTCATCTCACATCCCAATTCCCCTACATACTCCATTATAAGTGAAAAGGAATTCATAGATATGACATTTGATTTATTAGCTTTGAATAATTAATTAAAACACTATTAATAGATTTGGGATAAGGTCAAATCAATTAAACCCTATAGAGTAGAGGATCAACTTTCCCTCTTCACACATAGATACACTGATGAATTGCTAGTAATTAAATAAGTTGGTCTCCATAATTCAATGACAAAACCATAGGTAATGTTTTACATCGACTTATTACATAATTTATTATTTAATTGTAAGTTAGTGCAAATATATTGCATTTTAGACTAAGTAATAAAATAGTAGTCTACATCAATGGGAATTCCTTTGAAAAATATTATAGGCTTCCCATGCTAGACATGATATAAAGACATGAAATGGTAGAAAAGTGGCTTCAAAGAAATAATGTTTTCATAAAATTATAGGAATGGGTAGGAAATCCAAGTATCTTGAGGGTACAAGGCCCAACATATGATATTCCCATAAGCTAGGGGTTATACTTTCCATGGCCTTACTAAATATGATATTTGGTCTCCTGACCATTTCTTACATCAAAAAAGTATGGGTATTATTAATATATATTATTCTAATTTATATAAAAATTATATTCCTATGAGAAATTATTAGTTCCAATTTGATTTTGAATCTCACCAATCCCATGATTTCTGTAGATGGGAATTTTTATTTGATGTCCTATATGGTGGATGCAATAAATACAACTTTGAATGCATATCATGATCAACCATGAGAACCATCCACTAAGTACCTTTAAAACATGTTTTTTGATGAGTTCAACATTATTCATATTCATAGGTTTAATAAGAATATGAAGAGGGTAATTGAGACCTTTTATCACATAGTGTATCAAGCCATATATGGGAAGAATATACCCAAAATTTTGGATAATAAAAATAAGACTATCATAAAGATAGGTGACTATTGGTTATATATTGAGCATAATATGATTAATATTGAGGGTAAAAATGCATACTCTTTACTCCTCCCAAAGACAATGTTGGATAAGGTGGTCAAGCAAAAAATTGTTTCCCAATTAGATGATATCATTAACATTGAGTTGAAGAAGGCAAGGTAGGGAGTGCTTCATCCCACCCCCTCATCATTATCTAAAAGTAATATGAAAGAGGGGAACACCTACCAATTATTGGGAAAATCAAGTCTTATTATGGGTTCAAATAGGTACCTTTCAGGCATTGTGATCCTAGAAGGAATGTCAGAAGATAGCTTAGAAAATATGAGAAAAATGTGAGAATTAATTATAGACATCAATAATATGAGCATGAATGCATATTCATCAATGCTAAATCTGAATTTGAGGTGTCCATAAGTATATACAAATCTAATAGCATAAAAAATCCAATGTGATTCCACCATTACCAAAGAGGATGCCAAGATGATGTAAAATCAATAACAGATTTCCAAACCCATCCATAAACCTCTTACTTAGGCAAAAGAGGAAGCACATGGAGAAGATATCCCATTTTTTGCAACTCATAGTGAAGAAATAATTGGGAATCCTACAACCTCTCAGGCATATAAAACTATTATGGCTTATCAACAACATAGAGTTGATGAATAAAGGCTAGGAAGTCCTAGGGGAACAACCATATTATCTATGTTTCCCTTACCTACACTAAGTTTTTCATATAAATTAACTCTTCCCCCATTTTATCCTTGGTTTCTATTATTCCCTCTCCTTTGATGCTGTAAAAACAATGCCACCTTCAACTAGGTATCCTCCATCACTACCTATCATTCTATCAGTGGTTCCTACCATTTCCACTACAACATCATTTTATACCACTTATAGATCTCCATATTCCATTTCACTTTCAACTATGCTAACCTGTACTACTAAAAAAAAAAATTGACCTATACAAGGAATTCCAACACCCCACCTATTTATCCATAAAATGTGGAGTAAAGGAATAGCCTATAGAAGCCTCTAAAGAGAGTGGGGACAGAAGGAAAGGATCAAGGAGAAAATACCCTATTGAGGTCTATACCAGTGAGGAAGAATAAATAAGAATGGATAATGAATAATAAAGGACATCAAAGACAAAAAATGAGGACTCTTGTTCCATAAGTGAAACGATTGAATCTAAACTAGAGGATGAGTGGATCTCAAGGAAAAGCAATCAATTATGGGGAATAGAATTAATATTTAAATTCAAAGAAGTTAGTAGGGAATATGGTATCTTATTTTCTACCAAGTCACTATTAGATTAAGAAGTAAATGCATATGGAGAAGCATAATCATAATTGTAAACTACATTTCAAGGGCCACATCAAAAAGTCATGACAACTATCATTTCCACTACTACTATGATTATAAGTTCTAATGTTCTAGATTATTTAACTATTATGGAAATTTATGTATTTGCTTCTAATACAACCAATTATTTATATTCTTTGCATGAATTTAGATTAATAACCCAACCTTAGGATGCTATTGCATCACTAATATTGCCTATTTTAAAAACCATGGATTAGCCTACTACTATAGTGGTAATACCTACCACAATTATGAATGTTAGGGTTTCCAATACTTCTATTACTAACTATTTACAAAATTTGTTGAGTACCTAGGTGACCTATAAATTTTTTGGTAGATCTAGTCCCCAAAACCATATGCCTAGCACTAGAGTGCATTTTGAAAAATTAGTGTCAACTTCTATTTTTTACACCATGGCCACTCCCCCTAAGATGAATTCCTAAATAGGGATGCCAATTTGTCAAGATCCCAATAAGATTCCCTGATGAATTCTATCACCAAAAAGGCTAGAAAGGATACATTTATCATCAATAAACAAGCTCAAAACTAAGTTTTTGGCTGGAGAAGGTCATTCCTCATTTTCCTAAAATATCACCATCATATATTGGTGTTATTTTAACTCCTTTCCCACCACCTCTAGTTACTCAAGGAGCTGGGCTAGCATAATCATTCTAGCCAGCTCAACCTATAACACAAATAGAGAAATAATTTTCCCTAAATTCACCCTCATGGATTAGGCAAATACATTAAGAGGTGGAGATGGGTAGGCAACATCTGGTCATCCATGAGTAACCCATAGTTAATATCCACTTTGATAGGAAAACAATCACCTTAAGAAAGGTCAAAAAAAATTGTGAATATTGAGGGTTAGTAAGTGGAGTTAGGAAAAGAGAAGACATATTATATTTAACCAAATAAAGAAAGACAAATCCTTCAGACCATAATAGGATTATATAATATCCATTTAGTTTTTTGGATGCCAAAAGAGGGGTCATTAAAGATATGTTCAAGATTTTTGACTAGGCTATCCAAGGGCAGCTAGAGATACACACAATTTAGGCTCCCAAGGAGATTATTGATCATTTTCAAACGGCATCCAAGAAGTTATTTGATGAAATAAACAAAATAATAGCTATGAAGGGTAATTATTAGCCTAAGTGGGGATATATTCTCCAAATATTTAATAAAATGAAATACACTGATGGTAAGTTACTTTTTATTAGCTAGGTAACTAGAAACAGGGCTTATACCCACTTGAATTTAAAAATTACTATTGAGGTAGCATGGGTAAAATAATACATTTATACAAAATGAAAACCTAATGGAATGGAATTAAGAGATGTAAACCTTGGTGTAATATTTTAAAAATAAAAAAGGTGGCATGATATCTATTTTGACTGAATTAAGTGTTGTTTAGGTAATAACTCCATAGGGATAGTTGGTGCCAAATCCCATTTTTGAAAATCTCTTATGAGCAAAATTGGATAGTTTCAAGGCATATATTGAAGGAAAATTATATAGGACCATAGATAATAATGTAATTGGTAATTTTTTCAAGTGACAAGACCATTGAAACTGAATCAATATATGTTGAGGTTAAGGATACATTTTACATTGACAAGAAATTGATGGACAATATTCTTCATTTATTCAAGAAAGATTTGCTCAATTTTGAGACTATAGAAGCTGAATTTAAAGAAATTCATGCTCTCTATCTCTAGAAGGAGTAAAAAAATCATCCTACCATGGTAGAAGAAGTGTCTTTATTTCTTACATAGATTTTAGCTTCTAAAGTAAACATTAGTGCACACATAGACTGGGTCCACCTATGTCCCACTTCTAGTTAAAACACAAAGTTCAGTGTCAGTGCTTATTATACATATAACATTGGTTTAAACTTCATTCCCTTCCACATTAGTGTTCACGTTATCCATATTATAGTTAGAGTTCTTATAATGGTGCTACATCAACACCAAATAATTATAAATATGTGTTTTCATTTTCAAATTAACTTGGAATGTTACTTTATAGCATAGGGGGCTTGCATGTGTATATTATATTTTTAAATGAAGAATTCTATTTTAGGAAAATGATACTATACATGCCTATTTTACATGAAGTTAGATGCAAATCTTATTTTTAGATGTATGTATTTAGAAAACATTTGAAGAGATGAGGCCTTCCCCATCCAAATCTTATATATATTTGTAATATCCTAGTCTCAAAGGGAGGAGAATTTTGGCTATTAAAATTAAAATAAAATTCTCATAATTCAATTTTGATGTGCACATATTATTTCTTATCCAATTATGTGGACAGTGTGGGATGTGATATCATTCTGGTATCTTACTTATTTGATTATGTATGAGTTATGTTTTCTAGTATAATTATTCATTCTAAGTAATAATTGATTTGAATTCTTTTTGCATGCTAATTATAATCCCCCTTTGTAAATTGTAATAACAATCTAAAAAATGTGGCAACCTTTAGTTATACATGTTTAATTTTACCATGTTTTATTTCCCTTTGAATCCTAAGTGTGTATGAGTGTTGGTATGATATAATAGCTTGAAAGAGACATTGGTATTTTGATTTCTTATCAAAACTTAGGTTAAGTGTTTGCCTTGAAGAGTTTTCATAGTGTGGTCCACATGCCTATTTTATAACCTGCATTTCTCTCTTTTTGAGTTTCTTTGAGAATGTTATCCACCTTACTTAAAACCATCATCGTTCCACCCACTCCAAATATATTTAGGTTCATCCATAGTCAACCCATCCATGTTAGATATATATATATATATATATATATATATATATCATTCACCACTATTCCAATAATAAGTTGTTATAAAATTGAATACCCTATAACTCATACCTTGGAGTGAAGTCTTTCACTGATCCTAAAAAATCAGAGGCAACCTCATAAAATTATATAGGGTGTGCATAAAACTCACCTCAATAAATACTTAATCTAGCACTATAAGGAGGGCCTAAACCTTTACCTTTATTCTATTAGAAATAATAACTTGAGTTACATTGGAACCACCTATAATATTATCAATATATACCTTAGACAATAACTTTATCTTACCACCTTTACAAATCCATATAAAATGTAGGTCTAACAAGGGAATTAAGAGAGAACCCTGATCTTAGTCATTCTAGGTAGATAGCCTTCTCTTTTGTTTCTCTTGATGGATCAACCATAAGGTCACCCTCAATATCCTACCTAGCTAAGAGATTATACTATCAATGTTGTTCTATCTATTCATGATTTACCTATAAACCCTAAGAAATATCTACCTTTCTTTTCTCCCTTGGGAGGAAGGACTATAGAAGAACATATCAAGGCCTTCAAAACTACTTTGATAATTTTAAATATAAACCATAAAGACAAGGCTTATAAACTATTCCCATTCACATTGAAAGATGTGGCCTATGATTTTTTTCTAAATATCCCAAAGGGTTCCATTACATCTTGGACCCATTTCCAAGATACCTTTTTGTAACAAATTGGCCAGGTCATTAGAATATAATTATTGTTTATCAACCTATTACTAGAATGAGGTGGGAGCATAATGAGAAAATTTAAGCCTTTAATGCAATATTTAAGAATATATACAATAGGTTGTATATGACCTATCAACCCAATGATGTATTATCTATCAAAATGTAAAATAATTCCCTAAATCCCATGTCATCCATTTTATTATGTAGGGTTATAAGTATTGACATGCTAACTTTGGCTTATGCTTAAGCTATCAATATTGATAAATAGATAAATCCTTTGATGAAATAATTAGCCTTAATCAGTCTTGGTCAAGTTTTCATGGCCTTTAGTCCTATTCTGAATGCAAACTAGAATATTGTTTCCCACTACTAGACCCAAGAGTATATCACAATGCCTTTGACCCATGTTAAACCTAACCAACATCTTGGTTTCTCAAACAATTCTACCCCTAAAAAAAATAGTCAGCCTTTGTTTCTAATTAATACAACTACTACACAAGGTCTTAATTCTGATTCCACAAAAAAAAATTAGAATCAATCCAATGAATGGTCTAGAAATTGAGTAATGAATTTAATATCATGTAAAAGTATATGGGGAACATTGGGGGATAGAATACTAATCAGATCTTTATATTTTATAGGTATAATAAGATTTTTACTAGGTCTAAAAATAATCAATAACATCAAGTACCATACAATAGGAGACTATATAGGAACACCATGGAAGCAACCCTTCCTAATTGATGTCATGTACATAAAATGGAACAACCTGGTGAGTTGGACTAAATTTAGTTCTATAAAGACTTTGAAATATTTAAATAGAGGACATACAATATGGTTGTACAAATTAGGTAAAACCATCCTCTTGTACTATATTAGGGCATCCAAACATCGCTAATGTACTTGAAACCTATGATTCTCCATTTCCAAAAGAATATGATAATGAAGTCAAGTATAACATAAATGAGATCCATGCTTTCCAATAGCATCACTAAGCAAGGAATAAATATAATCTGAGAAGTAAATATCCTATGATTATCTCAACACCTCCAAGTAATGAAGCTACCATCCCTCTAGATCTAAAGGCCAATAATAAGACACCTCCTTCAAAGAGGTATGAATAATTAAAAGATGAAGAACTACCTAATAGAGGAGTGCATAACATTTTTGAGGATATAAATAAATTCAAGGCTAATATCAACCTAGATGAGTTGGCTTAGATCACTAAGTAAAGAGAGTTACTATTTAAATCTCTGACTGGGAGAACATTTGACAAATCAAAAATTGCATATACAAACATGATGATGTATAATTATAAGCCAAAAACATCACCTTTCCTACTAGTGGTCAACATGTTTATAAATAATATTTAAAAATATTTGGTTGATATAGGGGCATCAACTAATGTGATACTAGTATCTATATACCATTAATTAGGTTTGTCTAATGATAAGTCAAAGAGAGTGGTCCTTTAATTGGATAAATATTCCATCTCATATGTTGATGAATTAAAAAATATGTGCATTTAATTATCATCCAAACCATGTGTGTAATAGACCATAGATATCTTGGTCATTGATAATATAGAAGTATATGGCCTATTTCTAAGCGAAGGCTGGTCAAAGACATTAAATGGGTAGATTACCATTGATTTATCACACATGTGGCTACCTAGGAAGGGAATACCCAACCATATTTGAGTAGACCATGAGCCAAATATGAAGCATTTGATTACAAAGTATAACACCACCAATGAGAAAGTAACTTCATGTCTTCCCATGTAGGTGTGTTTTAGTCATCTAAAAATGTCACTTGCATGCTAAGAGTGTTACTTGAGACCACCTATCCACAACATAGACCCAAACCTATCTTAGGGATTATTTAGACACTTATTTAGCCTTCATACATGCCACATGTCCCTAAACATCCCTAAAGTAGTCCCAAATCCTTAATTTAGGATTTTGGCCCCTAGTGGTCCAGGTTCTACCACCTAGACACTAGTTCTATAACTTGGACAATAGTGCTAATGGAACTAGTGTCCTGGTTTGGGTGTTATATTCCTTTTCCTACCTTTTATCACCAACTGATATATTTTCAAGTCAATAACCACCTAGGGTCATCCTAGGCCTATTTTCAAACTCTCACAAACACTAGAACAATATATATACATGAATTTTGTCTCTTTATTCATTAGATGGAAATTAGATGCAAATAACACAAACTAGATTAGAACAAGTTATGAAAGTCAAGGTTATTAATCCCTATTATCCTTACTTTTTAATATAGTCATCTACAACCACCCCAATCTAAGAGTATATGGATTTCCAATCTCCAACATCACTCAAAGCACTGAAACTAGCATTCAAACTAGTTTCACTTGTACTTTCACTAGTAGTTAGGTGCAGAGAACTACATTGGGCTTGATACATGCTTGGAATAATGGTATGTAGGCAAATATCCTCAAACAAGGCTTTGAAGATGTCTAGATTACCCCACTAAAATCAAACTTTAATACTTGTGCCAAAAGGATACCCTAACAACATGAAAGTCTAGGGTTTATATGAAAAATTAGTTAAAATAGGTCATCGATATAAAATTAGAACATGTGCACATAGGAATAAATTTGGAAAATTATGATATAGGTACACCTATAATCTCAAAGTAGTTTTTCACAAAGGACACTAGTTCTAAAAGGAGCACACTAGAACCATTAGTGCTACTATCAAGTTAGGGTGCTACTATCTAGGAGGGATTTTGACACTTGGATCCTATTTATGACACTTAGATTATCTCTTATCCTAGTTTTTAGCATCAATATCTTCCATCTCAGTGAGTTTCCAACTATGTACTTATTTACATAATTAATTTTTATTATTTGAAATGTAATTTTAGCTTAATTTTTTTAAAAATAAGTGGTTATATTTATTGCATATTTTATACCCTGATTTATTGTACTTAGACCCTTTAACAACCTAGGGCTTACACTCCATAACCCTAAAAATTTAAATCATTTGGTGAACCTGACTTACTTAAAATACTACCCAAATTACATCCCTAGATTCTATTAGTGTTTCTATCCTTTTGTTTCCTATTTTTAGTGGCTAGGTTAGGGTTTTCAGATTGATATGTTCTACCCTAACATCCCTCTTCCAAGTTAAATTACCACATTTCATGTATAAATAAGATATTTTTCCTCCTCCTCATCTCCAAGATGGTGATAACTAATTTTCCTCTAACTAGGCCCATGTTATTACTCCTCCAAGAGGTAACATATCCTATACTACTATTTCAAATGTCTATACTCATGTTATCCATCCTTTAAACCCTTCCCTTCCCATATCCCCAATTTAAGATGTGTGCTTGCATGTTCAATTATAAGCAACTATGGTTTTCACTTGTGAGAGTCTAAGGGAAGAAATTATCAATATGACCAAGCTAATTTTAGAATTATAGAATCAAAATCAGCTATTACATGAAAGGATTACAATATTAGAAAATTAGATTACAAGATAAAATCCTCCAGGTCACACTAATGTCAATCATGTATATACATCTTCACCTAGTCAATTTGTGCTAAGAAATGTTACATATCAAAACAAGTAATCACAACAAAGTGCACCTACAACTCATGATTCCAACCAAATTCAGAAATCAAATAGAAGTTCAAGTGAAATTTCAAGGCAAATGATTAAATCTAAGTTGATCAACCTACCTTATTTAAATCTAGTGAGGAGTGGGTGGGATTTTTTTTTCTGTAATAGCTTATTTCTCTTATGATGAGAATCAAGAACCATTACAAAACTTCATTTTTTCTCAGCAAGATGGTTTGTTTTACATTGATATCTTACAATATAAATAAATAAAGTTTTGAGAAAAATATTTAGCTTAGTTATATATACTTCTATTATATAAAAATAAAGATTGGCATACTTCCCTTTAATGGTGTGCTCAATAATCTTTGCAATCAATGATACACGTGGTTCAATTAAACTAGCTAAGAATAGAGTTGTACCATATTGATTTGGGACAATATGTCATAAATTTTATCCACAGAGATTATGTGATAAAATATGATTTTTTAACCCTAAAATTAATCTGTGTTTAATAAAACAAGATTAATATTCTATATTGTTCATGATTAATCTTACAGTTTATAATATTTTAGCTATTTCCTTCTATTTTTACTTTTAACTTTCAGAACAATATAGGAGCTTATTTTTGGATCTCTTCTTATAGTTATAAAAATTAGTCAAAAGAAAACAAATGTTGCTTATTTTAGATCAAATTTAACTCTACTCTATCTCTCTACACACACACATCTGGAGAGAGAGGGGAGATATATAAGAGTTAACTTTGTTGTAAAATAAGCAACATTTGTTTTCTTCTATTTCCAAAGTAAATAATATCATTGAATAAAAATAAGGTAAAATTTAGTACTATGGTCTTAAATATCACATGTATTAGCTGGATATATACAAAAATATATAATATGACATGAAATTTTAAGGCAAATGATTAAATCTAAGTTGATCAACCTACCTCCTTTACATCCAGTGAGGAGATCCTAATATTATTGTGCATACCATAAAATGCATGGTCATCACATAATTTCATGTTTGGCATTGAAAAATAATATACAACATATAATTACTAATGATGCCACTATATAAGATAAATCAATCAAGCAATCCACAATGATATAGGAACATATTCAAAAAGTGGTTACCAAATCATAACTCAGAACCAAACAATTATTACAAAGAACAATCAAAACAAGAAATAGTACATAAAGCATTTGATAATGTTGGTCAATAAGGTTTGGGATTTATGGAACATACTAAGGAAAATCATTCATATATATAGTTTATCAAGGAAAAATACCTAGATGCAAAGGTAATGTTATAAAAAGAACATGAACTTAAGTTGCACATTCAGAATTAGGCTAAGCAAACAACCATTATCAAAATATGGTTTCTAATAGAAGAGTATTCAAAAAAATAAATTCATACAAAATATACATCTTCAAATGTCAATGTAGATGGGGAAACTACAAGCCCTCCCTCGTATTAGAATATTTTCACTATTATAGCTTATATAGATGGAAAACAATGCACAAATGTTAAGATCATGAATTATTAGCCAATCAATTTTTTTTCACTATAATTTCATATCCATCTTGGAAATGACACTACACATTTAGATACAACACATGATTCTATTGAATATTTGGGGTCCCTTCAATTACAAGTTTCATATGACTCAAAGTAATGTTCTCTCACTTTCCATGTTATTGAAAGTTTAATTTCATACAATGTTACCTTTGGAAGTTCATGGTTAAAAAAATAGGAGAAACATTTGACAAAAATAAAGGTTGCATATCATTTTCACATGTGAGTGCAATGCTTACATCTTCTAGAGAGGATATAATTTCTTCCCAACAAGAGCAATGAAATCAAGGCACAGTTTCAAAGGGCATAATCATAGAAAATATTTCAATGCATAATTTAAAAATATCAATTTCATATGATCATCCTGATACAATATAATTCAACACTAGAATTCCATTAGTTCAAAATGAAGATGATAATGATGAGTGAAACAATCCAGGTTATTATAATTGCCAAGATACTAGTAATAAAAAATACTTAGATTCACATTGCATCTCAATTCATTTAAACCATATGAATCAAATTACACAAGAGGCCACCATTCCTATTTTTGATACATGATCCACTGAGAGTGGGTCTCTTTCAATACTCATTAGATAGTTGTGTCTATCCTTGTACATATCTTTCGTTTTCCTACATTACTTATACATAGTATCTTTTTCATATTGATTGTACATAGTTTATATCTAGAAAATAAAAAAATGATATAATATGTTCAAAACACAAAAAAATTAAAATATTTTCTTAGAAAATACAAATTATAGATTTCATGCATTTCCCTGTTTACATTTCTTATACTTGTCAATCTATCTTAGTATAGTCGATTTTTATCATACATACATGCTTCACTTGTTCTTATCGAGTTTTTATAGATTGTTACATGACTCAGGTCTATAACATAGGTCTAAAATTTATACTATCAACCCATTAGGAACACATAACCATATTTTTTATTTGACACATTCACCCATTTAGGGGAATTTTATACACAGTTTTGATTATCGGGTTATATTATTCTACACTACACTACTTTTTTGCCGATTACTACTACTTTAGACTTAGCTTATGTACATCTTTTCTATTATATAAATTTGTACCATATGTTCACCCACATTTCCTAGTTTATACTTGATTTTGTATCTTCTCTTCTACATCTATTTAAGGGCATTTTTATACGCCATTATTCTACATCTTTACACCACTTCCTTTCATTATATGAGTGCTTTAGACATGTGGCCATGTCCTTGTGTGTGCCTTATTGATTGTGTATGTATATATTTTAACATATTATTTCATGTGAATCTATTCCAAACTATTTTTTATGTATTTGGACATTTAAACATGTCTTTACATGTCTTACTTTTTTATATTTAAAGAGATGTGCCCATGTCCCTTATATTGTGACCCCTTTGCCTATTTGTTTTACCTCATGTGTTTTGTATGTATACTTTCATGTATTCATCATGGATACGAAACTTTTATCTTGATTTTTACACACTATATTTTTAGATGCCATGAGGGACCTCATGCATCTACCCTTCCTCCTTAGGTGCCATGATATATATCATGCCCCATCTCCCTATGTAGTTACTTAGTTTATTACTTAAATTTTCTATTCATATACATGATTACATTGTTAATTATATCTTAATATCCTTTTGAATGATATATCTAACATAAATCATAGATTAAAAAATTATACTCAAATTATCTTACATTCCAATGTCATGTATGCACATTATATTGATTTATTACGTAGATATCATATATGATCTAGCTAATACATGTCATGTAGATCTTTTCCATTTAAGGATAATTATTGCATAGGTTAAACAAATCCCCTCAAAATATGGGGAATTTATAGAGGTTTTTAATAGATATCAAGCTATCCAAATGTACTTAGAGTATATTTTTTAATAGACATGAATAGAATATAGAAATTGATTTTGGGAAAACATAGTGGGAAATAGTCACACAAAGACTAGTTTTAGTTACATAAAAAAAATTAAAACAAGACATTATCACCAAAAGTTGGGCACTAACATCACAAAAACCACTATCTAGATATGAAATTACTATTTAGTAGCTTTAGTTTAAAAAAATTCTAGATTGGATAGAAAAGTATAGTAGGTATAGTCTAGGTTTACATGGGCTCTATTATAAATTATTAGTTTTTACTTGGTTTAACATAGATTCATACTAGTTTTCTCAAATTAGGGGCATCATGAATAATAGGATCATTATTATTTCAATTTTAGATATTCATATATAAATTATTATAGCTAAATCTAGAATCTGTATGCAAAACTATTAGATTTGGGGGTATGTGTGTAGAACATTGTTTTCATATGTTCACTTTTGATCCAGTTGATTAGATGGAATGGAAAAATTCATGTCATTATCTATGTTATTAATTAAGACACTATTTACAATAGAAAAATATAAAAACCATTTAAACCAACACAATCTAGATTTAATGTCTTAATCTATCTATAATATTTTACATTCCTAAGTGGCATAGAGCTATTTTTACATTTTAGAGTTTTCATGTGGCCCAAATCCATCTTAAATGGTTTTGGTTACATCACATAGTTTTAGTTTTAGATACATATATGAAAAATGTGTAGGCAATGAATGAGTCATAATCTACTTGAGTTATTGAGATACCCACACATGGGGATTGATCAATCCATTTAGATCGGTGTAAGTTATTCACTAATTGATCACTAGCTACATGTGCACATAGGTTTTCACCAGGTTTATGTATTGGTTCATGTACCTAGTGATGCGTATTTATTCCTTTCCTATATCTTATCACTTTAATAAATTTTTTATTTAACTTTTGATATCTCTTAAGTAAGGACTAATCTATGCATGTTTTATTTGTAGGACACATAATGGAGCATGCTTCACACACTCATATCTAGATTAACAACCTTCACCTTTTAGATAATTTTGTGTACATTTATTTTCATTTATCCTAGTATTTTCACTTTAATGCATTTATATAATAAGGGGTGGGAACGTAGTCATATAAAAATGTCAATGAGTGCTAATAGTGTTACTTGAGACCACCAATCCATAACTTATCCCCATACCTATCTTAGGGCCTATTTAAAAACTTATCCATCCTTTTTGTAGGCCATACACATCCTTAAACATCTATAAAGTGGTCCTAAACCCTCACTTTATCATCCTATCCCATATTTCCTTAGGTTATGCCACCTAGGCACTAGCACCATAACTTGGATAGTAACACCAATGGTGCTAGTGTCCTACTTTGGGAATTATTGTCCTTTTCCTACCTTTTATCACAAATGAATATATTTTCATATCAAAAGCCACGTAGGGTAAACCTATACCTCTTTAAAAACCCACATAAGAACTAGAATAATATATATACATTAATTTTATCCCTTTATTCATTAGATGCAAATAACACAAACTAACTTAGAATAAGTTGTGTAAAATCAAGGTTATTAATCCCTATTCTTCCCTAGTTTTTCATAAAATAATTTGTAGCCATCCAAATCTTAGAATACATATATTTTCAGTCTCCAAAATCACTCAAATAAATTAAAATAACATTCATATTAGCTTCACTTGCACTTGTACCAAACTTAGGCGGGGAGAACTACATCAAGTTTGATCGCTCCTCAGAGTATTGGTATTTAGGTAACTCTCACCATAGACGGGTATTGAGGATGTCTATAATACCAAAATAAAAACACACTTTGATACTTGTGCCAATATTATGACCTAAAAATATGGAGGTCTAAGGTTCAAATGCAAAATTAGTTAAAATAGGTCACCAATAAGGAATCCAAAATTGTGCACATAGGAACAATTTTGATAGAATCTAATACATGTGCATCCAAAATATTAGAGAAGTTATATATAGAGGAAAATAGAACCAAAATAAGGACAATAGTGCTATTAGTGATGCTATTTAGCTAGGGTGATACCATACATGATGGATTTTAACTCTTGGATCCTAGCCACAAAACTTAGATCAACTCTTATCCTAGTTTGCATCCTCCAGATGTTGCATCTTACTCAATTTATAGCCATATAATTATTTACATCATTTATTTATATTATCATAAATGTTATTTTAGCTCATTTATTTAACAAATTAGTGGTTGTATTTATTACATATTGTATACAATAATTTATTCTACTTAGAACCTTTAACAACCTAGGGATTACACTCCATAACCCTAAAAAGTTAAATCATTTTTATACATTTACTACTATACAAAAACACATTTACTAGTATAAAATAACATATGTTACATGGACAAGAATTTTAAGGTCCTTCTTAGTTGTGGAACCTATATTTCGATGGATCCTAATCAAAATGAGGTTTTGGGGTTGGTGTGTCCCTCAAAGATATAGAGGGTAAATGATACCTATCCACTTATAGGTTATAGTTTCCATACACCAATAATAGTGCTAAGTATGAAGATATAATCTTAGGCATACTATTTGAATTAAATAAAAATTTCAAGTAGCTACATATATTCGATGACTTTGAGATATTTGTTAACTAGATCATAAATAAATATCAGTGTAAAATTACTTATTTGAAGAGTATAAGCACTGATCTTGGGACCTAATTTAATCATTTTAAGTATTCAACATCATGGCCATCCCAAGGATAAAAAATAGATGGTAAAATTACTATCAATTTCAATTACTAATTTATCACCTCTTCAAGAGTTGAAGATGCAAAAATTATTGGTGGAGCCAGTTGCTTGCCCATTAGTTCTAGATATATGGACCATTTTTAGGTGTCTGAATATGATCAACAAATGATGAAATTCCTAAATAAATATGGATATTTTAAAGTCCATATAATATATTAAATATATTTCCAACTAATGCATATTGAGGACATAGGAGAAGATGGCATTTTGTAGCTAAAAAAGAACTACATCCCTTTAGGCATGGTTTCTTTTTACTAATATTTTGATGTGGATCCTTAGGCTCAAAATCAAATAATACTCAAAGACACTATATATTATTTCATCAAAGAGAACCTATGGACTAAATAACATCCCCAATTAATGAATGTAGGTCTAAGTTGCATTGAGAGTGAAATGAAAAGGCTTATGGGCTTAATTATGGAATATAAAAATGTCATTACATGGACACATGATAAAAAAAAGATATTTTATCTTAGGGTTATCACTCATACCATTCCCCTAAAGATACAACACAAGCCTTTTAGGAAAAGATAGAGTCCAACAAATCAAATCATATAAATTATCATATAAACTAAGGTATGGAAGCTATTGGATGCTGAAATTATTTTCCTAATTAAACAGTCATCCTCGGTATCCAACCTATTACTAGTCATAAATAAGAATGGAGAGACCATACTTTGTGTTGATTTTAGGAACTTAAATAGAGACTTAAATAAATAAAATTACCCCCTGCCCTCTTTTAATGAGGTAATTAAAATGGTAAGTGATCTCAGATAATGTCCTTCTTGGATGGATTCTTAGGATACAATTAGGTATAAGTCAAAGCAAAAGATAGGATGAAGACTTCCTTTAGTACCATTTTGGAAACTTACACATATAAAAGTATTCAATTTAGTCTAATTAACATGGGAGATACCTTCCAAATAGAAATGTATTTTTCCTTCCAAGAATTGGTATGGAAGTGTATTATCATTTACATGGTTGACCTTACTATGTTTTTAAAATAAAGAGTTGATCATATAGACCATGTACAAAATGTATTTCATGGATGTAAAAGATATGGGGTCTCTCTAAACTTTAAGAAAAGCATATTTGGGGTTATTGAGGAAAGGTTGTTGGGTCATATATTTAATAAGCATAGGATCTCCATTGATCCATAATGGGTCCATGTTATCTCCAAGTTGACTCCACCAAATAATAAGAAAAAATTGATGTTTTTATTTGAAAAGGTTAGCTTTGTAAGAAAATTTATTTCTAGTTTTAAATATATTATCAAGCTATTAAATTCTATGCTAAAATAGGATACCAAGATATAATGGAAAAATAAGGCTAAGAAAGATTTTTAGGGCATCAAGATTGTAATTTACCAAGATCTAGCTATGATTAGTCCCAATTTCAATAAAGATTTTTATCTTTATCCATTCACCTCAGAACATACTATTTCTATAATATTTACATAAAAATTAGAATATAGTGAACATCTTATTGCCTTCATGACTACCAATTTTAGGGATGTGGAGTTGAACTACTCCATGATAGACAAGAAAATATATACCTTGATCAAAGATGTCAAGAAATTCAAGCATTATATCCTAAGGAAAAAAAACTTTATATCTTTCTAGACCCAACCATCAAGATCACGTTTGTATAGAATGAATTGGTTGAAAGAAGAGGCAAATGGATGGCCAAAGTTCAAGAGTTTGATCTTGAGATCGAAATAAAAAATATGGTGAGAGGCCAAGGAATCATTCAGGAGATGACTGAATCTAATCCATGCATTAGTATTTAACACATAAATAAATGTAGGTAGTTAATGGAAAATGGTATTAACAAATAATCCATTATCTACTCATAGGTATATGTCCCCCTAAATAGAATATAGAATAAATATGAACACTCAAGCTTAAATCATCTCATTACATGATCAAGAAAGGATTATTGTATAGAAATAATTACTAGGGTATATAGTTGTGATTCATTTGAAATTAATAATCTAAGGACATCCTAGCTAACATACATCATAATATTGGTAGTCAGAATCCCTTAGGTGACATTAAATCTCATAATATTATGAGGGTGGGATATTACTAGCCTATAATCTTTAAGGATGCACATAACCACGTTAGAACCTCCATAAATTCTATGTATTTAGGAAAAGAGAAGTAAATTGTACCATGCCCTTACATCTAGTCATTGAAGGATGCCCCTTTGCCTAATGGGGCCTTGATTTTAATGGGTGATAAACCCAAAATCTTTAATAAGACAAAAGTTTATCTATATATCTACTAATTATTACACTAGGTATACACAAACTATATTTGCTAATAATTCTAGAGTAATCTATGTCATAAATTTCTATAAGAAAACATAATAACCAAGTTTAACACTCTCATTTCCTTAGTTTTTTACAATAGTTTAGTTATTTAATATTTTATATTCATAGAATGGACCTATGGCAATCAAATCATAATTAAGTTCTATTATAATTACTACCCATAAGGAAATGGAGTGGATAAGTCCACCAATAATAATATAATGGATGCCATTAATAAATACATGCAAGACAAACCAAGAGAATAACACCTATTACTAAGGTATGCACTATGGGTAGATAGAACTAGGCACAAACAAGCCCTCAATGTTTCACCATTCCTATTGGTGTATGGACAACAACCCATCTTCCCCATTACTCTCAAGATACCAACTTACCAATTCATGTAAGAGTATATGGGAGAATATGAAAGAGATAAATATAAACTACTCATGATAGTCCAGTTATAAGATGCAAGAACTGAAGCACTAGATAAATTTAACAAGCATTGGGATGTTGTCAAGTGATGGTTTGACAAAAGAACTAAGATTAAGGCCTTCAAGATTTTAGACTTAGTTTTTCTCTAGTATAAATAACATAAAAGGAAGGTACAACATTACAAGTTCATTCCTTTATGGATTAGACCATATCAGGTATCATATATCTTTGGTAACAATGCCTTTCAGTTAAATGATCTCTAAGTTAATGACCTCACCTTACTAGTCAATATACAGTTTTTAAAGTAGTACTTCATAACTGATTCAATTGGAGATGCATTAGATGGAACTATAAGTGGAGAATTAGATTAGGAATAGATTATATTTATTTCTTTCTAAAATGTTTTCCTTACTTTATACATTTTGGTTTTTGTATGTTAATTTTGCTTTTGATATATTATATTTCCTACTTTATAGAATAGTTCCCTTGTTTTTTGTATTTTTCTTTCACTAGGTTAGTTATTTTGCTTTTGATAGATCAGTAGTTATTACTTTTAGATTAGTTCTAAATCTCAAAATGGACTCTCAAAATGGACTTACCAATTTCCTATACCAAATACAAATATTTGCCAAAATCAAGGGGATGATATATAAGGAAACACAATTTTTTATCATAAGCATTTATTTTGACAGTAGAAGATTATCTAGGATTGAGGTATTTATTGTGACTAAATTAAGTTGGACTTAGATTGAATAAGTTTTATAGACTTTTTGGATTTACTCTGATATAATGATGAAAATTTTAGAAACTTTTTTCATCTCCAAAGGCTCACTGCACTACTACATACTCAAACTTGGATGAGAAATAATAAGCATACAATTAGATATACACTGACAAGAATGTATTAAACCAAATATATTATTTTTCTTTATACATACACCTAGTCAATAGTGGTTCCTAACCTTTCTCTATCTATGTTAAAAAAATCATACAAAATGATAGAGGGTAGGGGATTCAAGAAATCTCTACTAGGGCTATGGACACCTAGCTGGCAATATAACAAGGCTTTAAGTGGAATTAAAGGTATATTTGTTAGGGCTATGGATGTCTGACTAGTAGTAGAGTAATGCCTAGGATTCCCTTATAGTCTGATTATGAAATCATAAGGTCAAAATGAAATATACAATGTTTATCCAAGGCTTGGCCAAAACTCTGAAGATAAGGAGTTATTTTAAAAATAATCACACACTTAGACCCAAGGAATGAAATGTTTATTATGTTACTTGAAGAAGTAGGAGTGTATTTCAAGATCTGCTATATTTATTTTGGTCTTAGAAAAGTTATAGTTTTCCTATGATATTATTTTGAAATTCTAGGTTCTAAAAATACTCATGAGTATTTCCCCTATGAGTCACCATTTTTTGTTCCCTAACACCCCCCCCCCCCCCCATTTTAATATTTTCAAATAGGGACCCAATATTGATTGAATATTATCTAAAGGTATTTTAAAAAATAAGTATTTAATACAAAAGTCTGAGGAAGCTTGAATTCAAATAAGTTTATCTAACACTTGGGAAATTCATTTGGTTATTTTAGGTTTTGAGTTATTTACTTAAACACAATCCATAGGTTTTTCATTATTTTCAAGGTGTTATCATGACTAAAATGATCAAAGCTATACTTAAGCTACATTATATGTTTTACTATTCACTTTTGATTTCCTTTAAATGCTTATATACATTATCTTACTTATTATTTTACAATGCTAATAGAGACAACATGCTATTGTGTTTAGTGGTGGTTGTCCTTTTATGTCTTAAATAGAATGTTTTACACTTAGGCATTTATTAGATAATCACAAAACCCATCCTTGACACATAAAACCATTCCACTCACTTGAGCATCAACCTAAAATAAATAATCCATATCACTAACCTAAAGGTGACATCATCATAGATATATGTATGAAATATCCCATGAAAGTGGAGTATAATGATATTTCCATATGTCATCATACCACTAGTGTGACAACTCGATGATAACATTAACTTAATTATCAGTATGAATAATCCCATAGAATCAAAATAGTGAAAGTCATCCATGTGTTTCCATCACACTTACTTCGAGGTGAAAATATTATGGACTAGTATAAAAGACCCTAAGGAAGTATACAAGTGAGATATTTCCACCTGTCATCATCCCACTAGATTAGTGTCCTAAAAAATCAAAATCAAAAAATGTGAGTAAAAAATATCCTAGGAAAATGGCAAAATGAGATCCATCCATATGTCACTATCTTGCTAACTCATATGTGATATCGTCATAGACATATGTAAATAATATAAAAGAAAGGTGAAGTAGTGAGGTCTTGCCACTTGTCATTATCCCCCTCACCAAATGGCCTAAAGGTCCATGCACAATGTACAAAGCTTAATTTATTAGTGGAAAAATGATACCTTACCACTTATCACCATCCCACTAGCCCATGGAAAAAATTATCAAAGTAGAAATAAATTACACCTCTACTAACTTTAGAATAATGATAGACAAACACGTCTTTTGTAGACACATTAGAGTAAAGACACCAAGGTTAATATCAAATGTATGGAAAAGAGACATATGTTTTATTATGATGACTAAGCATCTAGGAACATGTGAAAGGGGACACATGACATTAAAATGTCATAAAAGTTGGTTTTATGAAATTTAAATGAAAGTGAAAGATAAAAATATTTTTTTACAAGTAATTAACATGAATTTGAAAATTAATGCATTTAATTCTTGTATCCAACACAACCAAAGTAATATATTTTAAATTGCCACTTTTAATCTAGTTACGATACCTCCAATCTATCCAAAGCATTATGAACTCACAACCCAAGTAAATACTACAAATATAAAAATCCATTAATATCAAGAATTTTAAATCTTTTAATAGATCCAATAGTTTTCAAATACCATCAATGACTTCTTCATCTCACATCCCAATTCCCTCTACATATGCCATTATAGGTGCAAAGGAATTCATAGATATGACATTCAATTTGGTAGCTTTAAATCATTATTTCAAACACTATTTATAATTTGGGACAAGGTCAAATTAGTGAAACCTGATAGAGTAGAGGATCAAATTTCACTCTTCACATAGATTTACACTAATTACTTACTAGTAATTAAGGCAAATGGTCTCCACAATATAGTGGTTGCATTGACTTATTATATGATTTATTCAGTAATGGCATAGCCACATAAAATTTATTGAATTTTATATTAATTAAGACATTATTATCATTCATAAGTGGGAATTCCTTTAATAAATGTTACAAGCTTCAAATTCCATACATGACATACAAACAAGAAATGGTGGATGCATGGCTTTAGTAAAAGAATGTCATCAGTACGTTGAAATAAAGGGTTGGAAACCTAATCAACTTCAGAGTGCAAGGTCATACATATTTTATTCCCATGATCACCTTTAGGCCAGGGGTTAGAATTTCCATGGAAATTTTAAATAGGATATTTTGTCTCTTGACCATTTCTTACATCGATAAGGTATGGGTCCCATTACTAGACATAATTCTAACTTTTATCAAAATTATAACCCTAGGAGAAATTATCAATTTTAATCTGATTTCAAAAATCTCAAATCCTTCAAGTTCTCCAAATGGGAATTTTTATATGATGTCATATGTGGTGGATGTAATAAATGTAATTATACATTCATCTCATGTTCAACCCTAGAAACCATCCACTAAGTACCCTCATAAAAGGGTATATGACAAGTTTAACATCATTCTCAATATTCACAAGTTTAGGAAGAATACAAAGAGGTTAATTGAGACCTTTCATCCCATAGTGTATCGAGCTATCTATGGTAATAATATTCCCAACATTTTAGATCATATAAAGAAGACTATCAAAAAGATAGATGACTATTAGATATATCATGAACGTATTGTGATTAGGATTGAGGGTACAAAGGAATACTCCTTACTCCTCCCAAGGATTATGTCAGATAAGCTATCCAATAAAAAAAATGATGCCTAATGAGTTGATAACATTGAAATTTATTTGAGGAATATAAGGTAGGAAAAAATTCATCCCATACCCTCAACATTGGCCAAATGCAATATGAAATATAGGACCACTTGTCAATTGTCAATAAAATCAAGCCTCATTATGGGTGCAAAT
The DNA here is from genome assembly GCA_037957365.1 of Torreya grandis. Classification (NCBI taxonomy): domain Eukaryota; kingdom Viridiplantae; phylum Streptophyta; class Pinopsida; order Cupressales; family Taxaceae; genus Torreya; species Torreya grandis. The sequence continues at coordinate 298,636 of JARHVA010006840.1, read as the reverse complement.
AGGTACCTTCCAAACATTAGGATCCTAGAGGAAATGTTAGAGGACACCTTAGGAAATATGATAAAAAGGTGATAATTAATTAAGGACATCAATTATATGAGCATGATAACATATTCATCAATGCTAAAGATGACTCTAAGGTAACCATTAGAATGCACAAAGATAATATGTATATGATAATAACACAAAAGATCTAATATGATCCCAACATTACAAAAGTGGATCCCAAGAGGATGTAAAATCAATAATGGATTTATAAACCCATTCAAGGACCTCATCCTCAAGTAGAATAGGAAACACAATGGTAACCTATCCCATATCGAGTAACTCATAGTGAAGAAAGAAATATGAGTCCTAACTCTTAGGAATATATAATTATTGCATCTTATCCACAACATAGATTTGAGGGAGATATGCCAAAAATTAATAGGGGACAAACTAATATATTCTCTATGTTTCTTGTACCTATACTAAGTGTTACATATTAGGTAATTCTTCCCTCTTTTGTGTCTTGGATTCTTGTTGTTTCATCTCCTTTGATTCCCTCAATAACAATGCCAGCTTTAACTAGGCATCCTCCATCACCACCTATCATTCTATCAGTGGTTCCTACCATTCCCACTCCAACATCATTTTAGGCCACTTATACATCTTCATCTTATATTTCACCTTTGATTGGGTTAACCTCTAGGACCACCAAAATAATTTTGACCTATACAAGGAAAGCCAAGACTCCACCTATTTTTGCCTAAAATATGGAAGTAAAGGAAGAACCTATAGAATACTATAAAGAGAGGGGGGATAAAAGGAAAGGATTAAGGATAACATACCCTATTTATGTTTATGATAATGAGGAAGAATAAATAAGAATGGCTAATGAAGTAAAATGGATATCTAAGATAGAAATCAAGGACTCTTGTTCCATAAGTGAAACAATTGAATCTAAAATTGAGGATGAGTGGATCTCTAAGAAAAGTAATAAATAAGGGGGAATATAAATAATATATTAATCAAGAGATGTTATTAGGGAATATGATAGCTTAGTTGATACCAAGTCACTACTAGACTAAGAAGGAAATGTAGGTGGAGAGGCACAATCACAACTACAAACTATCATTCAAGGGCCACATCCAAGTACACCTCTAAGATCTCCACCTCAAGAAATCACAAAAACTAACACTCTTAATAATCCTCCTAAAAGTGTAAAATTCTAACATTTTACATTATTTAGCTACTATGTCAATTTATACAATTTTTTCTAGTATAAATAATTATTTAAATTCTTTGCATGCATTGAGCTCAATAACCTAGCCTTAGGCTACTATTGCATCACCAATATTTCCCATTTTTTAAACCATGGATTAGCTTATTGCTATAGTTTTAATTACCAACATAATTATGAATTTCAAGGTCACCTATACTTTTATTACTAATTATTTTAAAAATTTGTTGAGTACCTCAATGGCCTATTCATTTTTTGGTGTATTTAGTCCCCAAACCCATGGGCTTAGCACTAAAGCACATTTTAAAAACTTAGTGTCCACTTCAATTTTTTACACCATGGAATCTACTCCTTAGAGGAATTCTCTAATAGGGATGCCAATTGGTCAATCTCCCCAATCAAATTCCTTAATGGTTTCTATCACCAAAGAGGAAAGAAAGGCTTCATTCATCATTAAGACACAAGCTCAGAAGAGAGTTACTAGATAGAAGAAGGTCATTTCTCATTTTTATATAACAAGGATATCAAATCCCAAAGCTATGATACCTCCTCTTCCACCCTGTCTATTTATTCAAAGCATTGGGCTAATACAATCATTCCATCTAGCTCAACCTACATCACAAATAAGGAAACAAGTTACCCTAAATGTCCCCTCATGGATCAGGTAATTACATTAGGAGGAGGAGATGGTGGGTAGGATATGATCATCCACAAGCAACCCAAGATCAATTTATACTTCAAAATTCAAACAAAAACCTTCAAAAATGTCAAAAGAAAGACTATGATTGATGAGGGTCAACAAGTGGAGCTAGAACAAAGAGAATAAATCTTCTCTTTAATCAAATGAATATAAATCATTCAAACCCTAACATGATCATATAAGATCCCTATAGTTTTGTGGATGTTACAAGAGGGTTCATTAAATATATATTCAATATTTTTTATCAGGATATCTAAAGGTAACGAAAGATATGCATAATTTAGGCTCCCAAGGATATTGTTGATCATTTTTAATGGGTAGCCAAGAATTTATTTGATGCAATCATAATAATAAGAGATATTAAGGCTAATTGTTATCCTGATTAGAAAAATTTTCTGTAACTATTTAGCAAAATGAAAGACATTTATGGTAAGTTGATTTTTATTAGATAGGTAATTACAAATAGTGTTTATGCCCACTTAAATTTAATAACTACTAATGAAGTAGCATGGGTGAAACACTACATTTATGTAAAAAAACAACTATTAGAATGGAATCAAGAGATATGAACCTTGGTGCAAAAATTTGTAAATCAATAAGGTGGTGTGATATCTATTTTGACTGAATTGAGGGTAATTTAGGAAATATATCCATAGGGGAAATTGGTGCCAAAGCCTATATCTTAGAATCTCTTGCAACTAGCACTAGGTAGTTTTAGAGTAGATATTAAGGCACAATATATAGGACCAAAGATGAAATCATGAAATTGATATATCTTGTAAGGTAAAAGACAATTGGAACCAAATTAGTGTATGTTGAGGTTAAGGCTACATTAATCATTCATAAGAAATTGATGGACAAGCTTACTCATTTATTCAAAAAAGATTTGACCAATTTTTAGACTATAGAAGTTGAATTTCAAGAAAGTAATGATATTTATTTCTATAAGGAGGGAATAAAGCATACAACCATGAAAATAGAGGCATATTCAATTCCTACATAGATCTCTCAACTTCAAAAGTACACATTAGTGCACATGCAAATTGGACCTGCATATGCCCCAATTCTAGTTGTAACACAGTTAAATATTAGTGCTTATTCCAACTACAAGCTCAGTTGTAACTTTAATTCCTTCCACATTAGCATTCACATAAACCATGTTATAGTTAGAGTTCTTCCAGTGGTGACAAATCAACACCAACTAATTATAAATATGTGTTTACATGTTTAAATTAATTTGTAACATTAGTTTCTAACTCAGGGGGATTTTATGTATATATTTTATATTTAGATGAAGGATTCTATTTTTGGTAATCAATACTATACATGCATATTTTTAATGAAATTGGATATATGTCCTATTTTTGGATATATATCTTTAGACAATGCTTTAAGAGATGAGGCCTTCCCCATCCAAAGATTATATATACATGTAATATCCTATTCCCAAATTGATGATAGTTTAGACTATTAAAATTAATAAGAAATTCTAAGAAGTTTCATTAATTAAGTTTTGATTTGTTAGTCTTGATTCTTCTCCAATTTTATGGATTGTGTGGGACATACTATCATTCTAGTATCTTACTTATTTTATTGTGTAGGAGTTATATTTTATAATATACCTATTCCTTTTGAGAAATAACTAATTTAAATGACTTTTACATGATAACTATAATCCCCCTTTGTAGACTGTAATAATAATTTGACAAATGTGGCAACCTTTGTTTATGCATGTTTAAGTTTATTGTGTTTTATTTCCCTTTGATTCCTAGCCATGTTTGAGTGTTGGTATGTTATAATATATTTTAGTAGATATTGGTCTTTTGATTTCTTGTCCAAACTTAGGCCAAGCATTGTTCTTGAATATTTTTCATCTTGCGTGGTCCAGAGGCCTATTTTATACCCTACTCTTCCCTCTTTTTGATTTTATTTGACAATCCTATCCACTTTAATTAAAACCATCATCCTTCCATCCACTCCATGTATATTTAGGTTCATCAATAGATAAACCATCTATGGTAGATAATATGTATTATTCACTTATATTCCACTAATAGTTTGTTATAAATTTTATACCCTAAAACTTGCCTTGGAGTGAAATATTTCACTAATACTAAAACATTATAGGCAATCGCCTAAAGGTCTCTATGGTGTGCATAAAACCTAAATAAATTGGTTTGAAACTTGTACACGAATTGAATGGTCTTGCGTGAGAATTTTTTTTTTATAATATTGAGTTGGGTTAATTTACTATTGGAATGTTATTTTTAGTTTATAAGGTTAATTGTGTAAATTTCTAAGTTTGACTCTTTTCTATTTTTGGTGTATATTTGATGACTCTTTTTGTGGGTTATGCCTCTTTTTACTATCATTATGATTTAACTTATTGATATCTATTATTTTGGGGGATAATGATTTGAAAATATAAGTGTTCATGAGTATATTCATTACTATTGGCTATTGAATTCTTGTATGGTATATTTTCTTACATATCTCATTTGAACTCAATGGGTTAAGCAATCATTACTTAATTCGAGGAAGTCAAATAGATCTATCCCAAGTTCAAGGATAGTATTAATGGTAATACTAATTACTCTTTTTACATGCATTATCTTAAGTTAATTTTTTTCATTATTTATGTTCTTTGATATCAAAGCTTAGCATCTTAGTTTTTGAGTTCACCCTTCTATGAACCATGTTGTTGAACTCCACATCTAACTAATGGATGGGGTGGTCTAAGGCCACCAATGTGGGGATAATTGGGAAATATGAGTGGTCTATTTCATGTTTATCTTTGGAAGATAATTCAAGTGCTTTCTCTCTCTACATATATTTTATTCTTATTGGTTGTTTAGAGTAAATACATGATGTGAATCAATGTATCAAGTAAAGTCTATTGTATAAGTTGTATGTATTTGATTTTGTAATGGTTGTAACATTTATTTATGCTATTATTTTATGGGTAGACCTATATGTTGATTTAACCTTATTTCAAGTGAAAATATTAATAAATGGTTATATTATAGGAATGTAATATTTTGATTCAAATCATTTAAAATATTGTTAAAATTAGCATGTTGTATTTCTGGAAAATGGATTGTTACATGTTTTGGAAAATAATAGTGAGTTTTTATTTCTTAATAAAATTATAATGGGTTCTCTAATGTTGAAAAATAAGTAGTGACATTATATTATCATTTTCACTAATGAATGAAAGACCATTAAATTTATAAAGTAATATGAAATTGGTTATTATTGTAGAGAGGATTACAAAGCAAGTTAGTCAAGCATTAGTCCATAAATAATGAAAAATTCATAAAAAACTAACTAAGCCTATCTATTCCTATGCAGGTTAAAAAGGATAGAAAGAAAAAAAATGAAAGAAAACAACATCATATTACCTTCCCAAATGGATTCACCATACCCATGCAGCTCAAAAGCATGTTCTCCCTTGATCAAGCATCCTTGTCTTTGTCAACAAAGGAGGCAAACTCCTCCAATGTCTCAAGAAAAATCCATAAAAACTAGGATCATGATTCCAAATCACTAAAATAGCCTATTAATGAATCTTGAAAACAAAATCAATGATCAAATGCAAAGGATTATGGAAACAATTTAACATTATAACTTTGTAATATTCAAGCTTAAAATTCATGTCCATGGCCTCTCTATTTATATATTTTTGAGATTGGTTAGGATCAACCATGACCATCCATCTCAATATTGAGATGTGTGGACATGGATAATCCTAATAATTGAAATTAAATCCATAATTATATTCATCATGACCTTGGAAGAAGTGGCATTGAAGAGGCATGGGAGGCATTAACTAGGCATGGGTGACCCATAATACTGATATTTTATGCACTTATGGCTTGATGGATGCCACCCTATAAATGATGTCATTAGGTGATTCAGATATTCAAAATCAATTTCCAATAATGATATATTCAAAAAGATCTAGGTAATTCTTACTTAAGCTCTTAAATTGGATTAATTAGTTCAAGTATGTTTAATCAAGTTTAGTGCAATTCTTTGGAAATTGGTGCACAATTAATCAAAATGGTCAAAAATTCATATTAATGGGTCATAATTTGACTAGAGAGGAATTATAAGGTGATGATAAATGTGTTGGAGATGTATTCCCATTTAGGATGTTGCCAACACCAAATACAAAGGTATGTGACGTGTACCAATGAATTAGAAGAAAAGAGTGATTCCGAGCACTAAATGATGAATTTGTCATTTTGACTCAAAATGATCTAATCAAAGTTAGCTATCCCATAAAATTCATTTACCTATTTAGGGATAATTTTACCTAAACTGGCACTTGTAAGTGACAAGTTAGAACCATTTAGGGCATTTTATGGATTTTGACCTAAAATGTGCATTTGAGTGCAATTCGAGTAAGATTGACAATTTCAACACAAATGGTATTAGGAATTATATGTCTAAAATTATATCTTAGAAAATTATAGTTCATGAATGTAACTTATATATATTATAAGTTTTTTATTCTTATTCTTTTGGAATTGGTATTCAAAACATCACAGAAAGAAGTTTTTTTTATATAATTTTTTGATCTTACTTATGTGAAATTTATTTCAAGTCATATTTTATTCATATTAAAGTTAATTTTTGAGATACTATTAAAAATTATGAACTGATATATTCAAGTGGAAATGAGAAACGTTGAACTACAACTATGTTGTGTTTATTGAGAATAAGTTATAACTCTCTTGTTATAAATGAACATGAAAGTTCAAGAGTTGTAGATTCATTTGGAACTTATTTTTGAGTTTTGTGTTGTTTTTATATGCAACAAAAGGAAAATAAATTATAATATGAATATTATTTATACTAAGCTCATAATTTCTCTTATTTAGGATAGGTTATGTTGCCAATGGATTTTTATTTTGAGTCTTACTAGAGTTCTCAATGTATTCTTGTATTCGTTTCTTGTTGATATATATAATAGTGGTAGTAAGTTCATTAAGACCATGATAATGATTGTTGGTATTAGTTGCCAATGTTATAATAATTTAATGATTATTAATCTCATCAAAATTATTGAATATAATTTGATTTAGATGATGTGTTTTACATGTTTTATTGACTTCTACATTCAGTTATCTTATTAAGTCACAAATCAAAGAAGAAAGGATTTGAAAATGTAATCTATTAAATAAATATAGCTTTTGATCTTGCCTTTGTAAAATAAAAGAACCAGTTCATGTATTAAGTTATAGTATGTTTACTTATGTATCAAGTGACTTAGCTGAAGCATTGATTGAATTTATCTAAGTTGTCATTATGCAGAACATAAGTATGGTTGTTGAAACATAAAAAGAATGTTAAAATGTTAAATTATTTTTTAATGAATGATCATTATTTATCCTAATGTAAATAGACCATATGACGAACATAATATACATATGGTTTGTCATTATTATATGGAATGCCAGATGGTCAATGCATATTAACTTAAGAAAATGTTTTGAATTTTATAATTATGTGTAATACAAATTGGAGGTGATTTTAATTGATGTAATATCTAGATGTGTGGTAATGTTCATCATTGTTATGAATCAACATTATACTTTACTTAATTTAGACTCTTTCAATAAATTGATTTAATAATCATCAGAGGAATGATCCTAGCTTAAGTCATGATGACATAAGTAGGTAGCCCTAATTGATGGACAATGAATTCATATGACATGTAGTATTGTAAGAATGTCAAATAGTTTGCATTATATTGATTTTGGAAATAAACTTGAAGTTCAAGTATTATTACTTATATAATTATGTAGATCATTAAATGCAGAATCTTAGTATGATGATTCTTTTATTGTCAATGGAATTCTTTATTCCTTAACCTATTGTGAACCTTCTTTATATTAACATGTACCCTTGGTTAGAGTTTAACTTACCTATGTGGTCATAGTGTAGATTATTTTACGTTAAGTATAGACTTTCGATCAAGGCTTAAAAGTTGTTATTGATCCTTTTAGGAATACCATAGCTTAGTCATCAAATTTGAGTGTATGAATGTACTCTTAATACATTGGTACACCCCAATATGATTAATGATTGGTTAAATTAATTCCTAATATAATTAGTATGAATTTTTAACCTTTGTCAAATACCTATGTTTGGTATACCATAGTTATGAACTTGATCACACTTTATATGAAATAGTTTATTCTTCTAGGTTTGAATGGTGATAAGTAAATTGAATTTTTTTTACCAAAAAAATTAGGTTTTTACATTTTGGTATTAGATCCCAAGTTATGTGATCTAAAGAACTTTGGGAAATAAGTTATTACTTTTCCTACCTAAGTTGTTTTATTTCACCCTAGGATGGTAAGAACTAGATAATGTGGATTAAATGATGATAATAACCCAAAATTTGACCCTCCTAGTAAAGGTAGAGGTCATGGAGCTTAATACCTTAACCTAGGTAACGAATAACCCTTTGTTAATAATCTTGGTAGAAATGTTGGTGAACCCAATATAAATATTGTTAGAGGTAATCCTACTTATAGTCAAGAAGAAATCCTCAATGGTATATTAAATACATTGAATGCCTTTATTGGTGATTGATCTCACTATAAATAAGATTAAAAATCATCCACATTGTATACTTTTAGGTGAATAATAAAGTGATGCAGCTAATGCATGGTTTTTTAACTTGTATAAATAATTTAATTTGAATAACCTACCCTAAAATGTGAAGGCAATGGTGCCTTCTTATTAGCTAGTTGGATCTATAGTACTTTAGTAGAACAATCTTTGCGCTTTAGAGGGTTATCAACATTTGATACTAACTTGGCCTATTTTTGAAAGTTAGTTTTGAAATAGGTATTGAAAGAGAAAAGTATAATATATTTTTAGTTTTTAAATCAAGAAAACATGTATGTAACAGAATATGAGAATATTTTTTTAAATTTGTTGTCTCATGTGAACTATATGCATGATGAGGAAACCAAGGTAACAAAGATTAAACCTAGAATGAGGGAGATATTGATGCATGATGTAAATATTACAAACCCTAAAAATTTAACTACTACCATTGAATATTCTCATAGGGAAAAAGAGAAAGAAATCTCCCAATAAAAAAAAAGACAAGATTTTAAACTAAATAGATAGTAGTCTAAAGCTAAAAATCTTTCTCCTTCCCTCAATAATTTCAATAAATTTGATTAAAACCATAGATTTACTAGGATAAATAGTGTTTTTAATAAGTTTCAAGGCCAAAATAAAAATTATAAGTTTTATAACTCTTTTAAAACTAGAACATTCAAGAAAAATCAGAATCAAGGAAATCAAAATTTACCTGCCATAAGGGCAAACAGTGTGCCCATTTCACCATAATAGAATGTATTATGATAGAAATGTGGTGATAATTACTACAAAAAGTACCATCCTAAATTAAAAATGGGTTAATCATCTAATCATAGGGTGTATGAATTCATGGATAATAAGAATGCTAAATTTTAGGCCATCCCTATTGAAATCAGAGGTAATGTAACTAATTTTTCAATTTCACTTCTAATTGAGTCTGGTAAAACTAATAGTTTTTTCTCCCCTAATGTTTATTATAAATGTAAATAAATTAATGTTAATTTAAGTTAATTATAGGAGGTTGAATTTTTTACAATAAAAATATTACCCATTTCTAAATGTTTAGAGTAAATCGAGCTTAATTTAGGATTTTTCTCAACTAGATTAAACATGTTTTTATCACCGTTAGTGTCTTATGCTCTTATTGTGAGAGTGGATTAGTTGGAGAAACATAAATCCACATTATATTTTGGTAATGAAGTGGTTCAATATTGTGATTACTTAGTAAAAAAATATTAAAATCTAAGGTATTAACAAGCTTAAAGTGAGAAAGCTAATTTCATCCCTACAATTGAAAAAGCTGATGCAAAAAAGCTATAAATTTTATGATGTTCAAATTCAAGAAATAACCTCAGATAATGAAATGAATTATCATAATTTTATTTCTATAATTTTTTTATTAAAAATTTTCTTGGAATTCTTCCGAATCATGAATTTTATTTTTCCATTGATGTTATGCTAAGGACTGCCCCTACATCTAGAGCTCTATATCATATGAATGTGGCTAATTCATAGGAACTTAAGGTGTAAATAAAAGAACTATTGGAAAATAAAATCATTAGGCCAAGTGTTTATCCTTGGGGTGCTCCTATTGTGTTTGTAAAAATATATGCTACACTTAGGCTATGTGTGAACTATCACATGCTTAACAATGTTACTATCAAGAATCATTATCCTTTACCAAGTATAGATGATTTGTTTGATCAAATTAAGATTGAAATAGTATTTTCAAAGATTAATCTATGATTAGGGTAACTTTAGTTGATAATTAAAGAAGAATAAATTCATAAAACAAATTTTCATACTCGATATGGTCATTACGAGATCATAGTAATGTCCTTCGATTTGACAAATGCACTTAATACTTTTATGAATATTATGAATATTCTATTTAGGGATTATTTGAATACATTTTTTTTGTTTTCCTTGATGATATATTGATCTATCCTAAGAATTAAACTAAGCATTAGTAGCATTTATGTTTAGTGTTTCAAAGGTTAAGGCAACATAAAATTTATGGGAAGCTTTCCAAATTTGCATTTTTCTAAACTGAAATACATTACTTGGGACATTTGGTTTCCAATGATGGCATTTTTGTAGATCCAACAAAGATAAAAGTTATTCAATAGTAGTCTAACCCTACTAATGTACATGAAGTGTATTTATTTATGTGTTTAGTTGGTTACCATAAAAATTTTACCAATTTTTTTCCAGTTTGGCTAGCCCATTTACTTATTTACAACACAAAGGTAAACATTTTGTTTGGACTTTGGCATGTGAAGAATATTTTAAGAGGATTAAAAATCTATTAATGACAACACCTATGATTATTATTCTAGATCATAATCATAATTTTAAAAAGTGGTAAGATGCCTCTAAGGAGGGTTTATGTGGTATACTTATGTAGGATGGAAAGGTTGTGGTATATGAGTTGCATAAGCTTAAGAAGCATGAAAATAATTATCCCATGCATGATTTAGAGCTTGTTGCTATTGTGTATGCTTTGAAATAGTGTTTTTTTTCTACTAGGTAAGTATTTTAAAGTTAAATTTGATCATCACAACCTAAAATATTTATTCATTCAGGATGATCTTAATACTTTCTAGCATAGATTGGTGGAATTTATGAATAATTATGATATGAACATTAAAATTTTAAAAAGGCATGGAGAATTATTTTGATGATGCTCATAGTTGATGCACATATCTTTCTACCTTATCTATTTTCTAAGATGATTTTAGAATTATTATTTTGTAATAATAAGTTACTGATGAATTCTACTGTGAAGTAAGTGTAGGATTGGCCGACAAGCCTATATTAAATAAATTTGCTATATTTATGTTAAAAATGATGGCCTACTAAGGTATAAACATATAATTTTTGTGTGTAATTTAGGTGACTTGGAAACTATTTTGTTGAAATAAATGTATAAAAAACCACATTTTTATCATTTAGGTGTCACGAAGATGACACATGAACTAAAAAGATATTATTATTGGCCTAGTTTAGAGCATGATGTTACTGATTTTATGGCAAAGCATTTGGAATATCAGTAGGTAAAAGTTGAACATTTCCATCCAAGAGGTTTTCCTTAGGCTCATGAGATTACACAAGATAAGTGGACTAATATTTTAATTAATTTTATTATTGGTTTACCAAAGTCACATAGTAAGCATGACACTATCTTCAATGTGATTGATAAATTTACAAAAGTTGGTCATTTTATTATTGGTAATCTGATTGATGATGGTTATGTGTTTACATAATGCTTTGTGAAATAAATAGTTCATTTTCATGGCATGTTGGGAGTAATTATCTATGATTGAGATAAATTATTTTCTTCAAGTTTTTTGAAAACTTTGATTGAAATGTATAGAATGAGTTTAAATTTAATTTTTTTGTATCAACTAGAAATGGATGGGAAAATGAAGAGGCTTAACCAAGTGGTTGAGGACATGCTAAGAATGTATGTTATGGATCAAAAAAGTTAATGGGAAGATTTTATTCATTTATTTGAATTTACTTATAATAATTCTCACTATTTTGTGATTAAAATTTCTCCATTTGAATCCCTATATGAGCATAAATATAGACCTCCTCTTAGCTAGGATAACCTAGAAAATAAAGATATTTATAGCCATGATATTATATAAGAATATGTCATGTAAATGAATTTAATTGATTAAAAAATAAAGGTTGGTTTAGATAGACAAAATATCTATGTAGATTTGAAAATAACTCTTCATGAGTTTAATGTTGGTGAAAAAATGTTTCTACAAGTTATACTATATAAAATTTCTATTAAATTTGGAAATTTTTTTAAATTGGCTCTTAGATTTGTTGAACCATTTGATAGTCTATAAAAATTTAACCCCATTGCCTATTGATTATCCCTTCCTCCATCTCTATCTAGGATTCATGATGTTTTTCATGTTGATTTATTAAGGAAGTATGTATCTGATCCTTCTCATATTTTGGATTAGAAAAATATTTAGGTTTTAGAAGAGGAAAGGATGTAGTTAGAACTAGTGAAGATCCTAGACCATCACAACATCAGTCTTTGAAATAGATAAATTTATCAAAATTTGGTCCATTGGGTTCTGTTATCTTATTTTAATACTACTTGGGAAGATGAACATATGTTTAGGGAGTATTACCCTTGGTTATTTTAGTAACTAAGATGACTTAGTTTTTAGTGAAGGAGGATGTCATGACCTCATTTTAAGTGTTTTATTTTATACTTTTAACACTATTAATGTCTTAATCATTTATTTCTTGACATACTTCTTAGTTATTTTAGTATCTATTTGATTATTATTAGTTGGTTTTGAGACTCTATTTTGAGTTATTATTGTGTTAGGTGGTATACTGGACATGTTTATATTGTCATGGATGGTTTGATTCGGTTCATTATATAATTGAGTTACTGATAGATGTTGTTCAAATTTGAATTATTATCTTATTTAATATATTATTTTTGATTTAGATGATTGGAGTAACATGAAAAAGGATAATGATTTAGGTTGGATTTGGTGCTTAGCAGTATAGGGAACAAAGGGTAATGATGAGCTATTGATATTTGAGTAGTGAGATTTTAAGCTTTATTTTTATTGCATCTTTCTTAATAATTCATTAGATTATTTGGTCAGTTAATGAACAAATTTGTTTTATACTAGTCTTTGATTATGTTTTAATTATTGATCTAGTTTTTATCTTGACTATTTTAGTAATCAGTTTTGTTGACATCATGTGGATCAATCTTTAAACTTGTCATTGCTTATATTGGGTTTGATATTTATGGTTTGTTTAGAACATCATGAGTTTTGTATTTTTTCTATTATGTGGGTAACTTATATACTCATTTTCATTAAAATTCTTCAATTTGGTTTTGTTATCTTGAAATACTTTCAAATGGTGTCTTAATTTTGTTGTTGTCTTGGTTACTTATCTTGAGGAAGGGACAATGAGTATTAGGGTCTTAATTAGTTTTATTAAATATTGGATTTGAAACTTTAGTTATGACTTAAATTAGGATTTAGGTCATGATAACCCAAATCCCAAAGTTAGCTTAGTCAAGTAGCTTCAAAGTCTTTTATTTGGGGAATTTTTGGATTTTTAGTGAGCTTGGTAGGCCAAACCATAGCCAAGCTCTACCAAAATGTTGAATGGGTTTTTGGGACTCACCTTGGGATAAGTGATAGGATTTGTTTTCAAATGGGTTATTACCTCAATTAGTAAAGTAAAAGGTGTCATTTTTTTGTTGTCAGTATACTATTTTGGTTTATATTGATGGAACAAGTGTGTGATGTGGTTATGGAAAAAAAATTATTTTGAGATTATCATTGCATAAATTTGTGATTTTTATTTATGTGTTTATTTATTCTATTGATAGTATTTGAAACCTATACATGACTTGGATGGTATTGCATGAGTGAAATATTTTGTATAATTTGGAACTAGGTCCATTTACTATTATAATATTTTGTGTAGTTTATAAGGTTTATTGTGTATATTTATGAGTTTTATTTTTTATTTTTGGTGTATATTTGTTGACTCTTTTTTAGGATAATGCCTATTTTTTGTGTCATTATGATTTGGATTATTAATGTCTATTATTTTGGGGGATAATTGTTTTAAAATAAAAGTGTTCATGAATATATTTAGTATTATTGGTTATCAAATACTTGTATGGTATATTCTCTTGCATATATCATTTGAAGTCAATAGGTTAAACAATAATTTGCTTAATATGAGGAAGTCAAATGGATCTATCCTAGGTTGAATGATAATATTAATGGTCTTCTAGATGACATCTAAATCATATAAATAGTGAAGCTTGTATAGTGAATATGTATGGAGAATATGCATAAAATATTAAAACCCTTAAGAGAAAGAAACTTGTCTCACCAAAGAGATGTTTTATAAATAGTATTTTTCATTATCCATAAAATAAATATAAAAGGTATATTTATAGGTGAAAATTAGACATGTCCCAAAAACCTCATGCATGTGGGATAAAATTGCATTAATGACATATAATAACCTATTCAAGCTAAAATAAACGGTGTAGAAAAAACCTAGTGGAAAAAAAGTCTACACCAACACCCCATTAAGCATAGTTTAGGTAGGTAGAAGAATTGGGTCCTGACATAAAGGATTAATGAGTTACCCAAGCACAATATAGATACCATAAAGTAGAGAAAAGTAAAAAACCCATAATAATAAAACTCCTCCTCAAAATAGAGAAAAGAAAGAAATAGTGCATGTTATAGGATGTTGGGAACATAATAGAATGTGTCCAAAAGTAAGAGGAAAAAAACACTTAGAGAGAGAGGAGAACTGAAAAGTCTCCATAAAAAATGTTGAAAATACCTATAGTAGAGCTTCAAAAATGATAAATGTCACTAATGAGATCCTTTGCTTGAATATTAAATAATTTCCATACGCATTGAACAATCTTTCTTCCTTTTTCTAAATAAATACTATGAATGGTGTACTATAAGTCTACCCATTATATAAAAGAAAATGAAGGTAATAGTACAAATAAATCTAAGTAGGGTCCAAAATAGAAGTGTGGCATAAGTTTGACAAGATCATGCATAATAACTAAATTTAATTCCACTAAAGTGAACCTATTAGAAGGAGTATTGAAGATCACCTTGAAATAGTGAATGATTCAGCCAAGTGCTTGATATAACTCTAATCAAGGAATGGTACTCCTCATGAATAGTAAGAGGGATGAATACTCTATGTAATGATGGTGCAATGAAAGCATAGGATAAAATATATTTCATAATGCCCTATACCTATAGAATAAATGACCCAAATTTTGATGAGTCATAAATCAATATACCTACACACTATAATGTAAGAGGTAGACCAAAAATGGGTTGATTAGGAAATAACTCCTAAATATTTGAAGTGTGATAAGGACATGGTAGAGGTATGCCCCCATCGCTACTATAGTTATCTATGCTAAAATAAAAGTCATCAATCTTAGATGTGTACTCAAGCTCAAAAGCATAATCAAGTATATGAAAGTTTCATGAGGAAGAATGGCATGGAACATTCACTGAAAGAATGTCCATGTGAAGTGGAAAGCATGGATCAATAACCCTCAAAAATTAATAAGAGGCTACAAATGAATCACAGGGATCCATAGATTGAATATCCACATGAAGAGAAGAGTCATCAATCTTTTCACAAGGTGTAATCTCATTGAAAATGATAGAGCCCTCCAAATAAAAAGACTATGAAGGCTTCAGAAGAGAAAAATTTAGAATAAGGATAAAAGTATAATCTACAGTAGGATAACTGAGGTTGGGTAGAATCTCATCCTATAGTGGTGGCTCGATTGAAGGAAGAGCATGGCCCACCATGGATGTGTCATCATAAGAATTAGACATAGGAGGAGAGAACATAATAGTCTCTAAAGAGACAATAAGAAGTAGAGGAGGTGTGATGTAAATATCATAAAAATATCTAAAAAGAGATTGAAAGATGATCCAAATAGTGATAGGCACATGGTGAGATGCATGTGGTGATGTAGATATCATGAAATGTGTAGTAGTAAGGTACCACAAACCTTATCATAATTGTTAACCCACTTAATGTACTTTTAAAAATTAGTTGGAGAAAGAATATATCTATTTAGGAATGGAATATTATTCTTTCCCTTTTTCATGAACAACTGTTCCATGTAAGCATGCCAAGAAGCATAATTAGTCTTTCCAAGAAAAACCATTGTTGTAGAATCAAATTTACCCCATGAATATATCTTAAGTGAAGTAGACATGAATGAGAGAAGACACCAAACAAGTCTAAAACTATAAAAAATAATTGCAATGACACCTTAGCTACAAGATTAATGCACATTCATGAATAAAATTTCAAACACAACTAAGAATGTGTCAAGATGAAAAGTAAGTACAAGAATAAACACAATGTAAAAAATGAGAATGTGTATAAGAAACACCAAAGAATACATAGAATCACATAATACCCCTTATAACTATCAGTAGTGACCCTCCCATAATGTTTCAAATATAATCATGCTCATATAGACATCAAACAAAATTGATATGCAGGTTGAGCAGTAAGTGTGTAACTACAAGGAACTGGATGGACATTGAGTTCTATCAATAATGCATTCAAGAGGTATAATATGTAGAAAAATTAAGTGGTTATAAAAGGTCCAAAAATACCACCAATGCTAAGAGCATGAAAAATAATCACTTTTGACTAAGATAACACTAAAATCCAAGATACCAATTAAAAGTTATATATGTTTGAAAATTTGCTTGAATGAAAAATTTGTTGGAAAATAGTGTTGGATTTTTTTTATCAACATACCCAAAGAGAAGTTTTATATATCAACTTTAAAAATAAAAAAATCAATCCTCTATTGAGCAAAATTTAATCTTTTTTTGGTTGGAAGTGACCATTGGCTTAATTTTCATATGACTAAGGGCTAAGTTGGGTACTTACCTCATATGACCATACCATATGACTAGGGTATAAGGGGCAGGATTAGGAATATACCCCTTGATTATGTAATTTTACATTATGATGTGACTTTGGGCATGATGTCACTCCTAAAACATCCCTTTTTTCCTATGAATGGTGTCATAAACTACTAGCCTAATGTTGATGATTGTACACACATCATAAGGAGTATTTGGCCTTAAAAGTGATGCCCTAGTGGATATTTTTTCCTCTCACACTAGAACCACATCTAGCAGTAGTAGTGAGGATGGATTACAAACATGTAGACCTATGAAGGCATGGTCACATAGTCTGATGGTGGTGCTCCACATCATTATTTTATCATGGATTTAGTGATAGGATTATATGAACTTGAGCCCCATAAAGGCACATAATGTGAACCCCTATAGTCATGTGGTTATGTCATTCAAGGTCATGCCAATGGGACTTAGTATTTATAGATCATGAAGTATGGACACATGTTCACGTGTTCATGTTGGCTAAGGTCAGGCTGATAGGGCCTTGTGCCTCATAGAGGCATGAAGCACATGCCATTGTATGGGAGAGGGTTTGACCAATGGACCATTAGGCCTGCTAAATCAAAAATATGCACTCATATTTTTGCTTCAAATCATCTCATAGATAAGGGGCCATAAAGAGCCTAAGAAGTTTCTAAGTCTATAATTTTGTAAAAAGTCATTACACCTAATAAAAAATGGTGAAAAATCCTACAATAAGAATGTAGATATATAGAAATCAATTTAACCTCTTGTATAAAAAGCAAAGACTCACTTGGTAATATGTAAAACTTATAAAAACCTAGAAACCATTTTATAATTAAGGATTACGGTGGTATGAAAATGTCTAAAATCTAAGAAAACTACTTGAAACCCTCTAAAAAATGCTAAAATTGTGTGTGACAAAAATAAGTCATATTTAAAACCAATCCAAGAGTTTTGGCACCCTCTAAATCCAATGGAACTATCTTTTTCATCTAGAGACACTAGCTATAAAGATATATGTAGTTTTTTGAGAAACCCCACTAAACCCTTGAAAACCAAAATCAAGAAAACAATAGGAATGCATTTAGTAGATCCCACCAAGCTTTGAATAGAAAAAAATATCTTAATGGCTCTGATACCATATCATATGATTCCAAGATGAACTCAACATTGAAGCTAACATGGTGAGCATTTATGGAGAACCTGCATAAAATCTTAAAACCTTAAAGATAAATAAATTTGTCTCACCAAAGAGAAGTCATAGAAAGAGTATTTTTCATTAGCCATAAAATCAATAGTAAGGTACATTTATAGGTGAAAGTTAAACATGTCCCAAAAACCTCATACATGTGGGATAAACTTTCAATAATGACTTAGAATATCCTAAACAAACTAAAATAGATCATGTAGACAAAACTTAGTGAGGTAAAAGCCTACACCAACATGGTAATCATGAGTACTCTTTTTCCATGAATTATCTTAAGATAATTATTTATCATTCTCTATGTGCTTGGATCTCAAATCTCAAAATCTCAGTTTTTGAGTTCACCCATATATGAACCCTATTATTGAACTCCACATCCAACTGATAGATGGGTTGGCCTAAGACCACTGATTTGGGACTCATTTGGTAGGACATGTGGGTTGTTTGCATGCTTCTCTTTAGAATAGAATTAAATTTATTGATCTCTCTCTCTCTCTCTCTCTATATATATATATATATATATATATATATATATATATATATTGTATTCCTATTTATATTGTATTCCTATTTATTGATGTTTAGATTAAATACATAATGTGAATCAATGTCTCAATGAAAATCTATTTTATAAGTTTAGGTCTTTGATTTCATAATGGTTTTATTTTATGGGTAGACCTATACATTACCTTCCTAAAAGTGTAGATATTAATAAATGGTTATGATAAAATACAATATTTTGGTTCCAATCATTTAATTTTTTTTTCAAATTATCATGTTGTATTTTAGGAAAATGGACCTATTAATTATTTTGGAAAATAATAGTTAGTTATTATGTCTTAATAAAATTATAATAGATGATCTAATGTTAAAAATTGAGCATTTATATTCTCCTATCATTTTTAGCAATGAATGAAAGACCATTAATTGATAAAGTACTATTTGGTTGGTTATTATATTCTATTATGTTATAGTTAATGAAGGTAACTTGTAAAAATTATAAGTTTGTTATTCTCATTATTTTGGAATTGGTATTCAAAATATCATATAAATAATTTTTGTTTTATATAATTCTTAGATCTTACTTAAGTGAGATATATTTCAAGTCATGTTTTATGCATGTTAAAATTACTTAATTTTATAGAGACTATTACAAGTTATAAATTGCGATATTTGAGTGGAAATGAGATATATTGAACTGAAACTATGTTGTGTTCATGGAGAACAAGTTATAATTCTCTTGTTAGAAATAAGCATGGAATTTTAAGAGTGTTAGAGGTAAAATCACTGAGTGGGGGAGTGAATCAGTGAGTCTAAATAATTTAACTTCATTTATTATTTTTAAAAATACTTAGTCAACTACCACAAGCATTAATGAAGCATATAAAAACATTCATAGCAATGAGTAATAAAGATAATACAAGATCAATCACATAACACATGACATACATGGGAAACCCTCTTAGGGGATAAAACCCACTAGAACCTACAATTATAATACTATCCTATAATAACAAGATCCAATTTAGACCAACTACAATAGATAAGGGAACAACAATCCCTATTTAGTGGGACTCTAATCCCATAAAGTGATACTACACCTATCTAGCTAAGCTACAATAACAACCATAACTTTTAGAAAGTTTAACCTTACAAGGAAGATATAACCACCTTAGATGATGAGCTAACACAACATCATCTATGAACAAATCCACCTTTGAAATGATGTCAATAATACCTGATGATGGGCCTCTGCTAATCAACTTCACCTTCACTCACACTAAAACAATAAGCTCTCTATTCTGTCAGCAGGATTATGACCAATAGGTCATACAAATAGTCCTCAGTATGTTCTTCTCTTTAAATCATCTTCAGGGCACTCTATCCTTCCTTTTTTTCCCAACACACACACAATCCTCTCTTAATTCACTCCTTAGTCTCGCATTCAAAAATCTAGAAATCACTATCTTTGATTTCACTATTTATAGAGCAAACTTGATAACCATCATCTTAGTCATCTATTAGGCATGCCTTAGCCATAAGGCATATCTCACATGAATACATAACTCAATACAATATTTATAGGTTGGACATAACATCTATGGGGCACCCTTAAGTAACTACACCTTTTAATAAGGCCCTTGTAGTCCTTATAAGTCCCATGTGAACCCACTCACTTCTTTATCACTCCTTCAAGAAAAATAAGAACACAAAACCACTATCAAATACATAGGTCCACTCATTATGTCCCCTTTTACATCCTTATATGATCATACTTAACTTATCTTATCTCTATGTATGCTCAAATAACTCAAACAAATACTTTATGCACATAGTCACCATGAATAGACACATAGTCTATCTCTTAAGCATTGTTCATACTCAAAATAGATTGATCACACCTCCAAAATACACACAAAGCATCCTCATTGAGTCTAAAAATATATATAATAGTTAATTCATCATGAGACATTGATACAACATTAATACAAGCTCAAATATCCTTATTGGGTCACTTGCACAACAAACATGAACATAGTCAACTTCTAGGCTCAATATATTTGACTATACTCACTTTCAGATCCTCAAATAATATAGACAAATATGACTTGGATTTCTATACCACTTTTCATTTTACTACATGAGAAAATTCATCTTCTATTGAAATATATGGTCAAAATACATAGCTCTAGATTTTCATGTGTTATATTCAAATATTTGAATAGAAACAATCATAGTTAACCTTCAAACACAATGCTTGAATTTCATGGACTCTTAGCTCAGGATCAATCTTACACTATCAAACTTGTCTAAGATTTAATGCATAGACAACCAAATACAAGCATTAAATAACTATTAATTTGACCTCATCTCATGCAATCTCAAAATGTTGACTCAACGCACTTCGTCAATCTCTATGGATCAATGAAGACTTTAATGATCAATGTTCACCATTGATCAATCTATACGAATGCATGCTTATAATTATATATTTATCATGTACCTTTGCTTAGTCATTAAACATCATGCACCTATCTTCATCTCACTACCTCCTAACTCCTTGTAGTAAATGTCCATCTTTGATCTTGCTCGAGCTTTAACACCTTCAAAAATGACTAAGTATGGGAACTTTGTAAATATGTTTGAGTATTCATTTTTTATCCTTAATAACTTATTTTGCACTTCAACGTAGGATCTAAAATTTAGAAAAAATGATCTCCTCACATAGGAGAATATAACCATATGAGATACTACTCTTGAACCATTTGCATGTTAAGGTGTGGAGCTAAAAGCTTCACCAAGTGAGTAGATTGCAAAGTTGCAAGTTTACACAGTCACCGGCGTCGGTCAGGAGCGACCGACATCGGTCAGGAGCAGACCAGGAGATGTTGGCATCGGTCATGGATTGGCCAATGTCAGTCATAGGCAAATAGGTAGGAACCGATGTTGGTAACCTGTGCGTCCAAAATGCTATTTCCATGGATAGAATAGAATGTTTGCATGTTAGGATTAAGTGTTAGTCTTAAGTCCGCATCTCTATTATAAGTAAGAATATTTAGATCCCTTGATTAGGAGGTGCATCTGATGGCTGTAGTTGTACTCTCATGTTTCCTAATTATTATATAATAGGATAGATCTTCATAGCTTATTGGACACAATTGTAGAATTGGTCAAGTACAGTATATTTTTGTATATGTCTATCAATCTAGGTTGTTGGAATTGATTGTAATTGAGAGAGATAGAGCTCTTGAGGGAAAGAGATCTAGAGAGAGATCTGTACATCTGAGAGAGGTGTGGAAGAAAAGAAGTTTCTTCAATTGTATTCCTTCTGTAAAGAGTTTAATACAAGTTTTCAGGGTGGTTTCTTGTATCTCTTCTTCTTGCTATATTTCTAATTCTAGTTACTTATCTTTCTAGTTTAATTCTGCATTTAATTGCTTTCATAGTGTAATCAACATTGTTGGTTGATCCCCAACAAGTGGTATCAGAGCTCAGGTTGACTAACAAGTGTTTCAGATCTGGTTAGTGTGTATTGATTACATGTTACTCACAGGGATTTCTGTTTGAGTGGGAGAAGCAATGGCAGAAGAAGGTAAATTGAGAATGGAGAAATTTAATGGCAAGAATTATCAACATTGGAGAATGCAGATAGAGGATTATCTGTATCATAAAGATCTATACTTACCGTTAGGTGGGATTTCAAAGAAGCCCAAAGACATGGATGAAGAAGAAAGGGAAGTTCTTGATAGAAAGGCTCTTGGATCTATAAGATTGAGTCTGGCATCTACTATGATATCTAATTTATCACAGGAAAAGTCTATGGTAGAGTTAATGACTAATTTAGCAAATTTATATGAAAAACCCTCAGCTTCAAATAAGGTATATCTTATGAACCAGTTATTTAATTTACAAATGCAAGAAGGTGGATCTGTATCTAATCATCTAAATGATTTCCATGGTATTGTGAATCAATTAAGCTCAGTCAAAATAGTGTTTGATGATGAAATTGAAGCTCTTTTAATATTATGTTCTTTGCCTGAAAGTTGGCATAGCTTGGTAATGGTAGTTAGTAATACTGCATCTGTCTCAAATATTTTAAAAGTAGAGGATGTTGTTAGTGTAATCTTGAATGAAGAAATTCGCAGGAAAAACACAGAGGAAACATCAGGGAACGCTTTAAGTTTTGAGAGCAAGGGAAGGCAAAAAGAGAAGAGCAAGAGGAGATCAAGATCTAAGTCAAAGGTGAGAGGTAGATCCAAATCTAGAAATGGCAGGAAGCCATAATGCTGGAATTGTGGAAAGATTGGGCACATAAGCAAAGATTGCTGGTCAAAGCCTAAAGAAGACAATCATCATGAAGGTAAAGAAGAAGCAAAAGTTGTAGGTATTGCACAAGATGCTCTTATATTCTCTTTGTATAATAATATAGAATCTTGGGTGTTAGATTCTGGTGCCTTTTTTCATGTTATCCCTAATAGAGAATATTTTAGTGACTATGTCCATGGAGATTTTGAAATAGTTTATTTAGGGGATGATGAGCCTTGTAAAATTGTTGGCAAAGGAAAAGTGCAGCCAAAAATACAGAATGGCAACACATGGGTGTTAAGAGATGTCATGCATGTTCCTAGCTTGAAGAGGAATTTGATTTCTGCAGGAAAGTTAGGGGATGAGGGTTGTACAGTAACTCTCATAGTTGAATCTTGGAAGGTGACCAAGGGTGCACTTGTAATGGCTAGAGGTAAGAGAGTAGGCACTCTCTATTTATGTAATTGTGTTACTAATATTTCTCCTTCTGTATTATCTACTTCAGATGTGGATGCAAAATTGTGACACTCAAGGCTTGGCCACATGAGTGAGAAGGGAATGTCTATTCTTAAGTCAAAAGGTAAGCTTTTAGATTTGAAAAGCATAGATCTAGATTTTTGTGAGCATTGTGTGTTTGAAAAATAGAAGAGGGTGAGTTTTCTTGAGACTGGGTCAACAAAGAAGAAGCACAAGTTGCAGCTTGTTCACACAGATGTGTGGGGACCAGCTTAGGTTGCTTCTATTGGAGGATCACGGTACTATGTTTCTTTCATAGATGATGCTATAAGAAAGGTATGGGTCTATTGTATTAAGAAGGAATCTGATGTTTTTGACATGTTTAAGATTTAGAAAGCTATGGTTGAGAATGAAATAGGTAGGAGATTGAAGTGCCTGAGATCTGACAATGGTGGTGAGTTCTACAGCTATAAGTTCAACTGGTATTGTTATATGCATGGAATACGTAGGTAAAGGATAGTTCCAAGGACACCTCAGCAAAATGGAGTTGCTGAAAGGATGAACAAAACAGTAATGGAGTGTGCAAGGTGTATGAGACTGCATGCTAGTTTGCCCTTAGAGTTTTGGGCAAAAGATGTGGATATTGCAGTGTACCTGATTAATAAAGGACCCTCTATAGCTCTGGATGGAGGAATTCTAGAAGAGGCATGGACATGTTAAAAGGTAGATCTCTCATTTTTCAAATTTTTTGGTTGTGAAGCCTTTGTGCATGTTGATAAGGAAAATAGAAAGAAGCTGGATGCTAAGTCTATGAGGTGCACATTTATTGGCTATGGCTCTGATGATTTCAGATTTAGGTTTTGGAATCTAGGAACTAAAAAGATAATTAGGAGCCGTGATGTTGTTTTCAATGAAAAAGTGATGTATATTGATCAGCTCAAGAAGCTAAATCAATCTGGGCAGAGCAATGGAGAATTGGACGAGGTGACGGTCCAAAGTGAGCTCGCGGGAAAAATTAATCACAGACAGGAAAACACAGAGACCGACATCAGTCAGGTAGGAACTGACATCGACAATATAGGAACTGATGTCGGTCACACAGTAACCGACGTTAGCCAGTAACAGGCCTAGAAGTGACCGAGGTTGGTCATTGTCAGAGAATTTGGGCAGACAACGTGTTGTGAATGAGTCTTAGACGCCCATCAAGAGGTCAAAAAGGGTAAGTAAACCTCCAATTTGATATTCCCCTTCATTATTCTATTTATTGCTAACTGATGGTGGAGAACCAGAGAGTTTTGATGAAGCAATATAGGTGGAATCCAAGAATTAGTGGGAGCTAGGCATGAATGAGGAGATTGATTCCTTGAGAGAGAACCAAACATGGGATTTGGTTGAGTTGCCAACAGGAAAGAAGACACTGAAGAATAGATGGATCTATAGATTGAAGGAAGGTGAGAATGGAGAGATGAGATATAAGGCCAAGTTGGTAGTGAAAGGATTTGCACAAAAACCAGGTATTGATTTTGGTGAGATTTTTTCCCCTATTGTTAAAATGACTTCTATACGGACTGTATTGTCTTTAGTTGCTATTGAGGATTTGCATCTTGAGCAGCTTGATGTTAAGACAACGTTTCTTCATGGAGATTTGGATGAAGAAATATATATGGATCAACCGAAAGGATTTGAGGTTAAAGGTAAGGAGAAGTTAGTGTGCAGATTGAATAAAATCTTGTATGGCCTCAAGCAAGCTCCTAGACAGTGGTATTTGAGATTTGACAGGTTTATAACTGAGCATGACTACAGTAAGTGTCAATCTGACCATTGTGTGTATTTTAAGAGATTGAATAATGGTAGATATATTATTCTATTGTTGTATGTAGATGATATGCTAGTTGTAGGATCACACATGCAGGATATCTCTGAGCTTAAGGTGAAATTAGCTCACACATTTGCCATGAAGGATTTGGGAGCAGCAAAGAAAATCCTTGGCATGAGTATTAAGAGAGACAGGAAAAATCACAGGTTGATTTTGTCTCAAGAGGATTATGTGAACAAGGTGTTGAAATGGTTCAATATGCAGGATGCAAAACCAGTAAGTACACCTATGGCTGGACATTTCAAGTTGAGTAAAGAACAATGTCCTAATTCACATGATGAGGTAGAGTACATGAGTAGAGTTCCATATGCTTTCACAGTAGGGAGCTTAATGTATGCAATGGTTTGTACTAGACCAAATATTGCCCAAGTAGTGGGAGTTGTAAGTAAGTATATGGCCAATCCAGGGAAGGAGCACTGGAAAGCAGTTTAGTGGATCCTTAGATATCTGAGAGGGACCAGCAGTAGGCATTTGTGCTATAGAGGTTCAGATACTTCTCTACATGGTTATGTAGATTCAGATATGGTAGGTGATTTAGATGGTAGGAGAAGCACCACAGGTTATGTTTTCACTGTAGGTGGAATGACGGTTAGCTGGATATCAAAGTTGCAGAAGGTTGTTGCCTTGTCAACTACAAAAGCAGAATATATTGCAGTCACAGAGGCTAGCAAAGAGATGATATCGATGACATGGTTCATGGAAGAGCTTGGAAAGGAGCAAGAGAGTTGCAGATTATATAGTGATAGTCAGAGTGTAATTCATTTGGCTAAGAATTTAGCTTTCCATTCAAGAACAAAGCATATACAACTTAGGTACCACTTCATTAGATAGGTATTAGAGGATGGTGAGTTGAAGCTGGAGAAGATCCATACAGATAAGAACCCTATTGATATGTTAACTAAGCTAGTTACAAAGGAGAAGTTGAATCTTTATTCAACTTCTGTTGGTCTTCATGATTGAGTTTGAAGATGGAGGAGCTAGAAGATGTTGTTGTATAGGTACTGGTGCAGTTGTTTATCTCCAAGTGGGAGATTGTTAAGGTGTGGAGCTAAAAGCTTCACCAAGTGATAAAATTGCAAAGTTATAGGTTTACACAGTCATCGGCATCGATCAGGAGTGACCGACATCGGTCAGGAGCAGACCAGGAGATGCCAGCGTTGGTCATGGATCGGCTGATGTCGGTCACAGGCAAATAGGTAGGAACCGATGTCGGTAACCTATGCATCCAGAATGCTATTTCCATGGACAGAATAGAATGTTTGCATGTTAGGATTAAGTGTTAGTCTTAATTCCGCTTGCTCAAGCTTTAGCACCTTCAAAAATGACTATGTATGGGAACTTTTGAAATATGTTTGAATATTCATTTTTTATCCTTAATAACTTATTTTGCACTTCAACGTAGGATCTCAAATTTAGACAAAATGATCTCCTCACATAGGAGAATATAACCATATGAGATAATACTCTTGAACCATTTGCACATGTGAGATAAAAAACCATTAAAGTGATTTCTCATAAACTTCTATCATAGAGCCAACCATGTCCAAATCTCCCCGAGAGGCCAACTTTGAGCATCCTTAACTTTTGTCACACTTCAATAGATGATCTCAAATTTAGTGTAAATAGTTTATGCTCAAAACTAAATAAACCCATATGATCATATTATCTTGAAACCTTCATAGGTGAAATATATAACACCATCAAAATATCTCTTGGATTTTTTTGCCACACTACAAAATTATCTATGAGAAAACACAATCAATTTGCTTGGGAGTCCAACTTTGCATATGTATATATTTTGACATGCTATATTGCATGATCTATAAATTATCACAAATAAAATAGGTCTAAAAATTAACAAACCCATATGATCACCTTCTCCTGAAATTCCCACATGTGTGATCTATTTTATCATCAACTCACTTACTCAACTCTTTCTAGTGAAAATAGTGAAATATTGTCTTAAAATCCAAATTTGCACCCTCATATATTTAAATATGATTTGATGCATGACTTGAGATATGGCACATAACAACTAGGGACTAATGTTATCATAACCATATGACTAGATCTCTTTGACTCATTCCTATGTGGCAATGCTAACATCATCAAACTACCTACTTATATCTACCACTAGACCCAAAGTGTCTATATGAGAACTATGATCAACCAGATGAACTCCATTTGTGTAAATTATCTCCCAAAACATGGATCACATCTTATATTACCCCTTGCACATGTTCAAACGTCCAAATTCATCCCTAATCCTCTCAAGCTATGTCAATACTAAATATTAGCCAATCATACATAAAGTACACTAGAAAAAACACATTGCACACTTTGTCATATAAGAACAAGCACATTGCACACTTTATCATTGTCATTTAGACTATCAAGGTGCTTAATTCACTCACCAAGACATCTCTTTGACACCACCATGACATCATCATGATAACTCTCTAACAATATCCCCCTTTGTCATTGATGTCAACACCCATCAATATATCAATATATAGCTCACCTTCTTTCTCTTCAAAGCACTCCTATAACAAGAAATTTCTCCCCCTTTGACACAATGACAAAGTGTGAAAAAAATAATCTTGAGGACCTGAAAAGACTATCAAATAGGAAAGGACCATCTTAGACAAGATGATATAAACCGCTTTACCTTGAGCCTACTTTTGATTGTCCTAACAACCTCCTATTTCTCCATGTCAACACTCTCTTCAATCAAGTGCTATAACCCATGAAGAAAGGACACATAAAAAAATAAAATCTAATTTAACTCACCAAGAAACATCTAAGAGGGACTCCCCATAAGATATATGAGCAATTTCACCTTCTGAGCATCTTCATAACTCCACACACCATGAAAAACCACCATGTAGGCTTACTATCCTTCTTTATCAAGACACTTCCATGACCTACCAACTATGCCTCTGCACTATACAAAATAGGAAATATGCACTGAACCAATCTAATAACATTCTTTCAAATACTCATACCTTTGTATTTTGGATAAACTGAGCAAAAATCAATCTTCTTCAAACTAGGCCTGTCTAGCCTCCTTGTAGCCCTACCTAAAACTTGTAGAGTCCACAATTTTTAGCAGATACATATTTAGGACCTAAAACTCCATATTTGGAGCACTCCATAGTGAAATGCATAGACCTTTCTAATCACCAAACACTTCTTGATATTTACATCAATCTCATTAAGCCACCTGGAACCACCCAAACTGAGTTTGTACTATAGCTCGTTCATAATCCTCTGAAATAGGCTGATGAATTGTTACTCCCCCTTAGCAAAATAACTTTTATTGAAATTTCATCTTGAGCACACAAACATTCTTCTCTAGTAAAATGAGTCTCTTAAGAAGTATAGATAAATATACCTTCTATACCTCAATGCTCTAAAATAAAAATAAATCCTCATCTTCCATCTCTTCCTTGCTCATCTAATATTTGTAGTTCTTCTTATTATTCTTATTTTTATTTGGCTTAGGAGAAAAACCTTCCTCATCCACTAAAACATTCTCTTTTTATTTTATGATTGAATTGATAATACATGGATATAACATAGATTCGTTACATATTTTTTATTTGAAGAATCTTCCTTGCATCTTGGAACCCCATCATTGGGAATATATAATTGATGTTATTTACTAGGTACATGCTCAACAACAATAATATGTTCACTTGAGTCCATACATACCTTATGAATAGCCTCATTCAACACCTTGGTCTTCTCTTTGAGTTGATTTCTTGATTCTCAACATGAGCAGACAAAGAGACCTCTTGGTACTCTTCAACTATTGAAACATTCTCCACCATAACAAAAAAATTACTTGGACCTACAGTCTCATCATGAATCACACTTTTCACCTTTAACTTTCATGTGTTAACTTTCCTTCTTTCTTGAACTCTAAGAGACTAATTAAATCTATTTTTTCTTGTATGCCTTTGCTTTCATAACCTAACAATGTGACCTCTCTGTTCAAAATTATAGTAAACCATACCTTTTGCAAGAAATGTATTTGGGCAAAATTTTCACTATCCTATTTCATGACAAACAAAACAACCTCCCCTTTTGAAGAGAACTCACCTTGTCTAATATTATGTGGATAATAGTTTTCAAATTAACCCACATCAAGACAGTTAAAACACTTGATTCTATTCCCATATTTTGACTAACGACCCCCATCATAGTCCCATGAAAATTCATTTCTAATAGGTCTCTTACAGTCTCTAACCCTATGACCAAATTGATTACACGTATAATAGTAACCATTGAATTTTTCATACCTCATGGCATTTGGATGTCTAATCTGATTTGTCTTTATTCTACTAGCACCTTCATTCCTTGTTTGATGATTTATCTTCAAAGTATGATTGTCCTAGTTCACATTAGCCTTCATCTTTAATTGAGTTATAGTATTTTGTTCTTCTTCATATCCAAGACTAGCTCTATCACTAGCATGTTTTTGACCACTCAGATTATTGTATAGATCATATGAGATCTTTTCAAATCTCAAAAATTTATTCACCTTACTAGCTATCTTTTCTCTCTTAGATTTCAAAGATGCATTTTCAAAAACATACCTTGAAAAATCATCTTCTTTAGCTTTTAGGATTTTAGAAAGAATTTCCAATTGGAAACTAAGATGATTGATCATATCTTCATGATCCTTAGTGTATTATTTAAATATGTTCTCAAATACACTATATTTATCCTCATATTCATTGAGCTTAGATTTCATCATCTTATTAGTCTTCTTCTCAATCTTTAGTTCTTCAAGAGCATTCATAAAATACTCTCAAATTCCACCTCATCTTCATCAACATTTGAATCACTCCAACTAGACTCATTTTGATGTGAGCAACTTCCTTTATTAGCCATGAATAGAGTTTCATATTTAATAGGACCATCATCTTCATGATCATATTCTAAGTCACTATCTTCATTCTCATTTAATGAGCTGCAGTCTTCTATGGTGTAAAGACTCTTAAGTTTTTTGTAAGAACCTTTTGCTTTTATACTTTTTGAATTCTTTCTTCCTATATGTCTTCTTGTCTTCATCTTTTCCTTCACCATATTCTTCATCATCTTTATTTTCAATATTGTGAGGGAACTTCTGAGTAAAATATCCTATCTTTCCATAGTTAAAACATTTGAGGGGTAGTTTAATCTTATACTACCCTAAGCTAGAGTTTAATTTCCTATAAACCAAATTAATTAGTTTATCATCATCAAAATTAGATATGTCATCTTCTTTGGATTTATTACCTTTGAGCTTCTTCTTAGGCTTCATCTCTATCTTGAATGTTGCTTCATTCTTCAGTGGTATGTCATCATTCTTCCTCATCTCATAGGTAGTAAGGGTGTCATGCAATTGATCCATCTTTAATTGAGTAATGCCATGACTCTCTTCTATAACAGATACTTTTAGATCAAAATTATAGGATAAATATCTTAAAACATTTTTAACAACATTAGTCTCTTTAAGATTCTCTCCAAGACCTCTGATGATATTTGTAGTCTCATAAACTCTCTACAGAAAAGATGCCATAATATCTTCTGCATTCATCTTGAGACTTTCAAATTGCCTTCTATGAGTCTATAACATAGCAAGATTAACCTTTGAATCTCTTTCAAAAATAGTCTTCAACTTATCCAATATTTATTTGGTATAATTGAAATGAATTACTTTTGTGAACTCAATTTTTGTAAGACCATAAGTGATGGCATTCATTTCCTTGGAATTATTCTCAAATAACTTCTTATCTACAACACTAGATGGATGAATATTATGAGTAACATAACCATCCAAAACTGATTACCATACATCAAACCCTAGGGATATAATTTAGGTCTTCATCTTATCACTCCAAATATTATAATTAGATCCATTGAACATTGGTGCTTGTTTAGTAGAGAAACCACCTTTCATATTCTAACTAACCATTATACCTTGGATCACCTTCAAGATGTCAATATTTTACCAAAGGACATCTCTTTGATACCAATTATTAGAGGTACAGTCACTGAGAGGGGGGGATGAATCAATGGTTCTAAATAATTCAACTTCAATTCGAACTTTTATAAATACTTAATCAACTACCACAAGCATTCATGAAGCATATGCAACATTCATAGCAATGATCAAGAGAGATAATACAAGATCAATCACATAACACATAACATATGTGGGAAACCCTCTTGGGGGAGAAAACCCACTATAACCTATAATTGGATTACTATCCTATAATAACAAGATCCAATTTAGAACAATTTTAACTGATTAAAGAACTATAATCCCTATTTAGTAAGACTCCAATCCCACAAGGTGACACAATACCTATCTAGTTGAGCTACAATAACAAATAGACCTTTTAACAAATTTCACTTTGCAAGGATGATACAACCACCTTAGATGTTGAGCTACCATAATAATACCTATGAAAAAATCTAACTTTGAACTGATTTCAACAACACCTGATGATGGATCTCTGCTAATCACACTTCACCTTCACTCACACTCAAATAAAAAGCTCTCTATTTTGTCAGTAGAATTATGACCAACATGTCATATATATAGTCCTCAATATGTTATGGTATTCAACTCATACTTAAGGAACTCTACATTACCTTCACTCCTAAACACACACATAAGTTTCTCTCAATTCACTCCTTAGTCTTGCATTCAACAATTTATAAATCACTATCTTTTATTTCACTATTTATAGAGCAATCTTGATAAATATCATATTGGTCATCCATTAGGCATTTATTATCCCTTAATTCATCTCTCATATGAAGACATAGCTCAATAAAATCTTCTTAGGTTGGCCATATAATCTATGGGTCACCCTTAAGGAACTACACCTTTTAATGAGGCATTTGCATTCCTTATAGGTCTCATGTGAACCCATTCACTTCTTTAGCACTCCCTCAAGAAAAAAAAGAACATAAGAACAATTTTAAATACATAATTCCACTCCTTATTCCCCCTTTGACATCCTAAAATTATCATACTCAACTTATCTCATATTTTGTATGTTCAAACAACTCTAACAGAGACCTTATGATCATAGTCACCATGAATGAACGCATAGTCAATATATTGAGCATTGTTCATACTCAAGATAGATTGATCACACATCAAAAATACACAAAAATCATCTTCATGGAGTCTAAAATAAGATACAATATCTAATTCATTTTGAGACATAGATACAACAT
This sequence comes from Torreya grandis, assembly GCA_037957365.1. Classification (NCBI taxonomy): domain Eukaryota; kingdom Viridiplantae; phylum Streptophyta; class Pinopsida; order Cupressales; family Taxaceae; genus Torreya; species Torreya grandis. The sequence continues at coordinate 266,017 of JARHVA010006840.1, read as the reverse complement.
TAATACAAGATTAAATATCCTTTTTGGGTCACTTGCAGAACAAGCACAATCACACATTCAACTTATAGGCTCAATATCTTTGATTGTATTAACTTTAAAATCCTCAAATAAATATATCCAAATGCATCTTGGATTCCTCTACCATTTTTATTTTTAATGCATGAGAAAATTTATCTTCTATCAAAATATATGGTTGAAATATAGATCTCTAGTTTTCCTATGTTAAATTCAAATATTTGAATAACAACAATCATAGTTACCTTCAAACATAGTTCCTAAATCTTGTGGACTCTCAAATTAGGATCAATCTCTCACTATTGATATTTTATAAGATTTAATACATATACCACCAAAGCCAAATGTTAAACAAATATCACTTTGACATCATCTCATGCAATCTTGAAATTTTAACTTAATGCACTCTATCAATCTATGTGGATCAATCAGTACTTTAATGATCAACGCTCATCATTGATCAATTTATATGAATGATCACCATTGCATCTTTATCTTATACCTTTGATCAATCACTAAACATCATGTACCTATACTCATCTTATTGTATAATGACTCCTTAGAGAAAATTTTTACCTTTTATCTTGCTCGAGCTTTAACACCTTCAAAAATGACTATGATAACTCTATCAATATGCTTGAGTATCCATTTTTGATCCTTAATAACTTCTTCTACACTTTGATGTAACATCTCAAATTTATATCAAATGATCTCCTTACATAGGAGAATCCAACCATATGACATACTAATCCTAAAACTTTCATGCATGCAAGATACAATGCCATTAAAGTGCCTTCTCATAAACTTCTATCATAGAGCCAACCATGTTCAAATTTGCTTGAGAGGCCAACATTGAGCATCCATAAATTTTGTTACACTTCAATGAATGATCTAAAATTTAGTATAAATCATCTATTATCAAAACTAAAAAAACCCATATGATCATATTATCTTGATAGCCTCACATGTGCAAGATATGACACCATCAACAAGCTCACTCATATATTTTTTCCACATTGAAAAATTGGCCAAGTATGGGAAAACATAGACAATCTGCCTGGGATCCCAACTTTGTACATGCATGTCTTTTGATGTGCTACATTACATGACATATAAATTATCACAAATAAACTAGGTCTAAAACTGAACAAACCCATATGACCACCTTCTCTTGAAATGTCTACATATGTGAGCTATTCCATCATCAAATTTCTTACTTGGCTCTTTTTGGACACATTGTAAATTTGGCTATGGGAAAATAGTGAAATCTTATCTTAGAAACCAAATTTTCACCCTCATATCTTTTACCATGATTCAATACATGACTTGAGATGTGGTGCATAACAACTAGGGACTAGTTTGATCAAAACCATATGAGTAACTCCCCTTGACTCATTCCTTTGTGGAAATGGTGACATCATCAAATTTCCTACTCATATATTCTACCACTGGACCCAAAGTGTCTAAATGAGAACTATGATCAACCATATGAATTCCATTTGTGCACACAAGCTCCCAAATGATGGATGACATTTTATAGGACCCGTTTCACATGTTCAAACCTCCAAACTCATCCATGATCCTTTCAAGCTATGTCAACACTAAGGATCAGTGAATCACACATATAACACACTAGAATAAGCACATTACACACCTTATCATATAATAAATAGCACATTACACACTTTTTCATTATTACTTAGACTATCAAGGCACTTCATTCACTCACCAAGACATATCCATGACACCACCATGACATGATCATGACAACACTCCAACAATGAGTTGTAAATTCATTTAAAACTTGTTTTTTATTTTTGGATGGTTCTATATTCAATAGAAGGAAAATAAATTATAATGTGAATATTAGTATATTGAACTCATTATTACTCTTATTTATGATAGGTTATGTTTCCAATGGATTCTTATTTTTAGTTTTATAATATTTATTAATGAATTCTTGTTTTCCTTTCATGTTGATATATATATATATATATATACACTAGTGGTATTAAGTTCATTAATACCATGATAATGATTATTATTATTAGTTACCAATGTTATACTAATTGAATGATTATCAATCTTGTCAAAATTATTGAATATAATGTGAGATATATGATGTGTCTTACATGTTTTATTGACTTATACATTCAATTATCTTATTAAGTCACAAATCAAAGAAGAAAGAAATTGATAAGGTGATCTGTTAAACAAATATAGTTGTATGATCTTTCCTTTGTAAAATAAAAAATTCAATTCATATATTATGTTATAGTAATTTCACTTATATATCAAATGAGGCATTGATTAAATTTATGAATTTATCTAACTTTTCATTATAAATAACATAAATATGGTTGTTAACACATTTAAATAATGTTAAAATTTTAAATACTTACTCGATAAATGATCATTATTTATCCTAAAGTAAATGGACCATATGACCAACATAATCAGTACATATAATATGTTATTACTATATGAAATGTGGGATTATTAATGCATATTCACTTAAGCAAATGTTGTGAATTTAATAATGATGTGTAATATAGATTGGAGGTGATTCTAATTGATGTAGTATTAATGTGTGTAGTAATGTTTATCGATGCTATGAATCACCATTGTACTTTAATTAATTTAGATTTTTTGATAAATTTATTTAATATTCACAAGATAAATGATCCTAGTTTAAGTCATGGTGACATAATTAGGTAGTCCTTTTTGATGGCCAAATATTTCACGTGACATGTAGTATTGGAAGAATGTCAAATAGTTTGCATTATATTAATTTCATAAATGAACTAGAAGTTTAAGTCTTTTTTTTCACATAATTATGTATTTCACTAAATGTAGAAGCTTATTATGATGATTATTATGTTGTAAATTGAATTATTTCTACCTTAACCTATTGTGAACCTTATTGATATTGACCTCGAACCTTGGTTAGAGCTTAGCTTACCTGTATGGTCATAGTGCATATTATTTTATGTTAAGTACATGTTGTTGGTCAAGGATAAAAATTTGGTATTAATCCTTTTAGTAAAGTCATATCTTAGTGATTATATTTGAGTGTATAAATGAATTTGTATTATACTATTACACCCCAATATGATAATTTATTGGTCAATGTAATTTCCTAATAGAATCAATATAATTTTTAACCTTTATTGAACACTTATGTTTGGTATAATATGGTTATGGACTTTATCATGATTTATATGAAATAGTTTCTACTATTAGGTTTGAATGGTGATAATTAACTTGAATTTGGTGTATAAAAAAAATTGGGTTGTTATAATAGTGGAGATTAGACCTAGATGGAAGATAATAAGAGAATGGCTAGGATTCCATAAATTTGGAGGAATCATTAGTTAAAGTAGAGCATTTATATGATAAAAAAAGGAAAGAATAAAGAATATCTTGAAAATATTACATGATGATGATAATGAAGATGATTGGATCACTAAAAAATATGGGGTAGACTATTGCAAAAGGTTTAGCCATGTTGGTGAAGATGAAGAGAAATTAATTTGTATTCCTCCATGAAACACACTTTTGCTAATGAGATGTTGAAATTCTCCTCTAATACTATATTTGAATTTAGATTGTTTGATGGATCAATCTAATATTGGTGAGCATTTAAATAATGTAAGTTTGGTTGAATTACATGGTGATTATTGAAGCATAATTTAATCTCGATATGAAGATGAGGTTACTAATGTTGAAGATGAAATAAAAACTAGTAAGGGTGAGGGATCCATATAAACTAAAAAGAATATATTTTCTCAAGGATTACATATTATGTAATCTGAGAAAGAGGATACAAAATTATATTTGGAGATATCTTAATAATATGTGTTGGTCATTACCAATCAATGACTTTTAAAGGATGTTGACAGTGAGCTAAGATGGTATGAGGATGTTGAGGAAAGAGAACGATAATGAGGATGAGTGTTTTAAATTGTGGGGTGGGGGTGGGGGGGTTAATAACATTGTAGCTGAGGAATTCATCCCCCATGAGGATTTTATGTTAAAAATATTAATCCCTATTGATGAAGGTTGAATAAGAACAATGTCATTAGAAGGGAAACATATTTAGTAATCTATTGACTCTTGAAATATTAATAATAGTACTTTTGTAATTTAAAGATAGTTTTATTTTTTTTCTTGTAAAAATAGATCCGTGATAATAATTGAAGTTATTTAATAAAAAGAAATGAAAAAATTTAGTTAGGTTTTATTCTAATTACTAAAATTTATTAAAAAATTCAATATTTAAGGTTTTAGTAGAAAAATATGAGGAAGAAGAGCATGAGTTGGTATTGTTATTAAAAAAATGTATCTTTTTCCTTTAATTCTATTTCCAAGATTGTACACCCTTGATCTTTTGTAAATAGAGCTAGTAGTAATGCATAATATGTTTTATTTGTCTAAATGAAATTATTCATTCATAAAAAATATTGTTTGTGTTATTTTGGTGATTTTTATATGATATACTATACATAATTATTAGGGTTATATATGTTCCACTTTTATTGAAATCAAAGGATGCCATCTTTATGACATAGATATGAAATTATAGTCAAGATGATCATTTCTCACTCTTTGCTAGCTTCAAGATATTTATTGACAATTTATTTGGATAGGGAATATAATATTTAAAGACTTATTCCATTATAGTATGAAGTTTTACATTGGGATATGTAGATTATAAATTAAGAAATTATTATATATTAAACTTGTGTGCTATATTTTTTATTAAATGCTATGAGAGAATAATCAAACTGATTGCCATGGATGTATTGACATATTGACACATAGAATTTAATTGGAATAAATTAATTGATTTTTTATTCACTTATATTTGATATAGAGTTTGAAGATGGAAGGTATAATTTCTTCAAACACCTACAATGTATTTATCATATGATTTTAGGAAACTATTTCAATGCTATTTTTCCTATAAAATATAGACTCTCATATTTTAAATTTAACATATTATAGGTATTTTTTATTTGTTTATATTTTTTTGCAAATCATCTTTATAAGTTAAAGACTTAGGAAAAATTTTATTGTATATTTTAAATTAAAAAGGGGATTTTTTTCAGGGCGATGTACATATATATTATAGTTATTGTAGTCTTCTAAATATAATTTATTTTTAAGCTTTAAAGGTTGTTATTTGTTTTTTCTAACCTAATACTAAAATATTTATGTTGTTAAAATTTACTAATCATGGGATATTTAAATAAATGTATGTTTCTACCTTAAAGCTCCACACTTTATCAAATTTGAAGGTTCTTATCTTGAAGTATTAATGCCTCTCTACAATATTAATTTATTTCATGTGTACTATAATGTATATTTTGATCATATTTTGATGTTTAATTTTACATGGAAAAATGTAGGATAAATGGAGGATATCAAAATGATTTAATTTTTTTTGGGAATAATTGAGTTTTAATCTTATTTTAGTTAAGGGTCTAGATTAATAAATCAATGAAGAATATAGATATAATTATAGTCTTGATATGAATAATTTATCTATCTTTTTTTACCTTTATAAAAATAGTAATAAACAAGGAGAAATATAACTTAACTTGAAACTGAACTGAGATGACTGAGATAGAGGATAAAATTGGTTGTGAAAGACTAGGATAGTGTTGTAAATCTGAATCTAGATTTCATTTGGTTAAAGGATAAGAGCAGCAAAAATATAACACTTCAAGGTTTGGTGTTATAATCCTCTCCTACTGATACTATAATCCACTCCTACTGATATTGTCCAAAATGGTCATAGAGACCTAAAACTTTTTGGGTTTTTGCACTGTTTCTATGTGAGCTTGCCTATGAAATTCTTGAGTGTTGATTCATGACATAAATTACTATAGATATCATTTAATTTTTAAACCCTAACTTCCATCATAATTGATAAGATAATATTTAAATCACTTGAGAAAGGGGGGGTTAGTGTGTAAGATGAACTGAACATGTAATCCATACCCCTTGTGTAGGCACGCTTCTTACATACCAATACTCTGAAGAGGGATCAAGCCATATGTAGTTCTCCCACCTAATGTGATTTATGAAATAATGTGATGTAAATGCAAAAATGAAAAATTAAGAGTGTTTGAGGTGATGAGGGACTAGATGAGGTTTTGATTATGTTTGCTATTGTGTTGGGTGACTGTATGCAAAGAATAGGGAAGTTTGCCTTAGTGCTTTATTTTTATTCTTGATTGCTTTTCAAGATTTGTCACCTTCCTTTATAAATGAGTTTTGGATGAGATTTTATAAGGAATAATTGGTCATGGATCAGATGTATTCATGTTAGACAAACATAATGAAAGATAGGGACTAAATGGAAATGACCGTTGGAGCTCAAAATGCAAATGGATAGGATCACCAAAAATAGGATAGCCTAGGGTTTGATGATGTAGTCCAAGTATGGTGCTCTTTTCATATAAGTTTGGGACTTAGGGTAATAGGATTGTCCTAGGAAAATTAGCTTGGCTAAGGTGGAATGACCATTCAAAAGGTTTTGGATGACTGATAATGAACAAAAAAGTGTCTAGTAGGGTCACAACAACATGTAAAAAGGAGCTATGGATAGGGTATCACAAACCACACTCAATATATCAATTTGGATATTTTATATGAGTACATTTTCTCCCCCTTTATTCTAGTGATGCAACAAAGCAAAATACTAGGATAAAGGAAAAGTAGAAACTATACTTGAACTTACTTGTAAGGGTGAAGCCCATGAACATGTGTGATGTTGAGTGATGCTAAGTGATGTTGAGTGATGTTGAGTGATGTTGGGTATTTGTTGAACCAAAATTAATATTGTGAATGGAGCTAAGTTCTCAATTCCCTAAGAGTGGCTCAAGAATACAAAGGTTTGCCCTTTGGCTCCATCATCTCCCACTAAGTGAAGCTATGTGGTCATGCATGTGTTAATCAACACTTGGACTATGTGTCCAATCCCTCTGAGTAGGTGGCTCAAGAATAAAATGGATAGCTAGTCCTTTGGCTCTATCATTACCCACTTATTGAAGCTATGAAATGATACTAGTATGAATGTGTTCATATGAGATGGATCCTAAATCCCATGAATGATTTATAATCTGATAATGTGGTATGGATAGTTGAATGTGTACTAAGAACTAGGCTAATTTTGGCCACTCTAAAAGGTGGAGATTGGGCTTGTATGAAAGCCACTCCAAAACTGAGAACTAGGTTTATATAAAAACCACTCCAAAATGATGCCAACCACCTACAGATGGAATTAGGAATGCAACTACTGAGAATACCTAGGTAATACAATGAACTAGAAAGAAATAAGGCAAATGTGTTGTGCACATTACCCCCAATCATTGGTGTCTGTAACACAAATTTTGATCTAGAAGTTATACCAACTACCTAATCTAAAAATAGAAGTGAGAGCCATCATTCTACACATAATTCCCCCTATATCTAGATACTCTAAGTAAAACTATACTAAAACTACTCAATCTAAAATTTACTATAGCTAACAAAACTATAATTGATCTTACCTTTCTATCTATTTTTGGAAAAATCTAGGTTTTCTATTATTTGGATAGGAGCACCAAAAACATGACACTTTGTTATCCATCATTGTAGTCCAAGTATGGTGTTCTTATCCTTTACTATTTCTAATTATTATTCTATATTCATCATTATCTTTCTAGTCTATTCTACCTAGTTTGAATTGTGATTAATGTTTAGAGTGTTCTAAAAATTAATCTTTGACTAGTAGAAGGCTCTGATAGTTGTGATAAAAATGCCTATTTGCTACCCCCTATTCTAAGGGTAGGAATGAATACCTTGCAATGAATTCCCTTAGAATAAATATCCCTACAAGTGTGTTATTCTATGAAATACATGATATAGCAATGATAATCCCAAATATGTCTCAAGATATAACATAGTTTGTATTGGAGATTGTTAGATCAATAAGGGTATGACTAGATAGATGTAATAATGTAATATAATGTGAAATATAATAAATTGAAAGTAAAAATTTGGTTAGTTTTTAGTTTTTATTTGGAGGGATGGATCATGATATCTATCATGGCCTCCAAGAAAAAAATATAATACATGATGTGGATTATGGCATTACAAATAATAGAGAAGAAAATAATCATATAAGGAAAGAAGAAAGAAGCATGCAAAAGAGGCCAAGAAGCTAAGAAAATAAAGGACATGGTCACATGTCACTCAAACTAAGAAAACAAGTATATAAGGCATGTTCAAATACCCACATACACATACAATTTTAAAAAAGGAAGATTGGCACGAGGACCACAAACACATACAAGAGTAAAAGCAAAGGACATTGGCCAATGTCCTAAGGCATACACAAGTACAAAATAAAAACTAGGAAATTCAAACACATCTAACTACTCAAATCAAGAAAGGAAGGCATGTAAATTCTAGAAATAAGATCTCATCTAACTAGCCAAAGTAAGAGGTGAAAGTATGCAAAACATGGAGTACAAGACTAGATATATGCTAATAAATACACAAGTGTTATATAATATTGAGTGTTGATAGAGTAATCTATGTAGTCTAGTAAGTAATGTACATCAACATGATAAATGGAGTGTGTGGTGTAAGAATGACATAACCTAGATGGTGTAGTCATGTAAAAGATGCCCCTGGTGGGTAGATATATCGATGTATGTCTCAAATGTAAAAGTAGGATACCTTCTCAATGGGTAGAGTGAAGTAATGAAGGATCTGGGTATCACTGCACATACTCAAAGAAGATCAAGTGAATCATGGTAATGTAGATAAATCAATAAAAAATAGCATAAAACATCAAAATATAAGTCTAGCATGGTAGTAGAAATGAAAAGCATGGATAATGCATACAATTGAAAAAGTGTTTTTGGTATTGTGAGTTATTTTGGATGTTTTTATATTTTGACATGTTATATTATTTTTGGTATTTTTGAAATAAGCTATGTATAAGAAATAATAAAGAAAATATATACAAGAAATTGAAAATAATCTATGTACAAGAAAGACTGAGAAGAAATGATATGAATTGATGAGTCTTATAAGAAAATCCCTATCATGGTGTCCTGTATCAAGGAGAGGGATCATGCATGATCATGAATCATGATGGAAGGGCTGAGGCTATGAATATGAAAGCTATGTATGTTGTAAGTGTAAATTGACTGTGGGGCCCCCCTATAACTCTAAGAAGTGGATGTAACTATGGGGTTCTCAGGGACCCATATGGTAGTAGAAGAAGCTCTCTAAACTTGTGGTCTGTGTGTAGACGAATGAGACCTCAATGATACTACCCTGGGTGTGAATATTATAGCTAGAAACTATCTAGAGTCTTAAAACTATCACTGATGTAGTGGTCACTCTAAAAGAGGCTTCCATATAAATGTATGAACTCTCTATACTAGTGAGGGAGGCCTCATCTATGTTTGAATCTAAACTAGAGGAAAAACAATAACAAGTAGAGAAGCTAAAATTGATGATTATGGAGTATGATATGGCTTTAAAGTAGGGAGTGGTAACTCATATGAAGCTCCACCAACTATAACAACCTGATTAACATTAATGAACTTTATGCATCTATGAACTATAGAAGGTACTACACAAATTTTTTGGATCCATGGTCGACCAAACAACATGTCAAAGACTATTGTACTAGGAATAATATTAAATGGTGTAGACACATGTGTTGATCCAACTTGTACATGATTTAAAATCTCACCTAATGACCTTTGTATGTGTCTATTGAATTGACTAATAATTGTGTTTGTTAGGGTGATATCTTGATCTGAATATCCTAAATGCGAAAGTAATGCCATAGTGTACATGTTTATACTAGATATATTATCTATGAGAACAATATAAATGGGATGATGGTCAATTTAGGATCTAATAAAGAGTGCATGGTAATCCGAATCATCCTCAATGATCTCTTTCTCTAAGAAGGAGATTAAAGGTCTAGCTGGAACTTTGGAATTATACACACTAATCATGCTACTTACAGGATGTGACTCAACTGAAGGTGCCTAGTATGTAGCTAGTGGAGGGTGTGTATGATATGCATGGTGAAATATATCTTATTTATAATGCTATGGGAAAGGATCTGAGAAAAATTTTATAGCCTTGTCCTATGTTTTATTTACATGAAGAGGCTCAATTGGAGTGTCAAGATCAATAAGGTTGAAATCTATCAAGTCCTTTATCTTGTGTCATAAACTGATGCATCTATTCATTATGTGGATTGGTGGCCTATGAAAATCATAGAATGCATTTTGATCATATCCACATGGAAGATGATTTATTGTAACAACTTCTTGAATAGGAGGGAGAGATATGATATTGAATTCTAATAACTACTATAAGACTCTAGTTGGAGATACTAGTATATTAGTAAAGACTCATCGAGGAGGTGTTAATAAAACCAATCACTAAGGGTGATTTAAAGATGCATTAACTAAAGGTTGATTTTGATTTTTTATATCATTAACCTTTACTTTATATGGGACTTTACTATTACTCTTCTTTTTTATTTTTGATATTCTTGTGTATTTGACTTTACCCATTGAAATTAATTTGACTTCCCTTTCCTTTAGTGTGTGACATATCTCAGTAAAGGAAGATTTTTTTTTGAAAATATTGAATCGAGCAAAGGTGTCAGAAGACTCTATTTGAACAGATCCTATAATTCTTGAGGGGATAGTCATTCTAGCTAAGATAGTCTTATATCAAAGAACATAATTTATGAGATGCTCATTTGACCTTTGTTTCTATTATGAAACTTGGGCATAAGAAAATTTGTCACCTATGTTGATGATGAAATGATCTAGAAACATGTCAGCTAAAGGATTGAATATATTAATTGACTAATTTAGTAGACTATAGAACCGTTATAGAGCATAATCCTTTAAACTTCATGGAAATAGCTTGGTTAACAACCAATCATTTGGCACATATTCCAATCATGATACAATTAAATATCTCAAGTGTGTCTCTAGATCACCCTTGACATCATATAGAGTGAGCTTGGGTTGAACAAAACCTGGTGGCAAGGGTGTAAAAGCAATATGACATACTAATGTTGTATGAAGTAGATAAACTGAATCCAAATACTGTGTTAGTCTAGAGGCACCTTGCTCAAGATGTAGCACCTTAGATTGAAGAGATTTTATCTTTTACATAAGGGAAGCCACATCAAGAGAGAAAGATGTACTAGTTGTAAATAATGGTGCTTCATAAGAAGGTTGGGCTGCTATAGGGGTTGTTGAGACATAGTTGCCCCCATAGTGTGATTTACAACTAGTTATTCTGAAAGAATGGAAGACTCAACTTGCTTAGCCTTTTTAATTTCCATGATAGATTGTAAGATAAAATCATGATCTTAGGGTTTTTACTTAAGTATCTCTCTAAAAAATTTCAAAATCAAATCTTTGTTGATTACATCATTTTTAACAATAGGTGGAAGTAGATCAAGAGCCTGATGTGGTGGGTCATGAACATCAGTATGCGTATCATCATTGTTATTCTCATATTGCTCACTATTGAAATTATCTTCATGTAAATTATTTAATCTAGATGTATAAGATCTATAGAAGGAAACTATGTTGGTTGTTTATCCATGGTATATGGACAAGTTAAAGGAATCTGGGTAAATTCAGGAGGGTTACCAATAAGTCTTGCACTTTGTCTCAAAAGAAGAGATGTAAGGAGATTATGTGGCATAAGGAAAAAAACATGGAAAATGAAAGAGAAGATTAAATAAATTTAATCTAGGATTTGAAAAACAATGAACTAGAATATTCATAAAAAGGATATGAAGCTCACAAACATGCAAGGTGATACCTCAATAAACAAAGGGACCTAGTAAGCTCAACTAGGGTTTGAAAGAAATGATTATTAAAAATTACTATGGTGAATTTAAAAAATTAAATGTGAAATTATTATTTAAATATGCAAGAAAAAATAGAAAAATATTTCTAAAATAAATAAGGAATTTTCCCTAGGGCTTTTGTGCAAAAATGAAGTAAGTCAGGTTCACCAAATGATTTAACTTTTTTCAGAATAATGGAGTTTTATTCATATTTTAGTTAAGGTTATGGATTAATAAATCAATGTAGAATATAGAGATAATTAAAATCCTAATTTGTATAATTTATCTATCTTCTTTTACCTTTCTAAAAATATTAATAAATAAGGATAAATATAACTTAACTTGAAATTGGACTGAGATGGCTGAGATAGAGGCTGAAACTAGTTGCATAGGACTAGGACAATATCATAAATTTGAATCTATATTTTTTCAATGAAAGGATAAGAGATATAAACATAAAACACTTTAGAGTCTAATTTTGTATTCCACTCCTAACATCATTGTCCAAACTGGTCACAGAGACATGAAACTTTCTAAGTTTTTGTGTTGTTCATTTGTGAGCCTACCTATGAAATATTGAGTGATAATTCGTGATGGAAATCACTATATAGCTGATTTAATATTCAAACCCTAACCCTCCATCATTATTGATAAAACAATATTTGAATAATTTGAGAAAGGGGGGGGGGGTTAGTGTGTAAGATGCACTGAATGTGTAATCAACACCCCTTATGTGGGCATGTTGCCTACATACCAATACTCCAAAGAGGGATCAAAACATATGTAGTTATAACACCTAATGTGATTTGTATAATAGTGTGATACATATGCAAAAATGCCAAATTGAGAGTGTTTTAGGTGATTATGGATTGGTATGAGGTTTTAAGTGTGTTTGTAGATATGTTGGGTGACTGTATGTAGAGAACAAGGAAGTTTGCCTTAGTGCTTTGTAAGATTTGTCACCTCCATTTGTAAATGAGTTTTAGATGAGATTTTATAGGGAATAATTAGTCATGGGTCAAATTTATTCATGCTAGGCTAACATAATAAAGGATAGGGATGGGATGGAAATGACCATTAGGGCTCAAAATACAAATGGAAAAGAAAGATAAAAATGGGACACCTTAGGGTATAGCACTGTAGTCCAAGTATGGAGCTCTTATCCTACAAGATCGAGACCTAGGATAATAGGATCATCTTGGGAAAAGTAGCTTGGCTAAGGTGGAATGACCATTCAGAAGGTTTTATAAGATTGATAATGAGTAAAAAGGTGTCTAGAAGGGTCACAAGAGCATGCAAAAAGGAGATATGGATAGGGTATCACAATCCACACTCAAGATAACAATTTGGACATTTTATATGAATACACAAAATATCCCTTATATAATGGATATTCTAAAAAAATCATCTTATAATGTAATGATAAATTTGTGGAATAGGCTATCTGCTTGAACCTTTTTTTGGTCCTAATTTTTTTTAATTTTATTGAGTAATGTATATCCTATGCTTAAACATTTAATGCTATGAAGGTATTAGATTTATTTTTCAAAAAAAATTGACCATATTAAAAATTAAATACATGGTGCTATTATTACTGAAAATACTATATTTATTTCTTAGGCATATATCTATTGTTAGGATTGTGGAGCTAAAAGCTTCACTGATGCAAACAGGAGAGGAGGTTGCTGAAGGTTGCTGAGTTGCAGAAGAAGTTGGGGTCGGTCTGATCAGCCGACGTCGGCGGGATAGCACAGAGAAGCAACCGACGTTGGTCATATATCGGCCGACGTCGGTCACCTCCAGGCGGACAGGGACCGGCGTCGGTCGCCTGTGTGGTTCGACTGCGAGCTATTTACGGGCAGTTAGCTAACGAACCAAGAGTTTGCATGATGAGTGCTAATTTTAGACTCATAGCTGCGGATCTAATTATTGTAATTAGATGTCTAATCATTGTTTGGATGAGATCTATATAATAGACTCATGGTTGTATTGAAAAAGGTGTGCTAGGGAGTAAGAGAGCATAATTATAAGCTCCTTCTGTGTGTGAGGTAGAGCTATGGTGCGTTCCTCCTAGTGCCACAGTACCAGGTGTGTTGGTGCTGGATTGGAGAGCCAGCTGGGTTCTTCAATAAGTAAGATCGTTGATCTGCAGGTGTATGTGTGTGCAAGGTCGAGGTTCACAGGTGATTGGAACCATTGCTTGACTTGCAGGTGTGCAAGGTCATACAGACAGCAACACTATAGGGAGCAGTATCAGGCAGGATCTACTTGGAGTACAGGTGTGTACTCGGATAGAGCAAGAGGAAGGCAAGGGAGTTCCTTCCATAAGTATGGTCTGTTGAATTGCAGGTTGTTGCAGATTCATGGGAGATCTACTTGAAGTACCTTGAGTACTTGTGGAGCACGTGGAGTGCTTGTGGAGTGCGTGGAGCACTTGTGGTGTGCGTGGAGCACGGGAGGTGAACATCAACTCTGTATTTGAGTTGGGTGTTGAGACCTGTGAGAGGGAGAGCTTTGGGGAGAAGAATTACTGTTCACTTGAGGTGTGGGAAACCTCTGTAAGGTGGTGGAGAAGAAGTGGCATCTTCTTTATTGTATTCTTTTCTGTATAAAGTGTTAATACAATTTGGTATTGTCTCTCATATGCTGTGTTATTCTGAATTCTAGTTACTTGGTGAATCTGGTTAATTTCCGCATATCAAGTTGCTTGGTATTGGTAATCAAATTGCGTGCTTCCGGTGTACACCCTCCCAACAAGTGGTATCAGAGCCTTGGTTGTAGGTTCTTGAGCTTGATACCAACAGGTGGTATCTGAGCTGAGGTTGGAGGAAGCAGGTTTTGTGTTTGGTTACAGGTCACTCTCAGGGGTTTCTGATCGAGTGGGAGTAGAGCAACTGCAGATCAAAGTAAGCTAAGAATGGAGGAGTTGAAAAGCACAGATGGTCACTCACGGTCCTATGGAAAGAAAGAGCAGGTAAAAGATTATTGTTGGTTGGTAACAGATCAGCATGAAGAAACTAAAGATACAGATGTAGCAGGGGTTGTTGCACAGGATGTGTTTGCAGGTTTCTTGGATAAAGTTGAATCTTGGATAAAAGATTCGGTTGCCTCTTTCCATGCAGTTCCAGGTAGAGGAGCTGGTGAGCCTTGCCAAAGGATTGGCAAAGGGGAAGTGAAGCTGAAATTGCAGGCGGCCAACATACAGGTGTTGATGAATGTCATGCAGGTCCCAGGTTTGGAGATATGGCTAATTTCTTTAGAAATATTGGGTGATGAGAGATGCACAAGAACTCTCACAGCGGATGCACTTGAATTAGCTGGTGGTAAGAAAACAGGTATCCTTTATCTACTTGTTTATATTACTGATTCTTCTTTTGTTGCAGAGATGTGGCTTCGTAGGCTTGGTCACATGAGCAGGAAGGAGATGCATGTTCTTAAGCGGAAGACAGATATATTTGACAGGCTTAAGAACTGGAAAGCCTTGGTGTTTATGGAGGAGATGGCGGACAGAACCCAGTGGATGTGGCTGGATACTTCTGAGCAGGGCAGTTTGGACATGGATTTTGATTCAAAGAAGCTCGCGGGTAAAAAGTCATCACTCACAGGCGAACACAGATACCGATGTCGGTCAGGAGGAACCGGCGTCGAACAGACAGGTGCCGATGTCGGTCATGTGCAGACCGAAGCCAGCGATGTCGGGCAGGGTAAGACCGATGTCGGTCATGGGACCGACGTCGGCAGTATGTAAGACCGATGTCGGTTATCAGGACCGACGTCGGCAGCAGGGACACCAGCGCAGGCAGGTTGGTAGTCAGGTACAGACGCATGGAACCGACGTCGGTCGGATGCAGACTGTGGAGTGACCGAGGTCGGTCACTGTAACGAATTTTGGGTGGACAGCAAGCTGTCAAGGAGTCTCAAACACCCATACGGAGGACTGAAGGCGTAAGTAGGCCCTCAAATTCGTTGTTCCTCTTCTTCATACATGTTGCTGATTGTAGAGTAGGAAGGATCCAGGATACAGGTGTGAGCTTGGCATGGATGAGGATGTGATTCCTTGGAGGAGAACCAGACAGGTGTGTCTTGGTGGAGATGCCAGCAGGTATGAAAGCACAGAGACGAATGGATACCTTAGTAGAAGAATGGAGAGAACGGATACGTGAGACGGAAGATCAGGTATATGGTCTTGTGGAGCTGCAGGACAGTGGTACAGGTTTTGACAGGTGGAGGACGGAGCATGGCTTCAGTCAATGTCAGGGTATCTACTATGATTTGACTTACCAGGGGGATGGTGATTGCAACATCATTCTGCTACTGTATGTGGATAGTATGCTAGCTAGCAGGGGTGTACATACAGGGTTTCGCTGAGCTAAGGGTAAGATTAGTTCAGTGGCATGTCAGGAGGAGTTTGGAGCAGTGAAATTCTTTGACATGGGAGGCATGGAGATCACTGGTTGATTTTGTCTCGAGTGGGAGCTGATGTGAATCAGGTGTTGGCGAGGTTTGGGATACAGAACCGGAGCACACTAAGGGCTGGACAGGTACAGTGTCTGAAATCACATGAGGTCTGGTATAGACCTGAGTATTCCCATGCAGTGGGAGCTGTCAGAGAGTTAGGAGCCAATTCGGGGAAGTGAGTTCTCAGGTTTTTTGAGAGGGACCGGCAGCAGGTGTTGCTATGCAGGGTCAGGACTTCACTACATGTATTTGTAGGTTCGGATGTGGCAGGTTACTCGGATGACAGGTGGTACACCACGGGATGTGTGGTGGGTTGTCTTCAGGTGGGAGCTTGAAGAGGGATACAAACTAGGAAACAGATTAGACGGAGTACAGGTACAGGTACAGTGCAGCTGTTTATCTCCAAGTGGGAGATTGTTAGGATTGTGGAGCTAAAAGCTTCACTGATGCAAACAGGAGAGGAGGTTGCTGAAGGTTGCTGAGTTGCAGAAGAAGTTGGGGTCGGTCTGATCAGCCGACGTCGGCGGGATAGCACAGAGAAGCAACCGACGTCGGTCATATATCGGCCGACGTCGGTCACCTCCAGGCGGACAGGGACCGGCATCGGTCGCCTGTGTGGTTCGACTGCGAGCTATTTACGGGCAGTTAGCTAACGAACCAAGAGTTTGCATGATGAGTGCTAATTTTAGACTCATAGCTGCGGATCTAATTATTGTAATTAGATGTCTAATCATTGTTTGGATGAGATCTATATAATAGACTCATGGTTGTATTGAAAAAGGTGTGCTAGGGAGTAAGAGAGCATAATTATAAGCTCCTTCTGTGTGTGAGGTAGAGCTATGGTGCGTTCCTCCTAGTGCCACAGTACCAGGTGTGTTGGTGCTGGATTGGAGAGCCAGCTGGGTTCTTCAATAAGTAAGATCGTTGATCTGCAGGTGTATGTGTGTGCAAGGTTGAGGTTCACAGGTGATTGGAACCATTGCTTGACTTGCAGGTGTGCAAGGTCATACAGACAGCAACACTACAGGGAGCAGTATCAGGCAGGATCTACTTGGAGTACAGGTGTGTACTCGGATAGAGCAAGAGGAAGGCAAGGGAGTTCCTTCCATAAGTATGGTCTGTTGAATTGCAGGTTGTTGCAGATTCATGGGAGATCTACTTGAAGTACCTTGAGTACTTGTGGAGCACGTGGAGTGCTTGTGGAGTGCGTGGAGCACTTGTGGTGTGCGTGGAGCACGGGAGGTGAACATCAACTCTGTATTTGAGTTGGGTGTTGAGACCTGTGAGAGGGAGAGCTTTGGGGAGAAGAATTACTGTTCACTTGAGGTGTGGGAAACCTCTGTAAGGTGGTGGAGAAGAAGTGGCATCTTCTTTATTGTATTCTTTTCTGTATAAAGTGTTAATACAATTTGGTATTGTCTCTCATATGCTGTGTTATTCTGAATTCTAGTTACTTGGTGAATCTGGTTAATTTCCGCATATCAAGTTGCTTGGTATTGGTAATCAAATTGCGTGCTTCTGGTGTACACCCTCCCAACATCTATTTCATCAAAACTTGTAAGAAATCCCTTATATTTGGTACAAGTACACACACACACACACACACACACACAGAGAGAGAGAGAGAGAGAGAGAGAGAGAGAGAGAGAGAGAGAGAGAGAGAGAGAGAGAGAGAGAGAGAGAGAGAGAGAGAGAGAGAGAGAACATTTATCTAGTTTTTGGGAGTACCTTTCAATTATATGTGGAGAACAAATTTTGTATCATATCCAATGTAACTTATTAAAATATTTAATGCATTAACTAATCATGACCATATATAAGTAAAATATAGTAGAAACCCATAATTCAATAAATGTGGATTTATCACATATAATTTAGACTTCTTAGATTATCATTTCTATAATTTTAAGTGTCAAAATAATATTCCAATATTGGTAGAATTGGGTTTTGACTGGTGTGATATCATATTCTAATATTGCTATTATTGGGTTTTAATTGATGACATTTTAGATTATAATATTTCTATGGTCAATTTTTATCTAATGCAATATCATAATCAAAATTTATCATTATTATTTTTATTTTTTTCCATTTACACAATATTATCAATTGGAGGCAACATGGATGTTTGGGTAGACCCATCATAAAAAAATAGGAATTTATAAAGCAAACACACATTTTAGAAATATTTTAGCCACACAATTAAAATTTATGAGGAAATCCATGCACATATACTTATGTGTATGTTAATTCAATATGACGACACTAAATTTACAAATGTTGAAAATAAAATTGAGACTAAATTTTGTGTGTGTGTGTGTGTGTGTGTGTGTGTGTGTGTACTATATTTGGTCTTATTTGGATCATAATTTTGATATTGATAATTTATTATGGGGAAAAATTACTAGGTGGGATCAATTTTATATCATTTAATTGGTGCTTATTAAGTGAATATATTATAGGTGGTCCATGATGAGGCTACATAGTGTCCATCCCAATGCCATGGTTAGCATACTTGCCCATCTACATTTGAGTGTGGGTTTCAACACCACAATCATGTAAACCCTCAGGATAATATATACTATATATCAAAATAATTTAGAATTCAATAAGTTTTTATAGTGGGGTCATGTGTACAAGTGATAATCAATTTATGTGTAAGAAGCCACACATACATATGTTAGTATCAATGGTTGTAAATATAACAATATGTGGTTTTAATTACAAATGCAATGATTTTATTTATTGGATTTACTATAATGACCACATAGTATAGATGTAATTACTATCCACTTTCCTTAAATTTGGTTCTAATACATTTAAAAAAATCTATTGAGTGTGTGAATATGTAAGGCTTTAAATTTTTAGAAAGTAGTTACTGTATTTGAGTTTCCTTAATTATTTTTTGTTAACTATACATGTCGTAAGATATTAGTTGTTATAGGAAAACAAGTAATGGTGATCACTTGGGATATATTATTACTACAATGTTTTTTTTTGTAGTGGGATATAATTTTATCAATTATAACTTGTTGTTACTTGTACAACATGCCCCATTTTTAGTTTGAATAAAATAAGGATGCTCATTTTACTTTAGAGCCTGATCTTATACCTTTAAGAGTTCATTGTGGTATCTTGTTTACATCAATCTTCTTGGGAGTCCATTCTACTAGATGTGAAGATTTGAAACCTCAATGTGCTCCATTGTTATAACTAAGTTTGAGTAATTGAATGTTCATCTTAAGTAATCAAGTCTAATTCAAATTTAGGATTTATCTAATTTTAATATATAAATTTGCATAGATATACTAAGTCTTAGCCTATTTAACTACTTGTGTTTTGGAAACACATTTGAAACTTCCTTTTAATCTATTTCACCTAAGGTTTATGGAAATTAGCTATCTTTTTTTAGAGTTTTCTACTACTTTTCCTTAATAATTTAGTCCATTCTTACTTGAATTTGAGTTAAATTCACTATAAGTTTCATTAGGATCATCTTTTAAATTAGTCAATTTCATTGAAATGGATAAAAAATTACATTTGAATGGATTTATTTCACTACGTTTTTATGCTTATTCATTACATTTCAAAACAACATAGCCAATTTATTAATTTGTTTGGCCTTTTCTTTTTAAATTCAAAAATATTTGACTGGGATTTTGTCCCTTTTACCTATAGGTGCTTAGCATTTCCTAGGTCTATATGGAAAGATTTCATGAATCCTAGTGGTCTAAACACCTTGAGAATGGATTTCATCACTTAGTCAATTCTTTGAATTCCTCCTAGAACCACTTGATACTTTTTCACTTCTTCAAAAAACATAGTCAATTTTATTCAAAATTTCCTTTTAGATAGTGATGTTAACAAATATCCAATAAATTAGATTAGTGAGATAATTCCATGTGTCTCAATCTTAGTGACTCATAATCTTGGAGCCATCCATACTTAGCTAGTGACATCAAAAAACCCTGGGAGAGCAGGTGAATAAGATGATGCCATGTGGTAAAATCCCATTGTTCTATAGTTTAGGGTGGTCCATGTAATCCCAACAGTGTCATAAAATAGTGGGTGAGAGAGATAACACCACATGGTGAAATCTCATTTCACCAAAATATAAATAGTTAGTAGAACTTATCAATCTCTAAGGGTGGTAGAATTATAAGACTTGTCAGAGTACAAAGCCAATCAATGATCATCATGTGGACTTTATCAGTATTGAGGCCAGTATCCCAATTTTGATAAATATGTCAAACCCTAAGAGATCCTAGCCCAACTAGGGAGTGACATGTTAATTCGATGTCAGATGCATTAGTCTCCTAGACTGGATAAATTTTTTATAGCTAGGGAACCTAGGATGAATAAGTTGACACTAAGAGAGATTACTATGTAAAGCAGATTGATCTAGGATCAAATGACAATGTGATAAGTGGTAGCTACAGAGAAAGGTTATGGATAGTGTGGTAAGATATGCACTAATTATATATGGGCATGTGTCTAAGTGGTAGTCTTATTAGTAATACTGACCCATTTTGTAGCATGAAAAGGGGACCAATCTTGTGTTCACATGACATAATTGATGAATGAGATTTGAACATAAGTAGTATTTCAAAATAGAGTAACTGAGTGAGCTATCTTCATTATAAAGTGTCTTTTATTCCTCATATGAATATGGGATAAAATTCTCAAGGTGAATGAAATGAGCATGAAGGATGTTGCATGGCTAAAATTTAATTTTAGTGAGATTGAGGTAAGGATAACATGAGCTCAGATGAAAACATTATGAGGAACCTAATTTTATCAAATATCCCATCTTGAAGTATATGAGCTCAACTTAGGAGTTTATTGAGATCAAGCTTGGAGGGATGAATATATCACTAAGAATCATAGGAAGCTCTGACAGGTCACCAAGTTTTAAATATATGAGTCCTTAGGCAATTGAGAAAAAAAGGTTATTGATTCGTTCTTGGAATCAATCTAGTGAGGTGGAATGTTTTATTTGGGCCCATTGGAAAGGTTAGAAAAGAAGTTAAGCATAGAGTGGTGATGGGAGATCCTAACTGAATTTAGGGGATTGGACCTAATCTGTACCATGTACTTTGATGTGTTGGTTAAACAAATGATGGGAATCAATTACAACTACATCTAGGATCTTGATCATGGTTCTCTATGATAACTCATCTAATGAGTCGATCATTATGTATTTAAAGAGGCTAAAATTCTACTGTTAAATGAATGATAATTTTGGGCATTGAGGTTTTTTTAGGAATTATTCTAGGATTCCACCTCACTTTTCTCCTTTATACTTTACTCAGACTATCTACCAAGTGCCAGTAATTCTATGTATGAAAATTTTACAAAAATGTTGTCAAGGCTTGGACCTATGATTTTTATCTCTATTTGATATAAATTTTTCCTTCCAAGTTTGAATAAAGATATTTATGTTAATTTTATATATGTGAAAAGGTTTTGGTGTTAATTGTAAACACATAATTGATTAATGCAATAGCTATGTTAGTTATTTTGATCTCTATTTTTTATGTAAGATTGATGCAATTTTATACTATGCTTTAACTACTTTAGATGCTTTACATGTTTTGAACACAATCACCCATTAATAGTATGCACCTTGGCTATCTGTTATTAGAAACAAACTTTGTTCAACTAATGTTGAATCATTATGTCTTGTTCAGAATAAGGGTTAAAATCATTGTGCTTCAACCTACTTTCCATGGACACTCACCTATTGGGTCAATTAAGTTTGATCAATAGATAAATTTATTATTTAATCATTTGTTGGTATACATAATACGCTTCATGTTCCCCCATTGATTAAGTTATTTTTATTCAAGTAAAATTTTCTTTTTTTTTTTCCTTCCCTCTCCGTCTCTTTTATTTTTATTTTATAACTTAAACTACCTCCTCCTTATTTTATAAAATGGTAAAGTGAAACACACTGACATTAAAAAAAAACAAAATAATTAACTCTCATCAATTAGAATTAAATCCCTTATGCTCACATCACATCTCTTAGAGATTATTACTTACAGGCTCTATAGTGAAGCCAAATATATACAACTATGCCATGGGATGATCTCATAGTAGTCGTACAATGGAAGATGAAAGTCCATCATTATTCCCACTCTTTTATTTTGAAATACAAAATATCATGAGTTTTTTGGAGTCAAATCTTTGAAAAAATAGTAGCTGGTGCTAAAAGGAGGGATACTCTATTGATAATTATTATTTCCCCTCATTTATGCTTTCTCTATTGTTTTGTGCTTCACACATAGCAATAATTAGTGCTAGAAGGAAGGCCTTTTATTTATAAGAATAATTATTAGTAAGAATCTAGGCACTGAAAGAGTATTTGATTGAATGAGTTTTATTTCCCCTCTTTTACACTTTATATATTGTTATATGATTCAAAAACATACAATAACAATTGATATTGGGAAGGAGATCTAATTTGATTTTATTGAAAATTTTGTTACTTGTTTCTTTGGATATTTTGGTCCAAAAATTGATAATTGATCCTAGAAAACTTGTTGTCCATACATAGGAGAGATGGAACCATTGAGGGTTGAACTTGTTATGAATGTTTATTTCTATTTGTAGTTTATCCCTAACCTCTTTTCTGCATAGTAGTCCCTATGGCTTGGCTAGTTGGGACTGTCATTAATATCCCTAATGTTATCCATGACTTACCTAAGAAATTAGAGAGATTTCCCAATTTTAATTCCATGCAAAGCCAAATAGTGGAAGAACATATCACCTCATTTAATACTACCTTGAGAGTCTTTAACATCTAATTTGAAGATATGGCATGGCATTTTTCTAACTTAATTTGGCTGATGGTGTTGTTGATTTATTTTTTAATGTATCAGGAAACTCCATAACTTCTTGGCTTTAACTCTCAAACACCTTCCTTACCTAATTTTGGAAAATGATTGAACCTGACATTTTACGTCAAAAATTGGTCTATATGAGGTGTGAGCCAAATGATCCCATTCAGGACTTCAATTCCCAATTTCAAAAATACTATAAAAGGCTTACTCCACCTTAAAAACTTGATCCCCTCCTTGTATTGTAAATTTACCAAAGTTCCCTTGACCCATGAATGCCAATGCTTTTAATGAGGGACTCTAACATCACTGATATGTCATCTAATTATGCATAGGATATAATAATAGATAGGCAACTGAATCCTTGAGGTCATTCATGCTACTTTAATTTAACCAATGTCCCTACATTAGATTATATATAATTTTTCAATTCTTATCCCATATGGCCTCATCCATCCCTATTTTATAACCCAACACCATTCAATTTTGCTACTTCAAATATTGATTTGAGTTTATCAAACTTTGTAGTAGTATCTCATATGCAAACCTAGGTACATATCCCTTTTGTAGTCTAAAAAGGGTTTGATATTAAAAATGTGTCCAATACAGAGGTAACAACATGTATAACCTATGATTTTAATCATGATCCCTTTGAATGGCCATAGAAAGTAGGAAATAAGAGTAGCACTAGAGAAGCCTAGAATCTCATAATTGATTCTATGGATAACCCATTGAGTCATTTTTTAAAATAGTCTATGAGGTTATCCATCTAGGGAATGAATCATCATTTCAAATCAATCCTAATTCATCTATGTTCAAGATATTTTTTCTTGTGAGGGAAACCTTACAAGTCTCAATGTATCACAATGATGACTCTGAGAAAGAAATGGAAGAGACAAATTTTTCATGAGGATCTTAGGCATGACATTTTCTTAAGCCTATCAATAAAAAATCAATACCAAACTTTATTATTGCCTCTTAACCATTTGTGGAATGATCTCATTCATGAAATTACCTAGTAAAATGGAGGCTAGTTTTCCCAGATCCAATTATAAACACATAACAACACATGGAGCATCTAATTTATGAATAATTAAATTGTTAAAAGGATGGATCTATCACACCAAATTTAAATAAATAAAATATAATAGACCAAACTCCTAATAATATTCATATGCTCAATGTTTAAGTGGGAGTTTATATTATCTTTGATGATAAATCTAAGGTGGTTCCCCTTTATGATGTAGCTTTCTTTGAAGGGTTGTCTGATTTGATTTTATCTACTAAGTTGAGTCTTGATGCTGAATTGTCTTTTTATGATGTGTATTCAATACATATGCACTTTTTTATGATTTAATGAACCCTAATTCTAAATTTATGCATGAATCAAATAAATAATATGGTTTATGTTATGATATTTCCAGGGATCCCCAACTCAAATAGACACCACCAAGAGATGAGGTGGATGACATCCCAAATAAGGATGGTCAAAAAAATACCTTAGCTATGGAGTAACTTTATCAAATCATCCAAAAGGAATAAATAATAAGTGTTGGAACTCTAATTACATATATTTTATTATTTGAAGTTGAGGTGATTAAACACCTTCATTTGATTTGTCCTAATTTTGAGGTAAACTTTCTTGATGATTTGGAAGATTTTGATTTTGGGATTAAAATGACCACTCATTTTGAGTTCTCACTACAATATTCATGTGGAATAATGAAGAATAAATAGTTCATGTAATGAGTATAATGATGAGGATGACACATAGTCATCTATTTGTATCAAAAATCAACCACCAAATGCCTCATCTACTAACTGTCATCGATAACATGCCACCTTTAGGTTGGATCTTCTAATCAGTTTGATAGGTATGAATAAATATCCCTATACTTTACTAAAATACAATGTATAATATGAGGTATATTATAAACCCTATTCTTCATGTTTTCTACAATATAGGTTCAAACATGATGCAAAATTATACAGTCCTAATTTATTTAAATTGCATGAAATGAACATGTATAAATCATTATGAGATAATGTTTTCCATCATAGAGGATAACATAGATGTAAGTATATGTTTCCTTCACCCTTATTAAAATACTAAGTAACTATGTGTCTATTTTTTTTAATCATGCACTTGCATGAACATTTCTTGTGAATACCTTTTCTTTTTCCTTCCCTGTTTTATTTTATATTTTTATTTCCCAACCTTTGTTTATTATTTTAGGTTTTTTTTGTTTGTTTTATATTTTTCTTCCTTGTTGGATTTTGTCCCAAATATTTTTTCCCTGTGATTACCTTGTTAATAAAAGAAATGAAATATGAGGTTGTTGTAAATCCAACAAAGGTGGCACTCAAAGAGATTAATCTTAGTTGTACTCAAAGAACTTGTGTCAACTATTGTTGTTGCTTTGTTCATTTCCTAAATTCTAAATGTCAAAGAGTCATAATAGAATGAATGAATTTTAGAAAAAATATCTTATTGTTGGGATCGATCTAATTCACTTAAGGACATATCTACAATAAAAATGAAACATTGATCTAATTTTGGTTTATATTGAGTTTTCATTAACTTTTTGATTTCCTTATACCCATGGCTTAGTCCCCAACCCTCTATGGATGATATTGTAAAATATCCTTTTAAAATAATCAAGTTAAAATGTAAAATCTATAATTTTCCTTGAAAGGGTGATCTTGTCAACCTCCACCACATGATTTCTAGCCTGATTGGTAATGGAATAAGTCATTTGGAAGGGATAAGATTGTTTATGTTGGGGATATAAATGCCTAGCTATAGGTATAAAAATTCCCAAACTGCTTCCCCCAAGTTAAATCATAAAATATTTTTTCTTCAATAATTCTTGCCTTATGTAACTCTGAATTACTACATGTGAATATAAATGAAATGAATAAATCACTTAATCAAACACATGATTTTATAAAAATTATGGATTAGTATGTCACTTGTTTATATATAATTTAGTGCCTTTTAATTATGGTTTGTCCTATGTAATAGATTGAAACTAATTATTTTTCTTCTTATTAAATCAGAGATTCTACATTCTCAACGTACTGAGGAGTATCTCTTAACAAGAGTCATAATTTTTTGTTACCTTCACAACATGCCCCATTTTTATTCTCAATAAAATGGGGATCCTATTTTTTCTCTAGAGTCTAATTTTATACCTTTAATATTTCATTATGTTTGCTTATTTAAATCAACCTTATTGGGAGTCCATTTTACTAGATGTGAAGATTTGAAACTTGAATGTGATTTATTGCTTTAAATAAGTATGAATAATTGAATGTTCTTCATGAGTGATTAAGTCTAGTTCCCATCTAGGACTAATTTAATTTCAATATCTGAATTTGCATAAATCTTCTATGTCTTAGCCTATTTATCTACTTGTGTTTTGAAAACACATTTGAAAATTAATTTTAGGCTATTTTACCTTAGGTTTATGAAAATTATCTAACTTTTTCAAAGTCTTATGCTAGTTTTCCTTAACAATTTAGTCCATTATTTCTTGAATTTGATTTAAATTGGTTTTACATTTCATTTAACTCATCTTTTCCCCTAGTTGATTTCATTAAAATGGACAAAAAATTACGTTTAAATTTCTTTCTTTCGCTATGTTTTCATGCCTCTTTGTTACACTTCAAAATAAGTTAGCCATTTTATTAAATTTTCTTAGCCTTTGGTTTTTAAATTTAAAATTTATTGACTAGGCTTGTCTCTTTTTATTATAGGTACTCAATATTTCCTAGGTCCATGTGGAAATATTTCATGATTCCCTATGGTTTGGACCCCTTCACAAAAGTCTTCTAACACTTATCTAATTATTTGACTTCTTTCAAGCAAGTGAAGCATTGATATGCTTCAAAATGTTGCAATATCAGTGAACTAACATCTCAAAACCATTCATATGTAGGTAATGACATCATAAAAACCTAGGCAAGTGGGTGAGAGGGATGATACCATGTGGCTAAATGTCATTGTTCTTCAATCCTAGGGTAGTC
The DNA here is from genome assembly GCA_037957365.1 of Torreya grandis. Taxonomy (NCBI): domain Eukaryota; kingdom Viridiplantae; phylum Streptophyta; class Pinopsida; order Cupressales; family Taxaceae; genus Torreya; species Torreya grandis. The sequence continues at coordinate 238,765 of JARHVA010006840.1, read as the reverse complement.
TGTGCAAGCCCAACAATGCATCAGACTAGTGAGTAAGATAATGACATGTAGTGAAATCTCTCTTTAACATCATTTATATAGTCATTAGGACCCATTAGTCTCCTAATATGGTAGAATTTTTATACTTATCATAGCCTAAATCCAATCAACAAGGAACATAGAGATTTTATCAATCTTGAAGCCAGTCTCCCAATTTTGATAGAGATGTAAGAGCCTAGGATAGTCTGATCCAACCAAGGAGTGCCACATCAACTAGATGTCAAATGAACTATTCTATTAGACCTAAAAAATATGTTAGATCTAGGGAACCTATGATGCATGAGATGACACCAAGAGATATGACTGGGTGAAGCATACAAATCTGAGATCGAATGACACCATGACAAGTGGTAATTACAAAACAATCCTGTGGATAGTTTGGTGGGATATCAACTAATGGGTGATGTAAATGTGTCCAAGTGGTAGTATCATTAGCAAACTGGACCCATTTCATAATATGATAGGGGGACCAATCTTATGTTGACACATGGCATAGTCAATAAAATGAGCTTCTAACATGAACAATCTCTTAAGACTGAGTTACTGAGTGAATGCTATTCATTATAAAGAACTTTTTTATTCCATTTAAAATCATGGTATAATGTTTACAAGGTGAATTTATTGAGCTTATTAGATGTTTCATGTCCATAACCCCTATTTTAGTGAGCTTGAGGTAATGATATCTTGAACTCGAAAGGAAACATTATGAGGAACCCTATTTTCTCAAAGAGCCCATCTCAAAGTATATGAGCTCAACTTGGGGGTTGTATTGAGATCAAGATTAGAGGGATAAAGATCTCACCAAAGATCAAAATAAGATCTATCATGTTTTCAAGTTTTAAACAAAGATAAATCCCTGGGTAATTGAGAAAAAGGGTCATTTATTCCTTATTGGAATCAATCCAAATGAGGTGGCATGTTTTAATTGGGCCCATAAGAATGGTTAGAAAAGAAGCTAAGAAAAAAATTATGATGGGATATCCTAATTAAATTTATGGGATTGGGATTGGTTTGTCCCATTTACTTTGTTGTACCAACTCAATAAATGATGGGAATCATTTGTAACTACATCATGGATTCTTGAGCATGGATCTCCATGATAGCTCATCTAATGGGTCATTCATTATCTATTTAAATATTTTGAAATGATATTGTTAAGAAAATGATAATTTTGGGCATAGAGGATCTACATTAATAATTCTAATATTCCACATACCTTTCCTCCTTTTTACTTTAATCAAACTATCTACCAAGGGTTGGCAATTCTATGTAGGAAAACTTTGTGAAAATGATATCACGGCTTACACTTATGCCTTTTATCTCTATTTGATGTACATTTTTCCTTCCAAGTTTGAATGCATACATTTATATTAATGTTATGAATATGTGAAAGGTTTTTGGTGCTACTCATAAATGCATAATCAATTTATGTAATAATTTCATTGGTTATTTTTGTCTCCAATTTCTATGTAAGATTGATGAAATTTTAGAATGTGCTTTAGCTAGTATATATGTTTTACATGTGTTGAACACAATTCCCCATTAATAGTATGTGCCTTGGATATTTGTTATTGGTATCAACCTTTGTTCAAGTAGTGTTGAGTCATTGTGTCTTGTTCAAAATAAGGGTTAAATTCATTATGTTTGGAACTACTTTCCTTAGACACTCTCCTATTTGGTTAATTAAGTTTGAGTGATAGCTAAACTTATGATTAAATGGTTTGATGCTAGAAAAAATACCTTTAATGTTCCCATATTGATGAATTAATTTTTATTCAAGTAACCTTCTCTTTTGTACCCTTCTCTCTCCCTCTGTTTTGTGTTTATTTTAGAACTTGAACCACCTACCCCTTTTATAAAATGGTAAAATGAAACACAGTGACATTAGTAGTAAAACCATTCAACTAACTCACAATAATTAAAATTGAATCTCTGATGGTGCCATCACATCTATTAAATACTATTCCATGCATGCTCCATAATGAAGCCAAATATATATAACTATGTCTTGGGATTATCTTATAGTAGTCTTAAAATATAGGATGAAATTCCATCATTGTTTTCACTCTTCTCTTTAGAAACATCTAATCTCATGAGTGTTTTTGTAGTAGAATATTGAAGAGAAGAACATAACTAATAATGTTGTTTATAGAATAAATAGTGGTCTCTAGTTCAATTAAGATAATTATATTATTAAAAAAAATCCATGATCGCCAATTCATTAATGATAGCCATAATATTTTTTTTTCATAGGGTAAAATACTAGGTTTTACAGGGATCCTGGAATGACAATAGTGAAATACAAAAAGTGCCAACATGCCAAACAAAGGCCACCCAACAAAAACATTAAAAAAAAAACTATACTAAATAGAAAGTAAATAAAATATAAAACAAAAATAGAAATTAGGAGGGGGTCCCTCCAATAGGTCTTGAACTTCCTCAAGGTTCTTCATTAGGATGTCCTACTTAACCTTTGAAATCTTAGCCCATGTATAGTTACCAAGACCTTCAGTTGCTTCTCCTAGAAAGAGCATATGGGGTTTCTTTTTTACTTGGTCATATAAGGGAATGTTATTTATAGGGGCCACCTTGGGGGAGACAGGCATGGGGGAGGGTTTCCAAGATATATTTAATAGGGGTCAGAGTAGGTTTAGAAGATTGGATGAAATAATACATCATGGTCTCATCTCATCTATCTATAACATTCCATTCTTGTATAAGATTGGTAAGAACTAACCCTACTTCTTACACCTTGGAGTTAAAATTTTCAAACTGCACCTTGTTAATTTCCATTTCCTCTAAAAAATGGATTTATCCTTCCAATAGGTCTCCTCAGAGGTTCCCATATCAAGGTTGATCTATTTATGTTTAGGTATGAATATTTTGAGGGTAAGGTCATCAATAAGGGATTTAGAAAGGCTAGCCTGGGGGTGTTCTCAAAGGGTCGATAGGATCTTGAGGTGGGATCCTCCTCTAGGGAGTCCTCCCTAGTAGAGGATCTCCCTTGGGGAACCTACTGACCATGCAGGGTTTGGCCATGTTTGACAAAGAGGAAGATTAGCCCTTGGTGGAGGATAGGGTTTTCCTCATTTACTTGATGAGCCAATGCAATGGATTTAGAATATTTGAGCAAAAATAAAAGTAGACTTATCTTATAGCCAATAAAGTGATTCAACAACAATAACTGGTGAGAAATTATCAGCGTGTATTTACCTTCAAGATTCAAATACCACATGACTTAGAGATATATTTTGAGCCAATTATGAGGAATGTTTTCCTAGGAGAATCCTTTCTTATTTGTCTTCAAAATGTCATTCATCCAAAAGAATCATTACAGGAGCTCCTACTTATTTGTTTTATTTTTGAATGCCTTCATCCCCTTATAGGACATATCAGTCACCTCCCCAATAAATTCCTCTTAAACAATGATTTTTATGCCATAAATGGTCACCTTTTATTTATTTCAGACCACAACAAAATCTTGGGCCACTTCTACATTATGCTCTTTGATTCTCTTCATAAAATCAGTGAGCCCCCCATGTTTGAGTTTCTTCTAGACTTTTTACTTTCCCTATACTTCTGTGCATGAGATGGGATCAAGCTTTTCCCTATCACCTCCCATCGAAGTAGTGTCTACAGGGTTGAGGTAAGCAAGTGTAAGGTTCTAGATGGAGTGATTTTGAATAATTCAAATGATGTTTAGGAAGCCTACCAATATCACCCTATAACAATTACTTCTCCTCATATAAACATAATTGTAATCTTGATGATTTAAATCCACCCCCTAAATAAGGTAATTTTCTCATGTGGTGAAATGATATAGCAATCAAGTAGTGGTACTTTCATCCCATAAGGATTTAAGGACATCATAATACTTACAATTTTTATATTAATATTATATTCTTTAAGAAAATAATTTAAAATGTGACATAAAATGAAGTATTTTATTTATTAAATCATTATACCACTTCCTTGTTTTTTAATATAGTCTGAATACACAAATGAAAAATCATTTGTGTATTTAGGACAAACATATATTTCCCATATTTTGTAGTTAAATGTTGTCACAAATATTATTGAAGAAATATTGATATAAAAATATTAGAAAATTTTGCTTCATTTAAGCTAACCATAGTGTTCACACAATTGGTAGTGGATGTTATTTATTTTAAGATACCCATATTCCTTAGAAAAGAAGTTGTGACTATTAGTTGATTAAATATAGCTATACTGTATGAGTATACTATGTAGATAGTATAACTAGATACCACTAATTTAATAAAGATTTCAATATTGATAAAAATATACACTTCCAATTTGGTATTTTAGAAAAAAAAAATTGTTTAAAATAGTGTGATTGCATATTTTTAAATTAAATAAAAAACATCTCTTTCAATTTCAATATAAAAATGATGAGTAACATATTAATTATTTTAAACTAATTATGTCTTTTATAGAATAAGTAGTGGATTCTAGTTTAATTATACTAACTATATTATTTATAAAATATATGATGGCCAATAATTCATTAAAGATAGACATATTGTTTGCAATACTTCTCTTTTTATTTAAAAAAAAACCCTCTAATAAATAACACTCCACAAATTAATCATCAATCATCAAACGACAAGAGATATTTTAAAGCCTTAACCCAAACAAACTACTCTTACGCATTTATGGTAAGGTTTACTTTGATGACATGTATCATGTGCTATGATTTTATTAAAATAAAATGTTAAAACACAAGTAAACCATAAACTTACTTAATTTTACTATATCAAAATAAATAGATACAAAACTATCCAAAAAATATATGAAAAATTCCAAACATCAAATCAAAAAATTCCTCCATGATCATTAACAAATTAGACTTCTCTTCTAATCACATTGGATCAAATACATAAACCATCTAATAAAAAAATGAAATAAATACCATACCTTTCATTAGAGGAAGAGATATATATGGAATAAATAGGATGTTGATGAACTCTCAAGTTTACTAACATATCCAATACATGGTTATATTCCATAAAGCAATGATGAAAAAATAAAGGAGAATTATTTTGAAATCTTTGTGGCACCATATAGAATTTTATCCTATTTCTAACTTCGATTAAAATAAATTTTTATAGAATTTATAATAATTAAATAATATTCTTATACTTCTATTTGATCAAAACAATTTTCTAATTATATTTTTAATCCCTTCAGTTGCGCCACAAGTTTAGCCTCATTATTAGTAACTTTAGGAAGAAAAAATGAACCTCCCCAAAGAAGCTTCCTAAAGGAATTATGTAGCAAGCATCCATCTTCTGCCATCCCTAAATTACCTCTCGATGCTTCATCAAATTTAAGTAAAATAATGTCTTGCTTTGGTGGGATCCATCTTGCATCAGAATAGTCTTTCCTTGACACTTTTAACCTTGACTTTGGAAAGGTAAGACAATCTTTGGATAGTTTTTTAAAATTTCAAATTCTTGTAAAATTAAAATATTTTATTTATATCATAAGAGAAACTTTAATAGAAATAGTAATTAATCTTTTCCAAACATCTCTCCCAATGAATTGCTTTATCTTCAAAAATACTATTATTATTCTCTTTCCAATAAATGCAAGATAAAATTGGCTAGATTCACTTTCCAAACAAGTGAAAAATGATTTAAACTAGGGGTCCAAGCCATGAAATTTTCTCTATCAATTTATGGCTAGAACCAAGTAAGATTAAGTCTTAAATTAGACAAGATTTTTTTTTGAAGCATAAGGACAATGTAAAATAATATGTTTTATAGATTCCCCTTCTTTCTTACATAAGACATAAATCAAGGGTCCAACAAAATCCATTCTATACAATCTATATTGTATAACAAAATAATTTTATATGGGTGTAAAGTGTTTTATCCATAATAGTTCCACTAGTTAGTCCTTTTCCATAGATACTTCCATATCCATTACCTTATAACCATTTTTAACACTATAAAGTATAGATTTATCACCTATCCATTTCAAAAAAATTGTTTTCTTGTTACATATTTTTTTTATAGAATAAAAAATATTATCTAATAATATTTTTTGATCATATGGTCCTTCAACATTCCCCAAATCTTTGTAGAGATTTTTGAATCAAACAAAAGTGTTTGAGGTAAACTAATAGTCATAAACTCTTGATCCCAAACATTCCTTATAAATTCATTATAGATACTCCATGTCCTCTAAAAGATAAAGTCTT